>CP049706.1:3895328-4039105 GCA_004148225.2 Heterodera glycines | reverse complement strand
CCCCCCCCCCATTTTTTTGTTTCAAAATTAAATTTATTTGTCATTTTTTATCCATTACTCTGCTCATCGATATAAATTATGTTTTTAGGTCCAGAAATGTCTAATTTTAATCAGAATGACTTTGCCATTACATCGGTGCACCAAATGCGCAACCGACCTCGGAATACAATTGGTGAAATAGCGGAAGTGCGCTTTGCTCCCCTTGAAGAAGTGGAACGGCCCGATCGTGTGCTCGAGCGTCTTGTACAGCGGCTGTTTGACAGAGTGCTTGATGGACGTCCAGCACCGATGTTAATTGGTCTTCAACTGCATCCACCTACCTTTGAGAACCCATTTACCATTCCTCTTCGTCCACCCGAGCAAAACAATCCGGCTGCTATCGCTGATCTGATCCAAAGACTCAATGATCAATCTGCTGCAGGAATTGATCTGACTGGCGGGACAACAGTCACAAAAGTGCTTGCAGTTTGGCCAATGCAATCGGACCACAGTGAATCAGGGAGAGCAGGTTGAAATTTATTTTTATTTTCTTTTCATATTTTCTTTTGCTGTATAGGCGCATGCAGCCTTGAGGAAGAGCACCGATTGGTGAACACTGTTCGCTCGTTGATCCGCATTAAGAATCCGAATGATCGACTCTGTTTGGCCAGAGCTGTGTTGCTAGGTCTTCACGATTGGCGTTCACGGTCACCAGGCGGAGGCGGACCGACAGCATTCAAAAGTTTCGCAAATCGCCAGCACACCCACGGGCCTGAGGCACGTAACTTATTGAGACGTGCCGCAATTCCCCGCAACAAACACATGTACACAATTGATGACGTCCAAAAAGTACAAGATTGGATTGATCAACGATACGGGCCAGGAGAAATTCGAATTGCAGTTTTTGAGAAGGAACGTGAGTACCGAATTGTGTTCAAAGCAGCATCCGGCGAGGCAGCCAAGTTCAACTTGTGTCTTTTGTTCGAAAATCAACACTTCAACTACATTGGTCGAATTGAGCAACTGTTTCGTGTGCAAGGATATTGTATTGATTGTGAACGTCGCGTGACACGCTGGTACCACCCGCAGGAATGCAAAGTCGTCTGCCGTCTGTGTTTACGTTTTGGCGCAGGGTATCCATGTAAACAACAACAACAACAGCAATCCCGAGCAGATGGGTCAACTGGCAATCGTCTTTGCCGTGATTGTCAATTCGTTTTTCCAAATGACGACTGCTTCGCCTATCATCTGAGCAATCAGGCACCCGTAAGCATCTATAATCAGGGAGGACGCACTTTTCGCCCAATATGTGAATGGAGAAGAGCATGCCGACAATGTGGAGCCATAACCTATGCGAATTATCCACATAAATGTCCAGCCCAAATTGGCCAAACGGAATGGGTGCGCTGTGTACGATGCTCTGGACCCCATCAAAGTGGAGACCCTTGTTTTATTCAGCCTCTCAAAGATGAACCTATGAGGAGGAGGAGGAGAAGAAGAGGGCAACAGCAACAACAACAAAATAATAATAACGAAGACGACGATGATGATGATGGTAACGAGGAGGGAGACGACGATCACGGTCATGATGCTGATAATGAGGAAGAAGAAGAAGTTGGAACAAATCGGTCGGTCAGACTTTGCTTTTTCGACGCTGAAACGTCCCAAGATTTACCACTTCAACTGCGTACAAAGGTTGTACAGAAACATGTTCCGATGCTCATTATTGCCGAAATTATCTGCGAAGCGTGTATAAATGAAGGAATTTCGGTTCATTCTGGTGTTGGACAATACGCAAATGGGTGTGTGTGTGGTCCTCCTGCGGGACCAAGGGGGCGTCGCTGGTGTTCTCCTCCGTTTCTGAATGCACCTGGGGATGACAATGCTCTACCAGCCAATGTCCACTACAACCCACGAAGACTGTTTTTCCATAGTTTTGACGACGCTACCAACAATGACCCGGTGGACGATTTTATCAACTTTCTCACCGGAAGTGGTCCACATGGTGTGAAAACAATTTGTTTATCACACAATGGCGGAAAATACGACATTCATTTAATACTGGAGGCACTTCACCGGCGCAATTTGCCACCAAAGCGTATTTGCACAACGGGACTAAAAATTTTTTCGATGACTTTGAAAGGGAACCATCAACGACACGTGATCTTTAAAGACTCGCTGAACTACTTTTTCTGTGAATTGGATGCACTGCCACGCACATTTGGATTGAACGCTGAAGTTGCAACAGCAAAACCTTTCTTTCCTTATCTGTTCATTCGGCGTGAAAATTTACACCAAAGATTGCATGGTTTACCGGGCAAAGAATTTTATCAGCCTGATCACATGAAAGCGTCAAAGAGAGATTCCTTTATGAGTTGGTGGGAGGTCGAGAACCGTTCTGCACGCTTCCAATTGCGTGAACAACTCATCCTGTACTGTATGAATGATGTGGCAATTCTGCGCGAAAGTGTGCTTCAATTTCGCCAAATCATTGCTGAAAATACGAGAGGACTGGACCCGTTTAAAATCTCATCCACGGCAGCTGGTCTTGCGTTGGCCACCCTCCGCCGCTGCTTTCTTCCAATGAACAAGCTTGTTAATGCGCCAGAAGGTGGCTACCTAAGGGGCGGCGAGCATCTGCTGAATCGGCACGATACATTCGTTATTATGAAATGACACATCCGGGAGTACATGTTCGGTCTGCCCAATGGTCAATTGGTGAGGCTAACGTCGAAGACACTGGCTACCGCCTTGATGGATTAGTCACACGTGAACCCCCTCAACGCAACCTTGCCATTGAATACATGGGTTGCTTTTATCATGGTAAAATAAAAAAAAGGTCGCCCTTTTCAACCGAACAAAAAAAAAAATGCTTAAAGGTTGCCCCACGTGTTACGCTAACGACAGACAACAAAAATTGGCAGGTGGAAGGACAGCCGAAGACCTGTATGAACGAACCAAGAGGCGGCTATTTGAACTGCAGAATCAGCATGGCTTTGAGCTGGAAGTTGTCTGGGGATGCGAAATGAAGCAGCGTCTGCGTGCTGATCCAGAATTTCGCCGGGTGTACAATGACTCATTCGTTCCAAGACCGCTTGATCCAAGAGAGGATGCACTACGAGGTGGACGCACTGAACCGTTTATCCTTCAGTACACTTGCAGTCCAGACGAAGAGATAATTCTCATTGACATTGTAAAAAAAAGTTAGGAGAAACAAAAAATATTTTTTCATTGTTAAAGGTGAGCTTATATCCATATGTGATGAAGGCATTCTCGTTTCCGGTTGGTAACCCACGCGTTCTCACGCGAGAGACACTTCTATGCGCACCGACATCACCGCTTCCCTGGTGTTCTGTCGACGCGAACACATTCAAAGGGCTGTTGTTTGTTCGTGTTCTGCCCCCAGATCCCGCTGTACACCCGCTAAAAGTTCCTTTGCTTCCCTATCGAACTACCGACGGGCGCCTAACTTTTCCGCTTTGTGCACGCTGTGCTGACAACCGACAACAACGGGCATGCAAACACATTGATGCGTCAAGGGCATGGGTTTCCGCGTAATTTTGTGAAATTAATCCATGTCAATTTACTTTTTTGTCCCGGTGTTTAGATACACCCATGTTGAATTGAACAAAGCACTGGAGCTTGGCTATAAAGTTATTGATTTATTTGAGGTAAAAATAACGTATCGTTTATTAGACTAAACTTTAAAAAAAAGGTATGGCATTATGAAGAATGGGATAACCAACTGTTTCGTGACTATATGAACACCTTTGTGGGTCTTAAAGTTCAAGCAAGCGGTTGGCCATCCGGTTGTGATACCGATGAACAGCGCAGAGCCTATTTAGATGAATTTAGGCGGGTTGAAGGCATTCAGTTGGACCACAACAAAATTTCAAACAACCCTGGACTTCGGATGGTTGCGGTAAAAAAAAATACAGAATTACAATTTTTAAACTTAAAAAAAAAACACACACAGAAAATTCTTGCAAACTCCCTCTGGGGAAAACTTGCGCAACGAGTCGGTGGAACGGAAGTTCGTTATACCCGAACTCCAGCTGAGTTTCATGCACTGCTCGAGAATCGCAACATCGACATTATTGACTTTCATCACGTCTCTCACCATATGGACAGAGTGGTAGTGAGGAAAAAGGCTGAATTTGCAAAAGCACCGTCAACCAACTGCTTACCAATTGCAATTTTTGTCACTTCATATGCTCGTCTACACCTTTATGACTATATGGAACAAGTGCTGCGTCTTGGTCATAAGCTCCTTTATTGCGGTGAGCCAAAAAAAAAATTTTTTTTTCACCTTTATTGACCTATTATTCAAGATACCGATTCAATTTATTACGTGACACGCAGCGGTAGACAGCAGGTGCCTGAAGGTGAAGCGCTGGGACAGATGAAGAGGGAACATTGCTCGAGGCGAATATACGAATTTGTGTCCGGTGGTCCAAAGAATTATGGTTTTCGCCATTGTGATCGCATAAATGGAGAGGATGAGCGTGCTGAATTGAAAGTCCGAAGTTTTCGTCTCTCATATTCTGCGCAGCAACTGCTCAACTTCGAGTCCATGAAGCGCATTGTTTTGGAACATTACAACATTGATGGACAAATGTTAACACATTTTTCTCTCACATAATAATCCAGAAAAAATACACTAAAATTCTATTCCACAGAGATGATGTGCTGGACATGGAAGGTGTTCATGTTGTCCCGGGAAGCAACGCGTCGATAAGAATCGAATTTCCACAAATTGGCCGAACTCCATGTTCGGATCTGTACACCTACGACGCTCACAAAGACTACCAACCTCATTATGTGAAGGGGCGCATTCGCCCCAGCATGGAAACTGTACCATTCGGATTTCGTGAAGCACAAACGGATCAAGAACAAGCTGAACATCACCAACGACAGCTGAATGATTTTGATAACAACTTATTAATTGTTAACCTTCCCGGATGCTCAAATTGGAATCAATAAAAAAAAATGTAACACATAGTAGAAGAAGAAGAAGAAACTTGCAAGCGTTTGTCATACAGAAAGAAATTAATAATTTACAATATCTAAGAACAATCGCAAGGCATGAGACAGATGTTCCTGCTTTTTGGATCCTGTAAAAATGATTTTTCCAGAATGATAGGCTAAACATGTGACCAAAGCGTGATGATTGTCTACAACAATCTTACAACGCATAGCGGGAAAAATTGTGGGATCATATTGGATGTTACGAAATCTGTGTGGGTCCAGTGTTGGTATAAAATTCAACAGAGGCAAACGATGGGGTAATGTGAATGAACCAACTATGTTTGTCACACGTATCTCATGGAGTTCTAACTGAGAGCCCAAAGCATGCTGCACCCTTCTTCTGATTTTTTGCGCCTCGCGTACCGCTCTGTTTGGACAAGGGACACCCGTTAACACCGCACGGGCTGATCGAAATAGAAGACACGCAAGAGTGCGTTGTTGAGGCAGACGCAGTCGTATAATGATTGCATGGAATCGTTGGGGATCGTACTCCGAGTTGAATCCGTTTTGAGCAATTTTCAAAAACTCTGTGTTTGTGAAGGGCGTCCGCTGTAGTTGAAATGTCACTGTACAATTTTGAATAGTTAACATTTATTTTTTTTAATCTGACATTAAAAAACGACAATATTTGAATTAAAAAAAACACCCGTTCATCATGCATCATCATCATCATCACTAAATCATGGTTCTTTAACAACAACAACAACACTAAGACACTCAAGCGGGAACAGAGAGCTATGATCACCACCACCAAATTGAAGAACACATGGCAGTTGGGGGTAAGCCAGCTTTATACCATGCTTTACATAGTAGTAGACGCGCACCTAAAGTGTATTGTACACATAGATTGGTTAAATTTAAATAAATCAAAGACAAACCGTAATGCCAAGATAACCGCGCATAGCATATGCAGTTTGAGCTGGATGAATTGTTAGTTCGTTGCAATGGACGCGAATGTTTTTCCAGGCAGGGCGCAGATGATTGGTGCGTAAATGAAGATTGGAACGCAACATTTCCGAAATTTCTCTACGTTTGCTCAGCGTCTGCAGCAGAACGTGAAGCTCATTCATTGAACATTTGTAGTGTTTGCAGAGAAAATCAATCAACGGCACACTCTTCTGCTTTTCATTGCAACTGCACTTGGTTTGTGGTTGCGGGTGCTTTGGCAACTCAATGTTGTCTAAATTTAAAAAACTGTTTTTAATGTCTAAAAATAACTAAATAAACCTTTCACTTGTTCCAGTTCCATTTGATCATTTTGCAATTCCCTCGCCCGCTCCTCCTCCTCCTCGATGATTTTAAGCCAACTCATTTGTCCTTCCTGAAAATTTATTTTATTTTTTTACTAATATAGTTTTATTTATAAACTTTTTTCATAAAAAAAAATACCTGTGTTGCTTTATCTTCTTCTTCATTTCCTGTTGTCATCTTTTGTTCCGGGTACGCATTGTGGAGCCAATCGGTCGCAAGAATCGCGTCCATTTGTTTAATAGTTAAGAGATTATTATTATTATTATTATTTCTGTAAAGCTTTATTGTGTATATATAATATTTTTTAAACATGGATAATATAAGATAAACCGTTTTGCAAAAAAAAAAATGGCAGACAATTTTCAAAAATTTGATGAAAAACACTTACAACTCAGACACCCGTTTACGCTGACAATCTCAGGGAGCACGGGGAGTGGAAAATCGGAATGGGTGCTACGAATGCTGAGGAATGTGAATGCGCTAGTTTCGGAACCCATCTCGGAGATTTTCTACTGTTATGGGGAGTTGAATCCAAATATAATACAGCTTCAGAAAAGTGGACACATCGGCGGTTGTAGGGTTATTGTACATGCTGGAAGCCCAACCGAAGAGCAGGTTAATCGGCGCGCAAAAGAGTGTGATGGAAAACTGTTGATGGTGTTGGATGATCTCATGGTTGGATTGGGCCAACAATTTCTTGACACTGTGTTCACCCGGGGATCGCACAATTGGGGGGTCAGCGTTGTGTTGGTCACTCAACATTTGTTCGCAAAAGAACTGCGGGTTGCGCGCAACAACTCCCACTATTTGGTGCTGATGCGTAACCCGGCAGGCGCGCTCCAAGTGCGGACGCTCGCCTCTCAGCTATTTCCAACGAAAAGCAACTATTTCACGGAAGCATACCGGGATGCAACTGAAAAGCAATTTGGCTACCTACTAATCGACATGCACCCCGAGAGTCCGGAATTGTTGCGCCTGAAAACGAATATATATGGAGAGCAGGGTGGTCTTCCCCCATTGGTTTATGTTGCAAAATGAAGCATGTCAAAAGAAGAAAAAGACTAACAGATAAACATACTATGAATGTTAGCCCGCTGATGTTGAAAAATGCTGACTTCTTACACCACTTTCGCTCAAAATATCGCTCAAAAAGCAGACAGCGCAAAATGATAGAGAACGCTTTGGATGAGCAGTTGCTCTGTTTTGTGGAGATGGGTTTCAATGTGTTGAAGGGTCGTGTTCCGTTAGGGAAGCGACAAATTCAACGGTTGGGTGCATTGAAGCACCAGTTGAGGCGCTTAGCACGCGCACGTTGCGCAAAAACCGCGCGCAGAGTACTATTATTGAATCGTCAAGACCAACAACAACAACAACACCAAACCGGTGCTGGCTTTCCGGTGGTAGCCAGTATGCTGACAAGCATTCTCTTACCAATGTTAATGGACAAATTACTGCCAAAAACTAATTGATAAATAGATAAAAAATAAATATATAAAAGCGAAACAGCTAAGAGAGCACTCGTTTAATTAAACATTTAGAAGAGCGCAAAAAATGCGTCACGCAATGCGAATGTTTCTCGTCCCGGAGGACGTCTTTCAGTCGGTATTTGTTCAACCCCAAGCAGCAGCAACAGCAGCAGCAGACGGTGCCGACGGTACACCAATTGGGCTTTTGCGCTCACGCATCCAACAAATTGAGCGTAGCAGGGAGCTGAACGAAGAGCAGAAGGCCGCGCAATACCATCAGGAATTCAAACGGCTCAACAAACTGGTGCGCGAGCAGGAGGAGCAGCCGATCAATGTTCGACTTCAGCACGAAAAGGAGAGAGAAAAAAATGCAGCAACGCCGCCGCCGCCGCCGCCGCAAACGATCGATCATTCAACGCCAAAAAGATTGGAGAAAAACATTGTACCATCAGCGTTTGGGTTGAGGAGGCAAAGACACCACTACACACAAAAGGCGGGGGCATTATCAAATCGCAGACCTGCCCAAAAACAACAAAGAAAAGCAGCAGCAGCAGCAGAAACACCAAACAGCAGTGGAAATGGAGAAACGGAAAAAGAAGAGGGTGATGTAGATGATGGGGAACAGTGGGACGACGCACAATCATCATCGTCCACGGCGTCAACAGGTGGTGTCGCACCAAAAAGAATGCTCAGAGCAAGAGATGGGGAAGCAGGAAAAGGAGGAGGAGGAGAAACGGCTGATCGCCTTCAACCAAAACACAACTACCAGATGACCAAAAATGCACTGATCACACACATTCAAAAAAAGGGGCACAGTCTGGGAGTCAGTGATCAGGGAAAGGTTTTGCGCACAGATGGGTCCGAGTTTAAAACGAGCAACGTGGAGGCAATTGTCAGCCATTTGTTGAACAGGGACAAGCGAAGCGAATTCAAAGGGCCGCCTGTGGGCTATAAGGAATTTGCTGAAAAGGCTAGAGAGGATCCGTTGCTAAAAAAGTATTTGTTTCCGGAACAGCCTCTACAATTTGGCAAAGGCCTGACTGACTTTAAGCATGGAAAAGGACATAAAAAGAAGTGCGAAGGGGGAGGAGGGAAAAGTGTCTTCAGGTTCAAACCGACACTATGGTAGTCGACCGAAAGAAAGAACAGCTGTTGGACCAGCTGTACAAAGATGTTAACTCATCGGTCAGCTTTACCAGCGTTGAGCCGCTTTTACGCGAGGCGAAAAAGGTGAACAATCAAATGAGTAGAAAGGATGTAGTGGACTATTTGGCCACCCAACGCACATACACCATTCATAGACAAGCGAAGAGGCGCTACAAACAACTACCAACACTCGCTTCTGGACTGCACACCGAATGGCAAGCAGACCTGTCTGTCTTTGACAAATTGTCGCGAGAGAATCACGGCTACAAGTACCTTCTTGTCTGCATCGACACACTGAGCAGACAGCTCTTTGTTGAGCCGGTGAAAAGCAAAAAGAGCTCCGACATGGTTGCTGCTTTTGAACGCTTGTTTAAACGCTCCAAATACATACCATGGACATTGTTGACCGACCAAGGGCTCGAATTTAAGGCAAAAGAGGTTCAGGAATATTTCAAAAATAAGAACGTGAAAAACTTTTTTATGTACACCTCGCCGCGAATTCACGCAGGGATGGCAGAGCGGGCCAACCGAACCATCAAAGAACGCCTTTATCGCTATTTCACGGAACGGGGTACCCAAAAATGGGTTGATGTGATACAGCAAATTGTGCATGGAATAAACCACTCGTACAACTCAAGCATAAAAATGCGCCCAGTTGATGTGAATTTTGAGAATGCCGAAAAGCTCAGGAAAAAACTCAAGCAGAACGCTATTGGTGGGACAGCGGAAGCAACAGCAGCAAAACGGAAACAACCACAACCACGTTTTAAGGTGGGTGACCGTGTGCGCATTGAGAAGTACAAACACGTGTTCCAAAAGGGCTACACCGGACGCTTCACCAACGAAGTGTTCACTGTTGCCGAAGTGCACACTGACCGCTTTCCGTCACGTACCGAATACGTGATGACGACGGTTCCCTGATCAAGGGCCGTTTCTATGCCAACGATCTCTGTCGTGTGCTAGTGCGCAAAAATGATGATGATGATGATGATGATATCCCTATATGACATTGAAAAGGTCGTCCGAAAGAGGAAAAAGCAAGGTGTTGAATACGTTTTGGTGAAATGGAAAGGCTACAGTCAACGGCACAACAGCTGGATTCCTGCAAGCTCGATGACATGGAAAAATATATAAAGGGGCTCTTTTTTTTTTAAATTTCAAATGAGAATGCCTTCATCAAACTCATTCTATGTGATCGTTCCTTCCAACACAAATGTTGAAGGAAATCGCACAAACTCTTTTCGAGTTCGACTACCAAGAAAACTTCAATTTAATTCGGAATGGGATGTGGGCTTAGGTGTGATCATATACCCCCATTCGTGGCCCTCACTCGGCACATCAGAGGACCAATTTGTTCAAATTGAATGGAAAATTGGAGAGAATGTTCAAATACCAATTCCATCCTCTAACGTGACAAACCCCGTTGAGCTTTGGAAAAGTCTTTACAAACTGCTTGAAGAAGGCAACAAACCGTTCGCAGTTAAAGTGGAAGGCGTACAGAAAAAATTCACTGAAGCGGCCAATACAGCACGTCAATTGGGCAGAGCCGAGTACATCAATAAACAACAACAACAACAAAGAGACAAAAGAAATGTTAATGATGATGATGATGATGATGATGACGAAAACGAAGAACAATTATTAAACGCCCTTTTAGCGGGGGTTGACACGTTGCTTGACCTTTACGGAGCAACCAGTGGTGGTCTACTTGAGAGAGAAAAACGTGCAGCAACAAGCAAGGTCCCCCTGCGGAATTGGGATGACACTGAAGAGGAATATCAGGAAAAGCTTGATAAATATTTTTTGCGTCTACGTGGCCGTAATTTAGAACACTTAGAGGGACTGATAACAGAAAAGTTGAATGCGGAAATTGCACTGATGGATGACGAAGAAAGGAAGATTCTCGATCAAACCAAAGAATTAGGCATGACAGCATGGATAAAAGTTTTCCAATCAGCGTACTCTGCATGTTTCCTGCATTTTGACAGTGCAACGAACAGATTTTCGTTGAAACTGGACGATCGTTATGTGCAGAAAATAAAAATTTCAGACCAATTGGCCTACATTTTGGGTTTTAACTCAACCGATTTCACTGAAAAAGAAACGATTGCAAAATTTATGCCAGACATGAGTGGAGGAGTTGCTTCTTTTCATGTTTATGCACCTGATCTAATTGAACCAATGATGATTGGTGACGTGATTGCCCCAGTTTTGCGTATCGTTACGATTCGGGGAAAACCTGACGAAATTATAGAGGAGCAGTTTCTCTCCGTCCAATACCATCGCGTACTAGTCAAAGAAATAAGTGAAATTTTCATCGAAATCAGAACATCCGGTGGTAGCCTAATGCCATTTCAATACGGTACATGTACATTAACCTTACACTTTAGAAAAAGTTCCTACTTTTAAAAATGAACAGTGTTCAAATAAATAAAATTCTTGCTCGAAACCCAGTCACGCGTTCGACCTTTTTAGGGTGTTTTCCATCAAATCAAATTCCAGCAGTAGCAGCCACACCAGCTCCTTATTCAATGGTGATTAACGTTGATCCGAGCGGTTCACCTGGTTCACATTGGGTTGCCGTGTATTGCGAGCAGCAAAATCGGGTGGAATACTACGATTCGACAGGAATTTGGCCACCGCTAAGCCCTTTCATCCAAAAATTTTTAAAGAGTTTTGCTCAAATTCAGTTTCATCAACTTTCGCTCCAAGCACCATACTCACACTCATGCGGAAAGCATGTGATTTTCTTTATATTTGGACGGTGTATGGGGATGCACTTTGAAGCAATTTTGCAACTGCTAAAACGCGCAAAAATATCACCAGATTTTTTTGTAAACAAATTTATGCAAAAAAATGTGTTTAAACAAATATAAATAACTAGAAAACTCAATTTAAAAAGCGCAAAAAAAAAAGAAAGAAAAATGCACGTTGATTTTGATCCTTTTAAAGTTGAATGGTCAGCATTAACTCAAATTTCTCCAGAAGTAGTCGTCCAATACGGTGGTTATAATGTGTTCAGAGGGGTTCCATACCAGCGCGGTAGTGGTATCGGGTCTGTTTTTAGGAGTCTATTGCGTTACCTAATACCAATCGGGAAAGAAATCGGGACAGCCATCGGGCGCCAAGGACTTGAATCTGGAAATCGAGTTCTATCCAATGTATTAGAGGGTAGGGACCTCAAAGAGTCACTTGTTAGTGAGGGAAAAACGGGGCTCAAAAATTTGCTAGAGAAAGCAGCCAACAACATAAATGCCCAAAAAGGTCAAGGGTTCGACTTCAAACGATACACAAAGAGAAATGATGCAAGAGAAGGTGGTGCAATTGGTAAAGCGAAAAAAGGTATAAATAAACTACAATCAAGGTTGGGACCACACGATTTCCTACCAGCAAACACCCCAGCAGGTCGGAAGAAAAAACACACTAAACAGAAATCGGTCAAACGCCTTCGTACCGATATACTTGGAACCTATTAATAAAACAACCACCCAGAAGCACAATCATGAGTTGTTCACAAAAAATTAGCGAAAGTAGTCCCCTTGCCACAAATAGTGCTTTGAACATTTTTTCAGTACCTCCAACAAATGTGTCGGTTGTGCGCTCATATTTCCGTGAAGTCCTCCCCCTAGTGACAATAACGCAAGAATCTCCGTATCTTTTTCGCCTGTACAGTGACAATCTTTGGACCGATCTTTCCCGGATTTATCTCTTCCTTGACCTTTCAATAGAAAAACCGGATGTGGACGGTAACTGGGTGTCAATCGCAGCTATCGATGCTCAAGTCGGCACCATTCAGGGAATTGGTCAAACATTTGTTCAACAACTAAAAGTCTCAGTTGGAAACACTGAAATTTACGACAGCGGAAATTTGTACCCATATAAGGTTTACATTACGAACACACTTTCGTTTCCGATGAACGTCAAAAAAAGCTTCCTCGCTTCAACTGGTCACTATGCGACACGCACACACGACAGCGTCGCTGATGAGGGCTTTAAAGCTCGGTGTAAAATTTTTGAGGGTGGGAAGCGAGCCCAATTTCTTTCACGTCTGGACTTTGACCTGGGAAACCAAGAACTTTATTTGTTGAACAATTTGGATCTTTTATTTACAATTTACAAAGCTCGTGACACTTTCATCATGCAGACATTGAAAGCAAACGATACTACCAAATACCGCGTTAGAGTCCATGACGTAAAACTGTATGCCAAAATGATTGATGTTCAGTCATCTTTGAATTTAAGTATCTACAAAACGCTTGAAAAACAACCAGCCACATATGCAGTGCGAAAAACTGAAATCAAATCATGCTTTATAAGTGAAGGTAGGTTTGAAATTGACTACAATGTATTCAGTGCAACAATTCCTCGACGTATGACAATCGCACTTGTCGCAAACGGGGCATTTAACGGAAATTATGCTCTCTCTCCATTTAATTTTAAACCGTTTGACATTCGAGACATTGCAGTGTACGCTGGAGGCATGATTTACCCAATTGTTCCATACAAGCTTGACTTTGCCAAAGATATTTTTGTCCGTCCTTTTGTTGACATGTATGAGGCACTTGGCATGGCTAATTCAGAGCGTTCTTTCGACATCACAAAAGAGCAATTCAAATCTGGTTGGACCTTTTTCGTAATTCCACTCACATCGACGCTCGACGATAGCACAGGGTATGAACTCTTAAGAAGCGGGACAACTAGCATTCGCGCAACATTTAATAGTGCAATTCCTGAGGGCGGAGTTGAAATGATAGTGCTGGGTGAATTTGACCAAATGATAATGATAGACTACAACCGTCACATTGTTTCCGATTCAAAGCTTAGTTAATGAACTGTATAAATAAGATGCATAATGCGAAAAAATGCCACCATAAAAATGGCCTTCTTAAACACTACAGTCAACGCCAGTTTAAAGCCAGAGATACAAGTACTAACATTTGAAAACAAAAGCGTTCATCCTAACCTCCTCGTGCAACTTCTATTGCTTGCCCACTATCTCATTGCTTTTCCCGTTTTCATTTTATGCTGGTATTCTTTGATAAATTTTCTTAAGAGAAGAGGACATATTTCTCAGCGTGATGCCAATGAGATGATGGATGATTTGCGAAATTACCAATTACCAAAAAATTCATCAGTTATTTTTCCAAGTTTATCAATAAAGAAATGATTAACGCACAAATATTCAATTTTTTTCACATGATCCCCTTTCAGCCTTGATGAAGATCAAAACTAAATTTAGGAGTGCTTTTCGTTCTTTTGAAAAATTAGGGTTACGTGACAAACGCATATGGGCCAAGCTTTTCCAACAACGTTAATTGGATTGTTATGAGGAGAGTTGACGATCCACCACTCGGATAGAGCCAACTGCAAATCTCTCTGTGCTCATTACGAAAAATTGTCAACGTGCAATCCTGTCTCATGGTGAATTCACGAAGAAAAAACAAAATTGCAATCACATCAAGACCATTTTGGAGTTTGTGTCTCATCATCTTCAACAATAAAATGCATTTTTAATGGATTTAAAAAAAAGTAAAGGACATGCTCAATCTTTTTTTTAAAGCTCACAACAAATGAATCATTTCTCTCTCTCTCTCTCTCTCTATCAATTTTTCTTGGCCTTCTTGGTTGCAATCTCATCAACATCATTTTTTTCTTTTGGCACATCACTGTCATCATTCCCTGGGCACTTCTTGAAAAGGTTGACAATCCAATCAAATCCAGTGTACGTCTGATTGTTCGCCTAGGGCGTGGTTTGTCAAATACATAATAAATAGCAACAAAAAAAAACCTTAATGTTAACTTTTGCGATCAGCTTCACAGCAATCAAATCGTCCAAGTGTTTCGCAAGGCTTTCCGGCTCCTTCTCCTTGGCTAGCAATTCGGCAGCTTTCATTCCCAAAAACTCTTCAGCAACACTCGAAAACATGGTGACACGTTGAGCAATGTCTGCTTGTTCAACATCCTGCAGCAGAAGACGAACAAACACCGTGTGGATGGGAGCAATCGCTTTTTGGCCGCAAGCCTCACACATGTTATCATCGGACAATTTTCGGCGGCAAATGAGCCCCTTGGAACGAAATGGCATGCCTAAAAACAGAAAAATTAATAATTTAATTAATTAATTTAATTTGGACTTTGTAAACACGGTACTGCATATTTGTCACTTTTCCCAAAACATAAAAAACGCCGGCCGAATTGAAGTTGACCACATCGCTGATGTGTTTCGGTTCAACTGAATCCAACTCCTCTTGCTGTCGTGTCCCTTGCTCCGGGAGTTGAAAGCGTTTAAGAGAATTCATTGCAGGAAGATCGGAAAAAACGAAGTGGATGGAATTTTTTAAAAAATGGACGAATGATTTTTTTTAGAAAAACTGTGTTAAATAGAAAAAAAATGGGGCGGAAAAAAGAAACTAAAAAAAAAAAGGCGGAGTCGTATTCTTAGCAAAGCAAAACAAAAACCAATGGGCGTGACCAACAAGAAAAGGGGCGGAGTTTTTTACTTTCCATGATGACGTCATTTTTTTACAATTTAATGAATTGGAGTTTTTTGCTAATTTACTTAAAGCTTCGGATATGATATATGCAATAGGCTTGGGTTTATTGATTATTTGTGTACAGTCCTTACAATAGGTTTTGCCTTTTTTTTTTGGGGGGGGATTATTTTTTAACCTCCTCATAGACTGGGGATAATTGGAGACTGGGGGATAATTAGAGCAAATACTGTATTTTCTCTCTCTCGACCCCATCCAATAGGTTTGGGTTTGTGGAAGGGGATGTCAGAGAAAAAAAGTAGACACACTCAAATTATCGATCGAAAATCAATCGATAATTTGATTGGGAATATTATCTACTATTAAATATTTTAATAAATTTATTTGTTTAGATTAAATATTTCAAAATCTCTTAAAATGATCTTCTGGAGTATTTTGAAGTGTCATTTTTATTATTTTTATCTTTTTTGAATTTATTCTTTTACTTTGAATTTGTTTTTAGCTTATTTAAGTTTTGGACCAATTTCAATATAATATTTTGCATAATTGTGCATATTTCAATAAATATTTTGCTTACAAACAATAATTAAAGTAAATTAGATGACAAATATATATAATATTTTGTTTTGTTTAAATAATTAATTAAAATCTAAAATTGGGCTTGCAAAGATTTATTTTACATTTAATCTCGGCTCAATAACAGAATGTCCTTTTTTTCGTTGAAGCGCAGTTTTCTCGTTCATAATTCGGATTAAAAACCCTTTTTATATTTTAACCATATTTAATAAAAATTAAAGCCTCAATTAATTTTTGACAAATGAATGAAGTAAAAATCGTCGTTCGTAATACATTACATCAGTCTTATTTTTAATTATTATTATAATTTATAAAAAAACATATCCTTTTATAAGTTGTTATGAATTTTTTTTTGTTAAATTTTCATCTAAAAGAGATTGGAGAAAATCGAACTCTTCTCTTAATTTATTTGTTTGGCGAATTATTTAAAATGTAATAATAATTTTACAATTTTCAAACAACAATCAAATAATTCAAATAATTAAAACTTTCAAGTAATTTTTAAATAACTTTCTGAATATTTATTTCTTTATTTTTGCAATTTTATTGAATGCATAAACTCATACAAAATAAATTGTTATTTAAACTAATAAACATGATATTTATATAATTTTGTTTTTGCTAAAAAAATAAATGAGTAAAATAAAAATATTCGGCCAAAAATAAATATTATGGAAAATTTTTTAATGAAATTCTAATAATATAAAATGTCATTTAAAATTGAAATTAAAGATAATTAATTAAAAGTAAATCAAAAATCTTTTTTATATCATTAAAATGAAATTTATAAATATTGAAATTTTTATAATAATTTTTTATTATATATTTTATAAAAATTAAATTGACAAATAATTTTTATAATCATTCTTTTTAAAATAAATAAACTTTTTTTTTTAAATCTAAAACAGTATTTCTGAGAACTACCAACAAGAAATAACCATGCTTTTATTTTCCTAGTTCAATTATTTAACACTAATTGTAAGATATTTAACAAAATAACACTATAACAAATACTATGGACTACAAAAATTTAACAAAAAAGTTATACTAAGCAAGAGTATTAAAATATTTCAATTATAAAATCTATTTGATTTTTGAATTATTTACTGATTTAAAATAATAAAAGAATATTAATTTTTATTTAACAATAAAGCATATTGGCAAATCTATTTTTAATATAAATATCAAGAGCTAAAGAAACAAGACAGGTCCGTAAGGAGGATTTGCATCTGCACTTGCCATTTTTAAATTATATAAATTTTAAAAAAAGGAAAAAGATAAAATTATCTGGACGGTTTAATATTTCACGTGTCAATTTACGGGGTAAATCACGTGTCAATTCACGGTCTTTACGGTCATGATTTACGTGTTAATTTACGGTCATGATTTACCTGTTAATCCACGGTCATGATTTACGTGTTAATTTACGGTCATGATTTACCTGTTAATCCACGGTCATGATTTACGCGTTAATTCACGGTCATGATTCACGTGCTCATTCAGTGGGGAATTAAAGGTAACGGTCATAATTCAATATCCATAATTAATTAGTTATTTAAAACAACGGAACTTTTATGAAATAAAAAAAACCAGTTACACCTTTTTGAACAATTAAGATTTGGCTTTATTCTCCAAATTGGCAAGCGAAGGCAACGAAAGCAATTCGATCAATTTAAATTTGTTGATCAGTCAAAGGTGCTTGCCCTGTCTCAAAATAAATCGAAACAATAAAATTACGCTTTATGCAAAACGAATTAAAGACACGAAATAACCAAAACAAACACAATTTCAAACAAACTTGAAAATCGGCGAGAATTAGGCACAGAAGAAAAATAATCAATCACACAATTAACTTTTATTTTTCAAACATAAGCACTAATTAAAAAAAAACCAAAACAAATTATTTAAGGTCAATTTGAATAAACGGAACGCCAAAACAAACATAATAAATTAAATAATTAATGAAGTCCAAATGATATCACACCCCGACCCTTTATGAGAAGACGGTCCCTCGTCTAAGCAATTAATTGGGATGAGAGACAGAAATAAAGAGAATTAGAAATCCGATTGGTGGTGGTCCAAGGCACATGGCTCAGTGACGACGACGATTCTCAAAGACTCTCCCATCTCTGCGCCCGCGAGAATTGTGAAATGATTGGCGAATAGGGTACGGGTGAACACGAACATCTCGAGAATGAGTATGAGAACGAGTGATTGACAATTCCGACAATTGAGTAGAGACAGAAGAGGAAACAGAACGTGATGGACGGCGAATTCCAAGGGAATTATCATCAGGAAATTGGGGAATTTGGGTAAAGATCCAGGCACGGAGACACTTCAGACCTTCGGGCAACATTTTTTCGTCTGCTCGCACCCGCGACATGTCGAATGTGTCGCCGAACCTCCACAGTTCAACCAGACTACGCCCGTGCTCGGTGAATGCCAAAAACCAGTCCCCGGCCACACTTTCCAACGATGGCAGCAGATCATTGTATTGCGCGTGCTGTTCCCGAACGTATGGTGGCGGAATCCAAATAAAACGAACATGCGCAAATCGAGAACAGAGAGCCCGAATTCGTTCACATTCACCAACAATTTGTGCCATCGTCTCTCCTCGCACCAGTGCATCACGTCCCAAAATAATCAGCGCTGACACCACTTTAGTCGTCAGAATGGCCTTGTCCAGAGCTCTGATGACATCGCCAAGGCTTCCATTCGTGGTCCCAATAAAATGTGCGCCTATTTGGTTGGCGCTTTCCCCACACAGTTGTGCTCCACTCGAATCGCCAATGATAACACGTGGCTGTTGCACCAAAGTTGTCTTGCCATGGATGACAGCAGCGCGCACTTTTTCCAGGGCCCAACTCCCACCATCAAACACTTTTTGCCACACAATTCGGTCTGCCTCCGGCAACTCGGAAACTGCGATCGGCGCATCCAATTTGATCTGTCCGTAGCCTGTCGCCTTCAATGCGTCATGCACAATTGTACAGTTGTTTGTCCAGTGGTGCCAAATCAATTCCACCTCATCTGCTCCCGGGCAACAGCCCGATCGGACTGAATCTCCCCGTTCTTCTACGTATTTGATCAGTTCGAAATCCGGGTCAGAATTCAAAATCGCCTGCAATAGATTAATTCCATCAGGTGAGCTCCATTTCAGCAGGACCTTGAGCAGTTCTTTGCTCGCCGCCATTGCGATGTTTGATCGCAAAACAAAAATTGTGATCAGTCCTTGTAGTGGAGTTGTCACTATCATCTGTCCCACGCCACTCTGCTTGTCCAACACAGGGTCCAAGTCTGCTGCGATCAGTTTTTTGCAGAGAATGTGTTCTCCAGTGCCATCACAAAAATTTGTCCACTTTATTTGTGTTTCCGCCCTGCTGGTGTCCATTTCCTCGACTCCCCCTGAATTATTCATCGTCCCTGATGAATTTATCCGATTTTCAACCAAATTTTCCTTCCCAAACCCCTCAACATCATTTAGTTCCAAAAGTTTTAAGATGGTCATCGCATTCAACAAATTTTTGTAAGCATTTTTGCCACGTGGAACTGTTGAAATGTTTGGTATTCCCTCTGGGACGTGTATTCGTCGTTCCACTGGCACAGAAATCTGTTCAGCAGACTTTTTATCCACCGGAACGACTTTTGCTGAAGACGTGGATATTTCCATGATTTCGTAGGGGCCAAAAATGTTCCATTTTAGCTTTTTATGTGCTACTCTTTGATTGGCACCAGGAAAAAGAACCATAACGCGCTCGCCCTTTTTGTACTTGTTTGCAGTGACTTTTGGCTGTGAATTAAACCAATTTTCCATTTTTTTCCGTGCTTTATCTGCGTTGACTTTGGCATTCATTAAAATTTGCTGCAAATTTTCACGGAAAAGTTGCAAATATGACTCTTCATCCACTGTATAGAGCGGATTAACTGGAAAATTCACACCATTTGCCGAAGGAAATTTAACCGGTCGTCCAAAAAGTAAGGTAAAAGGTGAAAAACCAGTAGTTTCTGATGGGGCAATATTGTAAGCGAAAGTTACAAATGGCAGGCGATCGTCCCATGACCAGTTTGATTCTGAGGACCTTTTGAGCATATTTAAAATGGTTTGGTTAGCCCTTTCTGCTTGTCCATTTGCATTTGGATCGTACCCCGCAGTCATGCTTCTTTCAACTCGGAGAATTTTTGTGATTTCTTCAAATGTCTTGTTTACAAACTCAGTACCTTTGTCTGAATGAATCCTTTTGGGGGAACCGAAAATAAGGATAAGTTGCTGAATAAATGCTTTAGCGACGGTTTCAACGCTTTTGTCGGGAATTGCTGCTGTTATCAGGTATTTAGTAAAATTATCCACCATTACAAGCACATATTTGTTCCCACTCTCTGACATTCCAATGGAAAGTATGTCCATACAGACCAGTTCAAATGGTTCTGATGTAATTACTGGTTTTAATTGTGGGACGTTTGACCGTGGACTCCTCGTATGAGCACAAATCCTGCATTTTAACGCCGCATTAACACAATCAGCTCGCATATTTGGCCAAAAATAATTTTCAGCTAATTGTCCAAATATCTTTTTCCCACTTAAGTGCCCCGCGCATTTACCCTCATGCCTTTCTTCTATTAAGTTCGTACGAAATTTTTTTGGAACAAAAAGACGGAGATTTCCAGAATTGGATTCGTGAAAATACAGCAATCCATTCAGCACTGTGAATTTTTGGATTGTGTCCAAAATTCGCTGAGAATCCCGAGGATCTTCATGCAATTTTCGTTTTTGCAGAAATTCGTAGATATGACCAAATTCGCTTTCTTTTGTCGCGGCAATCCATTCATTTATTTCCGCCTCGTTTCCAACACAGTCCGGTTCATTTCCAATGGCTATTTGTCCAATCACAGTTTTATCTTCTGCTGTTTCATTCGGTTTTAATGCGCCCGAACGAGAAAGAACATCCGCGATTATATTTGTTTTGCCGGGATTATATTCAATTTCCAAAATAAACCGGGAGCTTAATTCCATTATCCATTTGTCGACGCGCGCATTACCGGTCTCGTTTTTACTTTTGAACATAGGAATTAATGCTTTGTGGTCTGTTAATACTTATTAATACTCTTGTCGGAATCATTATAATGTATTGTGCGAATTTTTTTACGCCGAATCTGACGGCTAAAGCCTCTAATTCTGTGTGACAGTATCGCGATTCGTGTTTATTACATTGTCTTGATGCGAAATATATTGGTCGAATCCGATTTTGTTGATCAGGCTGGCAAAGAACAGCTGATATTCCGGTCTTACTTGCGTCCGTCATAATCAAAAATTTTCGTGTCGGGTCTTCCATAGCAGCTTTAAAATCGGGAAAATAAAGAACAACATCACTCAGAATTTTCCCTTTCAATTTTGAAATTGCAGCCATTTCGGCGTTATCCATTTTAAACGGTACGTCCTTTTTTAACAGCTTAAATAGTGGTGCAGCCATAGAACCGAATGAATAAATGAATTTCTTATAATAGGTCATGAATCCCAAAAATGAATGGAGTTCCTTCTTTGTTTTTGGCGTTGGCATGTCCAAAATCGGTTTTATTTTGTCATTGTCCATTTTTATTCCGTTGCGAGTTAAAACATGGCCCAAAAATTGGAGTTCCTCGGTGCAGAAAATAACAATGGGATTAGACAAAGGTGAAAGCGAAGGACGAATTATTCCCCGGCCCAAATAATCTTGGATCATTGTAGCCACTTTTTCTCGGTAAGCTTAAGGAACAGGTCTCATTCGCTTTTTGACAGGACTCGCTTCTCCTGTGTCAATGTGATGCTTTATCATTTCCGTTTGGGTCAATTCATTGTCATTAAAAGCAAAAATATCCTTAGATTCCAGTAACACTTTTTCAAGTGTCTTTGCTTTATCACTGTCAAGGGCACCGATCCTTGGGGTCCATTCTGAGAAATTAGTATTTCTGCATTCCGAGTCGATTTTTTGTTGATAGTTATCAAATAGCCATGAATTGGTTAAGCAGTCTTCGGCATTAGCAATTTCATCGACAGTTTCCACTACGGCAACCCTTTCATTCTCTTTCAAAATTATCGAATTTAGCGAAAAATTTGTAATCGAAGCGAACACTTTGCCATTTCTCACTCTGTCCACTGATGATTCAACTTTCACATCGTTTATTACGCCGGATGACGCAATTAAAACATTTTTCTGATCAAAGGACTTTGAAACAGAAAGTTCGACCAACTTTGTAGAATATGGCTCGAGCATTATAGTGTGAATTAAGCGAACAGAATTAGATTTTTCACTAGCAAGCTCAAATTCGATAAGCTCGCCATGTTTGGAATCAAGAATTTTGAAACCAAGGGGGCCCAAAGCATTTGTTCCGAGGAGAATTGGTAATCCAATGGGAGCATCCGTTATATGGAATTGAATGTTAATAGGCTCGCAGTCTCTACGAGCGACTGGAAGAGAAATTATGCCGTAGCATTCGACGCGCTTGCCGTTAACGTCAACGACATTTCTCGTTTTAGGAAAAATAATCATCTTTTCCTTTCCAAAATTTTGTTTTTCAAACAGCTCTTTGAGGAAGATCGCTTGCACTAGTGAAATTTGGGCTCCACTGTCCATCATAGACGGAGCTTCCTGATCAAAAATTGTGACCGTGATCGCTATTATTTTCCCAACTAACGAAGTTTCGTTTGAATTTGGCTCAAAATTCTCATCGTTTTGTTTCCAAAATTTTTGGAAAAATTCCAACATCTTAGAATCGTTGCTGATCACTCCAGCACATTTGATATCCGCTGACTCATGATTTAAGTCTTTTTGTTCCACTAAGTAATTTTGCCTGAGAAAATTTCGCGATTGCGTATTTTGTGGGCGTTGCGGATTTGCGTTGTTCGGTTCGGGTTTATAAGCGGGACTTTGGCTTGGGTACAAGGACAACGGGGTTTTATTTGCACCCGTCACATTATGATTTTGTTGCGAATTATGGTTCTGATTGCCTTCTTCCGCCTGACGCCGGAAACAATTTCGCGCAATATGACCCTCTTTTTCACAGTAAAAACATTTTGGACGGTTTCCAGTGGAATGTTGAAAATTGGTTTTCGGTTCAGAACCTTGCCGTGTTAGAGTTGCTCCAAAGTTCCAGGCCTTCTGCCCATTTCCAAACTTAAAGCTAACTCAGAGCTTTCAAAGGTTCTGATCAAATGCTTTATTGCATAGTCATCAACGAGATGGTCAGTTAATCCGGGGTAGGCACGTCTGACTAAAGTAATTACGCGATCAGCCAAATCATCCAAATCTTCTCCATTTTTTCGCCGAATGCCTGACATCAACTGATCAAATGCATTCCATTCGCGTGCATCGGTCTCCTCTAGTTGCCGCAACATTTCACGTTTGATTAACTCATAGCGGAAAGGTACTGTCGAACATGCCGACCTAAAGGCCCTCTCGGCTCGTCCAAAAACTTTGGACTCGAGCGAACTTATCCTTTTCGCATTTGTCCATTCGCCAGTATTCGAATCAAAACGCTTGAAAAATTCACGGAACTTTTCCGCACCTTCATTGCCTTTTAGAGCGGGGATTTGACTCATTATGAGTGCGTATGCTACTTGGTCCATTCCCGGTTCTCTTCCCCGTTCAATGACATTCTCAATTGGACGATTTTCGAAATTTTGGCGAGCCAAATTTTGAGCGGCATTAATTTGTTGCTGTTGTGGTTGCGAAATTGGCTGAACAACTTGCGGAATGTGTGCTTGGTTTATCATGCCAAATTGGTGGTTCCCTTGGGGCAAATACGGCTGTTGGAATTGCGGGTTATAAGCATTTTGCATTTGTGGTGGATTTTGCGCATTTGTGCTCATAAAACCAATCATTTGTTGGTTTGGAAGCTGCATGGGTAATGGTGCTAGCTGGTAAAATGGATTTATTGCCGGGTAATTCAAAAAGGGCCCTGGAACTGCTTGCTGAACCGGCGGGAAAAATGCTATTGGTTGCTGAACGACTTGTGGTTGCGGCATTGCGGTTTTAGGAATACCATGCTGTTGGTTTTTGTCACCCATATTTTGTCTGTTTGGCAAATTTTGGTGTACAGACTGATGCACGTTTTGAATGAGTAATTCCGGAAATATTGGGCCACTTATAGGCGTGGATGTTCGAGGCAACAAGTTTTGGTTGAGATTGCGATGACCATCATTTCTATTTTCGTCTCCAACCAACCAATTTTCTCTTCCGTCGTTTGTTCCCACATTTCGGAATCTCATTCGCAAACCTCCGCGTTGTTCTTCGTTTCCATTGTTTTCCGCTCCGTTCTCTTGTCCTTCATTTTGTCTGTTCGGTTGAGCCAACTCAAGAAGAGCATTTCGAATTTGTGCCGAGTCCATATTTCCGTTCGTCCTTAAAATTTCTCCATCAACAACAGAATTTTCAAGAACATTTTCGGTGTTAGCGGTGTTATGCGGTCTTTGTGTGTTTTGGTGTTCGTTTTGTTGCTGCTGCTGGATATTTCGTGCACGTTGGCGAGTCAATGGAGGTGAGCGTGGAATGAACATCACTTTTTCCCAAGCACGAGAGAAATTTAACTTGTTTCAAACAACACGAGTTTATTGTATGCCTTTAAATCTAGGCTCAGTACAACACGAGTACTTTTAAACAATTGTCGAGCAGAAGTTGTACAGTCCCACACGAGGACAAAATCAAATCAACAAAATGCGCCAACACGAGGGCTTTTTTCAAATTTCTTCAACCGTCGGTTTTCAAGCAATTTTATGACCGCGTTTATCCCCGTTTAATGAAAATGTCACTGAGCCAGACCTTGGTCGTCCAGGAGCGCCAAGTTACACTTTTTTGAACAATTAGGCTTTGGCTTTATTTTCCAAATTGGCAAGCGAAGGCAACGAAAGCAATTCGATCAATTTAAATTTGTTGATCAGTCAAAGGTGCTTGCCCTGTCTCAAAATAAATCGAAACAATAAAATTATGCTTTATGCAAAACGAATTAAAGACACGAAATAACCAAAACAAACACAATTTCAAACAAACTTGAAAATCGGCGAGAATTAGGCACAGAAGAAAAATAATCAATCACACAATTAACTTTTATTTTTCAAACATAAACACTAATTAAAAATCAAACCAAAACAAATTATTTAAGGTCAATTTGAATAATCGGAACGCCAAAACAAACATAATAAATTAAATAATTAATGAAGTCCAAAATGATATCACACCCCGACCCTTTATGAGAAGACGGTCCCTCGTCTAAGCAATTAATTGGGATGAGAGACAGAAATAAAGAGAATTAGAAATCCGATTGGTGGTGGTCCAAGGCACATGGCTCAGTGACGACGACGATTCTCAAAGACTCTCCCATCTCTGCGCCCGCGAGAATTGTGAAATGATTGGCGAATAGGGTACGGGTGAACACGAACATCTCGAGAATGAGTATGAGAACGAGTGATTGACAATTCCGACAATTGAGTAGAGACAGAAGAGGAAACAGAACGTGATGGACGGCGAATTCCAAGGGAATTATCATCAGGAAATTGGGGAATTTGTTTAGATTATTTTGATTCTCTTGCCATGGTTCTTCCTTCCTCTTTCCGTACTTTGTCAATTCAAACATTTTTTTTTATCTTTGTTCTTTTATTCATATAAAAATTAAAAGTCGTTAAAAATAATATAATAATGAGAAATTATTAATTCTTTTTTTACCTTTTTAATCAATAAAAAATATTCGTTTAGTAAATTTGAGAAAATATTTCATTTTTATGAATTATTGGATGAAACATTTTTTATAATTTTATAAAATAAAACAAAGAATTTTTATGCATTATTGTTTTTCCTTTCCTTTATTTTTTAAAAATAAAAAAAAATTATTGAAATTCAATTATTTTAGGCATACCGACATTATTTATGAAACAGAATTTGCAATTATTAAATTATTTATTGATTTTAATTTTTGAATATTTGTAAGAGCTTGAAAAAAATAATAATTTTGTTGGTTCGTGGTAATCGGCGATGTTTGCTCTTTTTATTTAATTTACATATATGCTGCATAATTTTATTATTAATTTAATAAACTTATTTATTCTTTTAGTTTATAAAGTTTTTTTTTTCTTGGAAAATTTGGTATTATTTTTTTAAATTTCAAGCTTTTTTATGTATTTTTTATTTTCAAAGAATTTAGCAATAATATTATTTTTTAATTAACATTTTAAATATTATTTTTTATTATAGAATGAATAAAATATTTTAACTCTTTTATTGATTTTTAGATATATTATAATTTTTGAATTATTTTAAAATACCTTAGTTTTAAAAATGTATTTAATTATAAAAATATTAAATAAATTAATATGCTTCGATAATCAATTTTTTTTTACCTTTTCTCTCTCACAAATCAGCATTTTTTGACAAATGATTGTACAAATAAAGTTATTCAATTAAAAAAACTTTTTTCAAGAAAGAATAATCATCATAATGATCAAAATGGCAATGAATTAAAATCCAAAGAGAAAATGTCAAAATTAATCTTTTTAATGAATTAATTAAAAAATTTAAACAATTACGTCCAGTTCTCATTTTGTGAAATATTTTTCGCATAATTACCTGATTAATCACGTTTTTAGTTTTTCATTTGTTATGAAAAATAGTTTTAAAGTAAGATAAATTATATTTAATTTCGATGGGCATTATTTTGAGTAGAATTTAGATTATTTTGATTCTCTTGCCCTGCTTCCTCTCCCATACTTTTCCAATTCAAACATTTTTTTTATAATTTTTTTTATCTTTGTTCTTTTATTCATATAAAAATTAAAAGTCGTTAAAAATAATATAATAATGAGAAATTATTAATTCTTTTTTTACCTTTTTAATCAATAAAAAATATTCGTTTAGTAAATTTGAGAAAATATTTCATTTTTATGAATTATTGGATGAAATATTTTTTATAATTTTGTCCCGATTGCTCTGGGTCGGGCCAAATGTGAATTCTACCGGTGCGGGGTCGGGGCAGGCAGGGACGAGGACCGGCCAAATCAAACGCCGAGAATTGATTAAGCAAAATTTATTCCGGGAAAAAGCCTCAAACTTGGGTAATTAAACAAAAAATTTGAAATGGTGAACAAATTATCACAAATTGATCACAAAAATGCCATCACCGGGCAATTATCACAAATGGAATTGGGCACCGGGATGGGACAGGAAATGGAGGGCACCGGGGCCACAGAACAAAAATCAATAACCGGGGTCAAAGAATGATCACGAATGGGGTTATCACAGTTAAAGGCAAATGGAAGGGACGGGGAGAGAAAACGGCAAAAATGCCCAATGAATTTTGGGTTGTAAATTTTGGGGGCATTTGGCCGTTTAAATAATAATAAATTTAAATAAAAAATGGCAAAATTGGGCAGAACGAATGGGGCCGAAAATTGTGAACGAAATGAAAAACGGGGGACAAAATTGAACAGATGAACAAATTGGTGGAAAAACGGGAAATTTGGGGGTCATCGTTCTTTGGAGTCGCATTCGCCAAATTGGGGGACGGGGGCGAAAAGTTGCGGTTTGATGAGTTGTTGTTAATTCGTGCGCGGGGCGGGGGGAGAACATGGAAAAACAATTAACAATTTGGAGGGAAATGGGGGGCAGAGGAGTGGAACGGGGTGTGGCGCATGTGAAAGGGAGGGGGAAGGGTCGCCATTTCCTTTCTTCAATTCTGCTGATCAATTGATCGGCAGTCGGAATCCCAGAGTTCCGACATTCCGGCGTGAAAAAGATGGGCCCGTCAGAATTCTTTTCGTCTGGGCCTCCCAAAGGGCGAGTCTTCTGTGAGGTCGAGATGGCTCTGTGTTCGTGGTTGTTGGTACCGAGCCGTTCTGGCAATCATGTCCAATTTGATTGGTGACATGGATCGGTGTTCTGCCCTGCGCGCTGGTGGTTTGGGGGTTCGTGGCATTTCACGCAGCGGCATTCCCTCTTCGATCCCGAGTGGTTTAGAAACGGTGGGTCGGAATGTCGGGTGCGGGCGTACTCCAACGAGGCTGAGAAGAGTCACTCGGATGGGATTGAGCAAATACGCCAGAGTGCATGGGAGAACAATGTTGCGCAGCATGAGGAAGGTTGAATAAACGCAGGCGACTCGAATCCACCACGTGATTGCTTCGTCGATCAGGCCTTTTAGCCAGCGCATGGTGAATCCTTCTATTCCGCCCTTCAACGCGCCCAAAGCTTCAGTCCTTGCTGTAATGTGCTGTTCCAGCTTGTCCTTGAACTGCTCCGAGTTGATGAATTCGTTGATGTGCGGGAAGCGTGTCGCGTCAGACTCATTGTCGAGTTGCCATGCGTGGAAGATCAATGGATGAAGTTCCAAGTTGCTGTTTGTTTGGTTGATCGTTGTTTCGTACAATTCGTGCACGTAATCTTTTGGCATTCGTCGTGCTGTGCCGGTTCGAGAGTCGATCCGTAACCAGATGTTGGGATTGCTTCACAGTTGAAGATGATGGAACCGGTAGCTATTACAGCTTGCCTGTTGTGCTGTCAGCGAGATGATGCGAAGTTCCGGATCCAAGAAAGCTGCGATAGCTCGGTCGGGAAAGTGTGCAGTCACGGGAATGTAGAGGCGACAGTCATTCATTGGCCTGTATGAGATGTCCTGTAGCGAAATGTTGACACATGGAAACACTTCCATTGTCGTCTCGCCGATCCAACGAGCTTGGATGTTTGCTTGCCGTAACAGTTTCCTGGCTTGTAGCGTTGGGTTCGCGGCTCTCGTGTTTCTTTGGCATTCTCTTATGTAGAGCTGATTCAAAGCCACGCTTGTCGCTACTTGAGAAGCCGAAAGTTGTGATGCGAGTTGCTCAGGCCGAATTCCTCTT
The DNA here is from genome assembly GCA_004148225.2 of Heterodera glycines. Lineage (NCBI taxonomy): Eukaryota > Metazoa > Nematoda > Chromadorea > Rhabditida > Heteroderidae > Heterodera > Heterodera glycines. The sequence goes on along the minus strand of CP049706.1, from coordinate 4,010,315 downwards.
TTCCATCTTCTCATAGTACTGACAATGTCGTCGTATTGATCTTTGGCAATCCCAAAGTTCTGTTCAGATAGGACGATGCGTATGCCATCGCAGGCGATGAGTTCTGGCGCATTTTTGGCGAAAGTTAATGCCTTTTGGTGATCTTCGGAGATCCAAGTGGCCATTGATTCTCCGTAGGCCGCAGTGAATTTTCCGTTGATGACTTCCGCCTTCTCGTAGTCGCATGTTTGGCATTCGTTGCCATTGCAGGTTGATTTCCAAATCAGAGTTGAGTTGTCGGGCAGTTGGCAGAATTCGGTGGCGTATTGACAGTTCTGAACTTGGTGGACTGGCGAGAGCATCTGCAGATTGTGCCGTTTTACGAAAAGTGTTGCTGGTTGAGCAAAGCAGCTTGTCGCCGTGCTGATTTGTTCGCCTTTGAAAAGTCCGGCGATTGGTCCAGGGAAGTTGACTTCCAATTCGTCATTCGTTGACCACAATTGTGCTTCGTGATTCGTCATTTCAGACTTGGCGAATGGGCATTCTCTGCTCGGGCTTGATGATTTTTTGCGAAGAGCTCAATTGCCAGGTTGAGCCATTGAGCAGTGAGTGATGGCGGGGGACGGCAAAAAGGTGAATTTTCCGTGCTCTTGAGTTTCCAAATCGTGCTTACGCGATCTGGGGCGTGTCGTTGGCTTTTTCGTGGTTTGCGTTCTCGCCCTGGTGACGTACTGGATTCGTGTCCTTGCTCTCGTTGCAAGGGTTGTTCGCTGAGTCGTCGTCGTGGTCCAGTGAGTGCCATTGCAGAAGACGCAGGGTGAAGGCGGATCCCTCGACCCTGCTTGTACTGTGCCATCCCGGATTGGCATATTTTAGGCGCTTGAGTTGGCCTTAGTCCCCTCTGTTGTGACCTCCGCGGTTGCGGCTGTTGTGGTTCATTCGCTGCTGAACCTCCTCAATCGTTGAGGACATATGAATTTGCTTCCGGAAACGTGCTGTCAGCTGCATGCTCGAGTGCTTTTGCTTGAATTGGTGACGTAGTTTAACGTCCTTATGGACCAATTGTCGTTGCTTGTTGATTCGTCATTTCGGACCTGACCGTCGGATGGATTGCTAGTTTAGCGTCTTTTCGGACAATGTTGTTTGTGTGGCCGGTGCTTTGCTAGTTTAACGTCATTCCGGACTCGTGGCAGCCGGGTGATTAGCGTTTCGGACAGTTGTTGATGGCTTAGGCTAGTTTAACGTCATTGCGGACGATTGATGGTGATTAGCTTAGTTTAACGTCTTCTCGGACGAGTGCTGTTGGCATGGTGTCTTACTGATTGTTGCCGAGCTCATGTTTAGGCAATTCTGTTGACTGCCCTTATCAATTACTGTTGTTGAGTCCGAGCTTCTGGCCAATGTAGCGACGCAATGATGGTTGGCGCCTGATCCACTTGCGGTTGGCGACAAGGCTTTCATTTTTCTGTTGAGTTCATTTGTTTGGCTTGTTTGTGTGGGATTCGCTGCTTTTCCTTTTGGTTGTTTGCTGGAAGAAAATGCTGGTCGCTTGGCAACTGATGAACTCTTCCTTGTTGGTGTTAGCCGTTGCACTGCCATAGGAATTGGTGCCGTTGAATGCTCATTTGGTGATTTGGCTTGTCTATCCCTGACTGGATTTTGTATGATCTCAATGCCGGATGCGTCGCTGTCTGATGAAAGATCAATCACGATTGATTTTGAGCTGATGGGAGCCGATTCTCTCTTCCGTCTTGATCGCAATGTTGCAATGCTGGACAAGAGTTTGTTGCGTTGATGCCGTCTCAGTTCGTCCTTTTCTTTTTGTTGAATGTTTTTCTGCCTCTGAGCCGCTTTACTGCTTTGTGGCGATTCATCGTTGTTGACCATTAGCACGAAAGAGATGTTGGACGGTTGCTTGAGCTCGATTCGCCCTGTTCCACTGATGATATTGCCGATTTTCGATTGGCAAATCGTAAATCCGCTTGGCAGTTGTTCAATTGGTTGAACATTCAGCTGGTGCCAAACGTCCATTCCGAGGAGAATGTCCGGTTGCCGTGACTCATTCGGCAGGGAAAGCTTCTTTTGTTGAAGTTCGTCATTATCCAATGCGTTTAGTTGTAGTACCGGCAAATCATTCAGCAGGAACTTCAAAGCGTTCAGGTTGAAAATGAACCTGTCCTGGTCGGGGCATAAAATGCCGATTGCGACGCGGTCGCTTATGTATCGCTTCGGTTCTCGTTCACCGAAGCTGGACAAGTAGCATTCTTCCGTGCTGAGGACGTTCAGATCCAATTGTTCAGCTGCACTGCTCGAGATGAATGATCGGTGGCTTCCCGGGTCAATGAAGATGGTTCCCATCATGCTGAGGGATGGCCGTGACGGATTGAAGATCGTTGCCTTTGTCGTCATTAGCAACGCTCTGGTTTCCTTGCTTTGGATGGCATTACACATTTGTTGTTGTTCGATCACTGTTGATCGCTTGCCATCGTTGGCATTTGGCTTCTCTTCACTGCAAGAGGTGCTAGGCGTGTTGATGCCATTCTTGGCTTTGTACTGATCTCGGCAGAGTGCCGTGGGATGCCGACGTTTGCAGTGATAGCACTTAGATGGTCGAGCGCAATTTGATGCGCGGTGGTTTGGCTTCATGCACTTGAAGCACAGCTTCTTTACGATGCTGATCCGTTGGTTGAGTGTGTCGACGTTTTGGCATTCGTCATGCCAATGATTGCTGTTGCAGAAAATACAGGGGTATGGCGGACCCTTTTTGAGCTTTGTACTTGGTTTCGCATTTGTTGGCAGTGTTTCTTTGCTTGTTGTGTGTGCTGTTGGCTTACATACCCTTGATGTTGTGACCCTCGTCCAGTGATGAGGCGATAAATGTCATATCACGCAGTGCCATTGGTTGGTTAGGCCTTCGTGACCTTTGGTTTGGTGTTCTCGGTGCTTGTACAGGTGCTGCTGAGACGACTTCTGCTTTTGGTTGGACGTAGTGATGGCCATATTCTCCCATCACTTCTTGGATTTGGACTTCTTTCCGGACTGCTTCGGTTAGCACATCTCGGAATTTGGTTGTCGTCCAGTTTGCCGGATCCTCTCCTTTCTTTGTGAGGATGCTTCGTAGGAATGGTGGAGTCAGCTTCTTCTCCAGCATGAGGAACACCTGCCTCGATGTCCTCTCCGGCATTGTTCAGCTCCCTTGTAAGCCGCTCAAGTTGAAGCAGAAAGTCTTTGGTCTCACGGAGGCTTCGGCACGGCTTGAGATTGGCCAGTTCGAAGTGAAGACTTCTGATGTGTTCCTCCGGAGCTCCGTACGTGTCCTTTAACAGCTGAAGGACCGTCTCGTAGTTTGCGTCTTCCAGCCGGAAGCCCGCTATGAGTTCTCGCGCTTCTCCGCCCAGCAGATTGCGGAGCAAGTTCAGCTTCTGCGCTTTGCTGATTGATTGGCTGCCGATTGCCGATTTGAAGGATTCGTAGAATTCGGGCCATTTTCGCTTTTGGCCAAAAAATTTATCCAGTTGAATTGGTTGGAATTGGTAGAGCGGTGCTGTGAATGTTGGCATTGTCATTGGTGCTGCCATTGCTGGTGGCATGGGCGGTTGTTGCTGCGGATTGGCCAATTGATCCGCCTTTGCTTCTCTGTCGGCTCTGCCTCTGTGCAGTTTGGCTGCGGCACTGAGCGTTGCTTCGAGATCTCGCAAATCCCGAAGTTTGGTTGTTGCTGCGTCGTATCGGTCGGCGATTTTTTCATTCTTGTCGAATTTGACGTATTCTTTTTCGCCGTTGTCTTTGTCGTCTCCGATCAGACGACCGAGAAGTTCGATCCAAGCATTGGATGAATCTCGTAGACTGTCCATCTGCATTTCCATTGTACGGATTTCCTTGACGACGCGATCAAATTGAGCCTCCAAGTTGACGGCATTTTCCCAGTTTGATAGGTCCGGGTCGGGGTGTAGAATGAGTGAGGTGGCGCTTTTGGCATTGTCCAGAGCTTTGAGTGCATTGATGATCCCTTTTTGTATTGGCCCAGACATTGCGTGCAGTTTGGTTGTGCGTGTGTGTGTGTTGTGGTGCACTTGTTGTTTTGTGTCTTTTTCCGAGATCAGTCTGGCCTTGGTCCTGGACCTTCTGTGACTAAACACCTGCCTCGGAGGACAAGGTGTTTGTCTTTTGCCTTATGGCTAAACTAAAGCCTCGGAGGACTGTTAGTTTGCCTTTTGCCTTATGGCTAAACTAAAGCCTCGGAGGACTGTTAGTTTGCCTTTTGCCTTATGGCTAAACTAAAGCCTCGGAGGACTGTTAGTTTGCCCTTTTCCTTATTTGTCAGTGGCCTTGTGCGCGCTTGAACACCCTTTTTGTACGAAGTACTTCCTCGGAGGGCAAGTACTTCGTCCACTACACAACACCTTCCAACCCTCTGTTCGGACGAAGTGCTTCCTCAGAGGGTAAACACTAAGTCCGCTACGTCCCTCGTGAAGTTATGCCTCGGAGGACAATAACTACACGAAACTATGAACACTAGACAAGCCTCAGAGGGTCCTTGTCTAGGCTCTCTAATTTGCTTTTCCCTTCCCCTGTGTCACCGGGATTCGTCGAGTCAATCCGTGGTTCACAGCAAATCCACCCAGGAGCGCCAATTTGTCCCGATTGCTCTGGGTCGGGCCAAATGTGAATTCTACCGGTGCGGGGTCGGGGCAGGCAGGGACGAGGACCGGCCAAATCAAACGCCGAGAATTGATTAAGCAAAATTTATTCCGGGAAAAAGCCTCAAACTTGGGTAATTAAACAAAAAATTTGAAATGGTGAACAAATTATCACAAATTGATCACAAAAATGCCATCACCGGGCAATTATCACAAATGGAATTGGGCACCGGGATGGGACAGGAAATGGAGGGCACCGGGGCCACAGAACAAAAATCAATAACCGGGGTCAAAGAATGATCACGAATGGGGTTATCACAGTTAAAGGCAAATGGAAGGGACGGGGAGAGAAAACGGCAAAAATGCCCAATGAATTTTGGGTTGTAAATTTTGGGGGCATTTGGCCGTTTAAATAATAATAAATTTAAATAAAAAATGGCAAAATTGGGCAGAACGAATGGGGCCGAAAATTGTGAACGAAATGAAAAACGGGGGACAAAATTGAACAGATGAACAAATTGGTGGAAAAACGGGAAATTTGGGGGTCATCGTTCTTTTGGAGTCGCATTCGCCAAATTGGGGGACGGGGCGAAAAGTTGCGGTTTGATGAGTTGTTGTTAATTCGTGCGCGGGGCGGGGGGAGAACATGGAAAAACAATTAACAATTTGGAGGGAAATGGGGGGCAGAGGAGTGGAACGGGGTGTGGCGCATGTGAAAGGGAGGGGGAAGGGTCGCCATTTCCTTTCTTCAATTCTGCTGATCAATTGATCGGCAGTCGGAATCCCAGAGTTCCGACAATTTTATAAAATAAAACAAAGAATTTTTATGCATTTTTGTTTTTCCTTTCCTTGTATTTTTTTAAAAATAAATAAAAATTATTTAAATTCAATTATTTTAGGCATACCGACATTATTTATAAAACAGAATTTGCAATTTTATTTGTTTAAATTGATTTTAAATAATTCAATCAGTCGAGTTCATATAAATTTATTACTTCTTTCTTTTTTCTTTAATACACTTTCTTAAGCTTGAACTCTTTTTATTAATGGCCTCACATTTGAAATTAATAATAAAATTTTTATAAAAATTGTATTTAATTAGGAACTAATAATAACAAATTCACTTAAATTTGTTATATTCAAATTAGGTTTATTACACAATTCTTTTTAAAACTTTCTCGATATGGTGAAGAATTTGAGTTTCGAAATTAATGGTTGGTATTTCAATATTTTAAATGAATTTTAACTTTTTGGTTATATTATAATAAATTATTGCTCATTTATTACTTTGTAAATACACATTTTATTTATTTTTTATTGTCAATTGTATTTAAAACAAACTCAATTTAAATTTCAAAGTCTAAAACAGTTATTTAATATTAAATTAATTTTTAATGTTTTAACTTTTTGGTTTTATTGTATAAAATTATTGTTCATTTATTACCTGTAACTCATTTGTTTTGTCCGAAATAGTGCAAAAGGTCGTAACTTTGTCAAATGACTGTCAATCTCAACGATTTAGGTATCAAAAAATAAATTGATTGAAATTTCAGTTGACCTATAAAATATTAATTTATTTTTTAATTTTAATGAACTTTTTATGAGCAATATTTGTCTGCTTCTGTTAATTAATAAAAACAATTATAATTTTTATTTATGATTATATTTTAGGGGTGTTATAAATATTTAGGCGAGTGTTAATCTTTTTGCATTTTTAAATTTTGTTATATTTTGTAAATCGCCCTTATCCAAGTTGATTATGGTTTCTCACGTTAGAAATTTGTTTTTATTTTTCCCAATTTGTTCAAAATGATAATAATTAACGAAAATATGAGTTTGATTCAATTTGAATAATACAATAGAAAATATTCGTTTTCAGAAAAAAATCCTGTTGATATACTATTCATTTTTTTATAAAATTTCTTTTCTTTTATTTATTTCTTTTATTTAACGAACCTTTTAAAATTATAACTAAAAAAATAGTTTTTAATAATTTTGATTTTAATATTTTCAATTCTCACGTGAAATTACCTAATTTATTTAATTTAAAATTATTATTTTGTTACCCGCATAAGAATTCAATTTTATATGCTTTTTACTTTTAAAAAGAAAATTATCTTGCACACCAGACCTTTAACTAATTCTTCTTTCTTTGAATAAATATTTCACCTCTCTTTTTGTATTTACTAGAGATAATGCCTGATCTTTAAACTCGTAATTTATTTAATTAAATATTTTAATTATTTATTAATTTGAGGACATTTAATAAAACTCAATATTTATTATATGTCGCCATTTTTGAATAACATCGCACTCTTGTGTTACTTAAATTAAAAAATTTCATTATTATATATTAAATCTCGTCTTAAATAATGATCTGATGCTCGGATTGGCTGAGTCATTCAGTTTAAAATTTTTTCTTTAAGCAGTTAAAAAGTGTAAATTGTTTTATATTCATAAAAATCATTATTTTTTATCATCAACAATTAAATATATTTTTTAAATTATTTATATTAATTCTTTTTTGATATGTAGGCATCTTTAAATTCTCTCAAAAATGCTAACTCAATTGAAAAGTAATTTCTAAATAATAATAACATCAATTTATAAACTTTTATATGGATTTTCTGTTGCACTTTTTTCAGTGTGAAATTTGAGTATAAAAAGGCGTGAATTAGAGAGAAATTTCATTCGTCACATTCTTAATTCTATTCTATGCACTATTACACCTAATTTCTGCTGCTCACTGACTCCATCGACAACGAAACGCGATGGAAGAACTCGTGGCGCTACCCCTGGAAGGGTCCACTGCGTTTCGGCGCCGACCGTTTCGGCGCCAGCTCAGTTTTTGGACTAAAACTTTTTTCTTTGTAAACCAAATCTAATATTGTTGGTATATTCCGAAAGCCCTAAGTGTTCTCTATTAGCCTGCCGAATTCCGAAAAATTTCGTTAAGGTTCAAAAAAGTAAGGACCAGAAGAATTCAAAAAACGAAATTTTCCAACTTTTTTAGCTCGAACTTTTTTTAAAATTAACGAAATTTTTTGAAAATTTCCATGCTAATAGAGCACGTGAATAGCTCTCGAATGATACAAAGATTATTAAATATGGTTGACAAAGAAAAAAGTTATAGTCCAAAAACTGGGCTGGCGCCGAAACGCGTGGGTCCCCCCCTGGAATCCGCGTCGGCCGCTGGACTATCACAAAGAAGCTGGGCGCCGGAGCATTTGGAGACGTCTACCTGTGCGTGAACGACGATGGAGTACAGGCCGCGCTGAAGACGGAGCCGGTCAACACGCCATATCCGCTGCATTTAATTATATATTTTTTATTTGGGCCTTTGTTTTTAAATTCTTTTCATGTTGAGTTTTCGCATTGCTAGGACTTGTGGGTTATATACTAAAATAAAAAATATATTTCTGTAAATTAATTAGAAATATCATTTTGTTTATTATTATTATTTTTTAATCTTTTTAAAGCTTTATTTAAGTAAGGTTATAATAAGAATGAAACAATTCATAACATTGTAGAAAAAACTTAGTAAAATAAGGGAACACATTAAATTATTATTCATTAAATATCAAAATATGAAATAAAATTTTGGTCAATTAAGGACCTTGTTTTCAAACAAATCACTGGACAAAACTTAATAAATTAATACTACGGAAAAAACAACATGAAAATAATCATAATAAAAATTACGATTTAGTTATGAAATTAATTAAATTTGTTCTTTGAAATTTATTATTAATTTTAATTTCATTTATTTCAAATAAGCATCAAAAATTAACTTATCTAGAATATTTTAATCTTGATTTAAATATTTAATTTAATGAATATTTAAATGGATAAATATTAGTGATAAATAATTTAATTCATATATAAATAAGACAACAAATAAAATAATATTTTTGAGAAAACTACAGACACAAAAAGTCCAGAAGCTTTCATAATTGCCTTATAATCCAATTAAAAGTTCAATTAATTATGAGCATAAATCATTAATGGTAGCCTAAAAGACAGGTTTAATAAATACAGAATTCTTCTCGAGATTTTTATTGTAACAAAAAATAGCCAAATTTATTGTACTTTAGAAGAATCTTTTTTTTTTAAATTTTTATTTATTTTATTTTTAATTATTTTTTCTTTTTTAATAATTTATTTGTATAAATATGTTTTTTCAATGAATTGTTATTTTATTTGCACAGTTTCATTAATAAAAATTTCTCCTTATGCAATTGTTGTGTTTTTGAGTTTGTGTTCTGATTAATTAATGTTAACTTCTTCATTTCCATTTAGACTTTTAAGATAATTTATTATTTTATTTATTTTGAATTCTCAGTATTTGATTATAAAATAATTAATTCATATTTTTTCTAATATTTAGATATTTAAATGAAAAATATTTATTTCTCCATGATAAATAACAATAAATGTTTTTTAGAGTCGCTCTTTTAAAAAAAAATAAAGTAATCAATTCATTTTTTTATGACAGTGATATAGGTAACATCATTTATTTTTTCAACCAAATGCGTTTGATTCACAAAATTAATTTAAAATAAATAAACCGAGCGTCAAATTTTATTTTATTTTATTCCTGAAATATCGCCATTTTATATATAACAAAAATATTCCATTCATTCTCCTAATGATGAGGCCAAAAATAAAGGACTGGTGAGAAATACAAGAAAAATTTTATAAATTAATTTCCATTAAATTTATTTAAACAAAATGTTTCTTAAAATATTTGTAATTTATTAAATTTTTTAATATTATAATATATTTTATTTCTATGCTATAAAATAATATTTTGTTACCAAATTTTAATAAATAAATTTGATAGAAGGAACGACTAATAAATGTAAAATAAAATATTATTTGCTGCAAATATTATAATATTAATTTTTAGTATCCAAGTTTACTACAATGGTGGAAAAATTAGTATATTTCAATTAGGCAGAATAAGATAATATTAAGTTAACATGAAATTTAAGGTTAGTGTCTTAACACAATTAATGATCGACGCAAACACAATTTTTACTAAGATAAAAAACAAAAGCATTGTAAATAATCAACTAATTATGGTACATAAAATAAATCAAATAAACGTATAAACTAGAGTTCGACCTGGACCTGGATCCAGGCCTGGATTTTTCCTGGATCCAGGTCCAGGTCCAGGTCATTTTTCGGCAACCTGGATTTTTCCTGGACCTGGATTTTCCTGGATTTTTGTCCAGGAAATCCAGGTCCAGGTCCAATGTGAAAAAAAATCCAGGTCCAGGTCCAGACAAAACAGGAAAAAACCTGGATTTTCCTGGACAAAATTTTAGAATTTATTATTTCAAGTGACCGATGTTTTTTTTAATTTTCAAAAAAAGATTAAATTAATTTAAAAATACATTATTATTATTAAGTAGATATTTTTATGTGTTTCTAAGCAATTAATTAATTTTTTCAAACCTTTTTTTGATTTTTAAGATGAGTTTCAAAAAATCAGGTCCAGGCCTGGATCCAGGTCTCGAAGAGCCTGGATTTTTCCTGGACCTGGATTTTCCTGGATTTTTGTCCAGGAAATCCAGGTCCAGGTCCAACATGGAATCCAGGTCCAGGTCCAACATGGAATCCAGGTCCAGGTCCAGGCTTTTTTCAAAATACCGAGCTCTAATGTAAAGCAACAAACAGCATGTCAAGCAACAGCAACAAAGACAGTATAACCCATAGAAGAAAATTACACGTATTATTGAAAAAAAAAAATAAACAAATTATTCAAATTAATATAATATATAAATTAGTCTGTGGTAATAAATTATACTTATATTTCAATTTAAAAAAATAATTAAACTTAATCTTATAATAATTTAATTTAAAAATTAAAGCGTCATAACAAATTATAAATTTAAAAATATGAAATTAGTATAGATAATCACTCTTATGCATAAGATAATATTTAAAAGAAATGGAATATTAAAAAAGCGACAACATAATTTTAAGAAATTCAAAAAAAGAAGTCATTGCTAAACTAGTTATTATCTAAAAATTATTATATTAAATCAAATAAAAATGAATTAAATGATTAAAAACATTTAAGTCAAAATCAGCACAAAAAAATTGGATAAAATCAGCACAAAAAAAGGTTTGTTTGCTTACTCATTTAAAAAACCCCAAAATAGGTTTTTTCTTATTTTTCTTAGGTTTTTCTCAATAATTTTGTTCATAGCCTAAATATTTTTAATAAATTCGTAAAATGTTTTAAAATTAATTGCTCTAATTTATTAGATGCGGATCAGGGCTGCACGCAATTACGGATTGCGGATTACGGAAATTACGTGGTTTTGGAGTTACGGATTACGGGTTACGAATTTTTGTGATTTTTCCGTAATTTTGATCCGTAATTTATTATTTTTCGAGACGATTTCTTGTAAGATTGTTTTAATAAAAACAAATTTTTCTATTTTCTATTTAAAGGGCTACCCGTATTCGATTATTCAGGAATTAAAAATCAGATAATTTTGTTAAGGCTACACCCTAATTTTGGTATTTCGCCTAGAAAATAGAAGCATCCCTTTTTTGTCGAACTTATTTTTTACTCATTTATGAAAATTCATAAAACCTTAGTCAGGGGATGGAAAGGAATTCCCTCCCCCGAAATGAAAAATTAAAAAGTTTTCCAGGAAAAGTCGACATTTTTAAAAATTTATCGATTTTTCTTAATAAAATCATTAAAATTAACGGCTACAATTCCTGTTTTTGCTCTCCGGCGATGAAATTTTTTAAAGAAAGATTTTCCGAGGGATTTTTTTGAATATTTATAGAATATAAAAGCAGTTTATTTTATTTTATAATATTATTGTTTTATATTTTATGATTATTTTTATAGGGATTTTTTCCCTTTTCAAAAATATTTATTTTGCAAAATATCTTCATTAACATATTATTTTTTATAGCTTACTCATACATTAAAACTTTAATTCTTTTGAATTATCGTAATAAATTCAATTTTAGTATTTTTTTCTATAAACTTGCACTCATATACATATTCTTTATTTGACGATTATTATTATAGAAATTTAAAAAAAAATTTACTTGCAAAATTTACAGAAAAAGTGTTTTATTAATTTTTAGCATCACAGTTAATGAAAATATTGATGATTGTATAAACATTTAAAGCATATTTACAAAAATGTATAAAAATATTTTCTTTGTTATCATTCAAAATTTTAATATTAATAATTGAAATGTTTTTATTGAAGTGTTTGTTTTTTAATATTTTTATATTAAATTAATGTTCCTGGGCGGAAAAGTGTTGCAGTTACGCAAGAATTTCTTTAATATTTTTCCAATTACTTGCCAATGAATTCGTTTTGTTAATTCATAGGATTTATTTGCAATTTTTCACTCTTGTGTAATGAAGTGAAACAATTTTTTGGGTAGGCTCTTGATCAATATTTTTGATGTTTTTAAATTAATATTTATACTTGATATTTTCAATAATTTCTTTCCATGCGCTTCTCTCACAAAAACAAGCTTAATCATATCATAAGACTAAATTATTTTCTTATAATTTCCAATATTTAAGCTTAATTTTATATTTGCAAACTTTAATTGTTTTATTTATTTTTAATTGCTCAACAATTTCGTTGTTTTGTCATTTTGAAAATTATTTATGTTTTCTTTAAATGATAAAAAAGAATTTACAATTCAGTAAATGCATTTTATCCAGATTTTGTGCAGATTTGCATTAAATAACATAAGCGATTAATCTTTTGCTTTTATAAATGAATATTTTATTGAGTTTTAAAAAAGTTAGTGACAAAATTATCAGTCTAAATTTTTTGGAAGTTTTTGGTTAGAATTCAATCTTTGCTATTTTTGTCACTTGTCTCACCACGGAATATTTTCTCAATGTTCCAAATTCTTTAACATTTCTTAGCATATTCCGATTCTTTCTTTCTGGTATTTCAATCTGAAAGTTATTTTTAAATAAGTTTTTCTTTATTACATACACCATATTACCATTTATAGTTAAAAATAAATAGATGTTTTCTATAAAATTGAAATTGAATTCTAATATGTTTTTGAAAACTTTTATTCATATGATTTTATCAATTTTTATTTATCCGATTTGCGAAATGCTTTTTCATAATCATGTTTAGAAATATATGAAAACCCTGAAATTAATTCCAAAATTTTAATTTTCAACACAAATCTCATGGAATGATTGAAAATACTTTTTAAAATAATTATAAAAACTTTATTTTCTTTCTTCACTTTTTATTTAATTTTTATTTCCTTATTATTTTAGGTTTTTGAATTTTTCTTTGTTGTTAAAATTTAAAAAAAGATTTTAACTTTTATTGAATTATCAGCTTATATTATTAATGTATTTTTATATTTGGAAATAATTACTTGTTTTTTTAATAAATCTTGACGAATTGCCCGTATATTAAGTAGTAGATGCATTGTGCTTAGGAATTAGTGTTCGTTTGCTAATTTATTTATCTCCTTTTTTCGCTGTTTAATTTGTAAATTTAGATTTTATTAAAAATATAATAAGAATATATTGTGAAAATTTTATAAGAATCCCGAGTCGGGATCCCGACTGAATCGCGATGATCCCGAAGATATCGGGATTTGCTTTTAAACTCAATTTTTTTTTATTTTGTGCCAAAATTTATTTAAATACTTATCGATTATTGAAAATTAAAACAACTCGATTGAGAAATATTAAAATTTGGTAATACTAACTTTTACTGGTCCCATAAAAAAAGGAATAAAAAGGAGGTTTGTTTTTACAATTATTCGTTCTACTCGAGGGTTATCGGAGCTCACGAATGACGTCAGAGTTATCATATGACATAATCTAATCTGTGATTTTTTGTCAAGTCTATGATTTACCTTTTTTTTAAATTTTGTGGTGTAGGCCCAAAACCCACAAGTACCCATTCTTTCTTATAAATTCAAAATTTTACTAACCCCAAAGTTTGTTACTTTTTTTGCCGTGATTTATGCGCCCATTTTGGTGTATTTTCTTTATTTATCTTAAAAATGTCTGAATATTAGTTTCTTTGAAATTATTTTTACAAAAGAGATAAAATAATATATATAATATAAAAACTCTCGTCTTAATTTCTCCCATCAATGCCTCGTGATTGTTCTCTATATTTTGTTAACTTATTATGGTCTTTTACTTTTAAAATTGATTAATAACTAATTAAAATAATAATTATTTTTCTTTATAAGAAATAATCAAATTGTAATTTCTTTATTTAATTCTTTTTCAAGCAATTAATGTAATTTTTTTTTATATAATTTATAACAAAATAAATATTTTTTGTGAGAAAGAAAAGGTAAAAAAAAATTGAAAACCAGAATAATAATTTATTTAATATTTTTATAATTAGACATTTTTAAAACCAATGTATTTAAAATAATTTAAAAATTATAATATCTAAAAATCAATACTATTTATTTTTTTCAGTAATTGCACTTAATAAAATATTATAAATACCCAAAATGTTTTTTTTAATTTTATTTTATTAGTTGATCTTTTTTAATGAATTTATTTTTTGCGTTTCTTTACTCTCATGTTCACTTTTTCAATGCTATTTATCTAGAATAATTTTTTAAATTAGTTTTATTCTTAAGTGAAATAGTATAGCTTTTTGAGAGGAATAAAAATTGAAAATGAGGATACATTTAGTTAAATAAATATTTATTCTATTCTCATTTGTGAGATATATTTCATTTTTAAGAATTATTTTTCTTTTTGCTGATTTACTCTATTGAAAATCAAGCTGAAAGTATGTGAATGTTCTTGTTATTTTAATTATTTATGCAATTTCTGAAAAGTTTTTTTATTAAAACTATTTTTTATCAAATTCAATCAATACATGGCAAAAATAAATTTTTAATAATTGGAATTAAATTTTTCTTTGTTGAATGATTATTTTATAATTTATGGCTTTCTTGGAATTTTTATAAAATTTATTATTTAAAATATATTTTGCAGACAACAAGGGAATATTAATGAAAATTAATATTCAAATATAACAATTATTTAACATTAAGAAAATTTAATAAAATAACATTCATCATAAAATAAGGATTAGAAGTCAGTTGAGAAATAGCGAGCGTACAAGGTTGAATATTATCTAGGGAAAATTAATTTTCAATTTTTAATTTAATCATTTCAATTTATAAACAATAAAACAATTGCAAAGCAATTAATTATTTCAAAATATAAATCTTTATTTATATAAATTAACAATTTTTATAAACATCTGAACATTAATAATAATTGGAAAGATGAGGCCAAAAATAAAACTGGATGAGACGATTCAAAGTGGACTGGTGAGAAATACAAGAAAAATTTTATAAATTAATTTCCATTAAATTTATTTAAACAAAATGTTTCTTAAAATATTTGTAATTTATTAAATATTTTTTAATATTATAATATATTTTATTTCTATGCTATAAAATAATATTTTGTTACCAAATTTTAATAAATAAATTTGATAGAAGGAACGACTAATAAATGTAAAATAAAATATTATTTGCTGCAAATATTATAATATTAATTTTTAGTATCCAAGTTTACTACAATGGTGGAAAAATTAGTATATTTCAATTAGGCAGAATAAGATAATATTAAGTTAACATGAAATTTAAATGTTAGTGTCTTAACACAATTAATGATCGACGCAAACACAATTTTTACTAAGATAAAAAACAAAAGCATTGTAAATAATCAACTAATTATGGTACATAAAATAAATCAAATAAACATGTAAAGCAACAAACAGCATGTCAAGCAACAGCAACAAAGACAGTATAACCCATAGAAGAAAATTACACGTATTATTGAAAAAAAAAATAAACAAATTATTCAAATTAATATAATATATAAATTAGTCTGTGGTAATAAATTATACTTATATTTCAATTTAAAAAAATAATTAAACTTAATCTTTTAATAATTTAATTTAAAAATTAAAGCGTCATAACAAATTATAAATTTAAAAATATGAAATTAGTATAGATAATCACTCTTATGCATAAGATAATATTTAAAAGAAATGGAATATTAAAAAAGCGACAACATAATTTTAATTCAAAAAAAGAAGTCATTTCTAAACTAGTTATTATCTAAAAATTATTATATTAAATCAAATAAAAATGAATTAAATGATTAAAAACATTTAAGTAAATTGCTAATAATTAACATCATTAAAATCAGTTAAAAAACAAACCCTTTTTATTTTAAGACAAGAAATATAAAAAATATTAATAATAAAATTAAACAGTTTGATTTTTTTAATACGTTCTGAATAAATATTAAGAAGATTCACAGAAAAAAAAAACTTAGTTTTTTGAGTTTTTTTTAGAAAATGAAGGTGGATTGAGACCAGTTTGTAAGATGGAAATTAAAAATTATGTATTGCTATGATCGAATTATAAAAAATAAATTAATATGTGTTTTCTTTGGAAATTTGACAGTATCTTCTTAATTGATACAGTATTGGTTCAATCTTTAATAAAAAATTTAAACAATTACTATTTTTCATTTACAATTAATTTTTTTACAACAAATAAAAAATCCCATCTATAAATAATTTAGAATATTATTATTATTAAATTATTAAAAAAAATAAATTATTTATTTCTTTATAGCATATATTCATAAGTTTCACTATAAAGAACTTTAATAAAAAGTCTCAAATAGATATAGTTAACAACATTGACATACTATAATTTTAGTAAGTATACTTAATTAAAAAAATATTTAGCAAAATTTGGTTAATAAAATAATAGTGACCAAATTACGCATAAAATATTTATTATTAAAAAATAAGTAATCACATAAAATTTAGAGCTAAAAATAACAAAACGAATTGCAATTCATAAAGCAAATATAATAAATAGCAAAATATTATTTAAACTTTTATTAAATTTATTTAATTTTACTTTTATTCAGTAAATATTTTTATTTGAACAATTATACATATTTCATTAGAGTATAAATCAAGCCCGTAGATCAGGAGGATTTGCGCGGCAGATGCCAATTTTAAAAATTGATTATATTTAGAAAAGCAAGAAGAAAAGATTACATGGCCTATTAATATGTAAATATGCATTAAAAACGATGAAAAATAACATACCAAAAACTTTTTTCACCATGAGAATAAAAAAGAAAAAACAAATGTTAAATGTAAGCTAAAGCTAATTATTTTAGATTATTAATAATATATAACGTTCATTATGAAAACCCAAGAGAAAAATGAAAACATAATTATATAAATAAAAAATATCTTGACTCAGCGTATAATCATCATTCTACCTTTGTTTTCAAATTATTGGCTTTAGTGATTGTACCCGCAGTATATAGATAGTTAAAAATTTAAATGCAAAAATACAATATCAAAATTATTAAAAGATTATTTTGGAACATATACATTTATTCCAATTTTAGATGGAATAGAATTGTAAAAATTGCAAGAATAAAATTTTCATAACAAAATAGGGAAAAATTCAAAACATTGACGAACATAAAAAATTAAGTATAGTAATTTATTTATTCTCACTAATTTATTTTGCCATTAATTAACAATTATAATTTTGAAGAAAAAAAAATATTTTCAGAAATTTCATGAATATAAATATTAACAACAAAATAAATTAATAATTAATTAATTTGAACACCGATAAAGCCGCAATTTTAATAGTTGACATAATTAATTTTAAAAATAAATGAAATTAAATAATTAATTACAACTTAATTAAGAAAATTATGAATTAAAAATATATTTAAAATTTTAAAGAACTGTATTGTTTAAAGCTTAAACTTTAATATGAAAAATCCTAAAAATAATAATATCTCTCATAATTTAAGTAATTGTTCAAACGCCTGAGAAATTTATCGACGGCCTTTGCACACAAACTAATCCTCCTCTTCTGAAATTGGAAAATGATTGATGTTGGCAATGCCATGGTCGTCTCCATCGTCTTCTCGCTGTTTGGCAATTAGTTGCGATAACGTGTCATGGAATTTTTTGACTGCAAAAAAATGAGTGATAATTAGGGATGCAACTTTTAGTGATTTAACTATTTTTTTGCTCGATTGTTTTGAAGAAAGAAGCTCAAAAAACGCATTTCTGCGTTGAAATTTTTCGATTTGGATCTCACTATCGATCACTAGAAATCACTATTTTCACGCTTCGTCACTAAAATAGTGAAAATTCACTATTTTGACGTTTTGTCACTATTTTTAACTATTTCAACATTTTTCAGAGATTTTATAAGCAAAAATGCAATAAAATCAAAAAATACACCCCTAAGAATCGATCTAAAAAAATTTCAAAAAAATAAACCCCTAAGAATCGACCAAAAATTTTTTTTAAAATACACCACTAAGAATTGGAAAATTTTTTCAAAAAATTCTCCCCAAAATTTTTTTTTCTTGACAAAATTTTTGATTTAAAAAATGTCAATATTTGCTAGAGAATTTTTATAAAGGAAATGTAGTTTTTTAAATAACACTAAATAATTTTACCAAAAAAAATTCTTAGGATTCCCCCCCCCCCCTCCGTAATTTTTTTTCTGGCTATTAAAATGTTGAAATAAATTATATACATATACATAAATATCCGATTATAATGATCAGACTTTCAAAAAAATTTTCAAAAATCAACCCATAAATTCAAAAAGAATGATTTAATCAGACACAAAATTATAAATTATTTGTAAAATTTAAATAAAAAATGAAGAAACTCCACCAAGAAAATCAGTTTTTTGATTTTTATTAATCACTATTTAAAAATTTTTTTCTAAAATTCTGAAAAAAATTGATTTTTAAAAATTACGGATTGCGGACTACGGGAAATTACGGGGTTTTTGGACCCCCGTAATACGGATACGGATTACGGATTTCCGTAACTGAGAAAATCGCCGTAATTACGGATTACGGATTTCCGTAATTGCAAATCCAGTTGCGTGCAGCCCTGATCCCTAGTGATAATGCCTCTTTTTCTATCTACGAATAGTTTTGTTCGGCTGCATTCAATGTTCGAGATGAAATATATAGAACTTTAATCTTTTTATGTCAACTTGAAATTAATTATTATGAAGATTCTTAAAAATCATTTTATCATATTTATTGAGTTATCTTAATTAAAAATTTTATTAATATTTCTTTTATTTTTATTATGATCATCTTAAAACTATAAATTTATAGACAAATATATAGAGTTTAATTAATTAAATTGCGAGAATTAAATTTTGTTTAATTACTAGTCATCCATCCATCTCAACACTGGTAGATAATGAACGAAAATTATTATTTTTTTTTTTTTTGCATTTGCAATTTTAATCCTTTTCTGACCATTTTATGGTGCTAAAATTATGATTTAATTGTAAAATGTGTCTATTAATAAATAATTTGAATAATCAAATATAAATAAGGTTTACAAAATTGAGATTAATTAAATTTTTTTTATAACTTTTCGGATACAAATTTGAAAATCTTGAAATTATTTGTGTTTTTTGAAAATTAAAAATTCGTATAATCTAGTTCCTTTAATTTACATTGCTAATTGTTTTTAATTTTTTTTAACCCCACAATATGAATATATACTTTTTTTTAATTGCTTTGAATTTTATTTATTTTATAAACAAGATCTAACAGCTTACGAAATTTGACATTTTATTCTTTATAAATTTAATTAATTAAAAAAGATTATTTTTATTTAATATTTTTTATAATTAAATGCTTTTATACTTTTTTTCATTTTGCATCTGATAAGATTGAATATATTTAAATAAATTTGCTTTATTATTTAGTGCATATTATTTTATTGTATCTTTATATAAAATTAAATAAATGAATCATTTTTTTCACTTTAAGGCAAATTGATACAATTAAATTTTTTAAGTTTTCTGAATTAACATATTTATAATTATATTTAAATTTATTTTTTTTTATTATTAATAAGCTATTTATTTCTATATCTATTCTTTTCAAATAAATTTTTATATCGGAAATATAAAGCTAAGCTAATAAATATAATTTGTTCTTTTTGTTTTGTTTTTTTGTAAATTGTACACCATTTATAAAAGGTTTTTGGATTATTAGTACTAAAAAATAATTTAATAAAACTTAACCAAGAAAAATTTTTTAATGCTTATGAACATTAAACAAGTTAATAGCTGTTAACTTTATTTGTTTAGAATTTAGAATAATAATTGCTTTATGATATTCGCTTTACAGAATAAACAAATTAATTGAATTTGAGTTGTTTGAAATTATTGATATCTATTGTAAAATAATTACATATTTGCTAATTTCTCGATGGAATAATTGTCATAACTTTATTTTTCTCGCTCGAATTTAATTACTTTGATAATAAAAATGTTAATAGTTGATTAACAGTTTAAATACAATTAAATTAAAAAATTCATATAATTCAAAAAACATTTTGCTTGAAAAAAATAATAAAGTAACTAAATTGAAAATATATGAAAATTAAATCTATGATCTTATTTAAATATTCAATTAAATAGTAATTGGATATAATTCGGTTGAAAAATCACTGCAAGTGAATAAGATTTAAATAATAATAAAATAAGACAAAATATTTATTTAAAATAATGTAAAAATTATTTATTGATTCTTCTCTTATATTTATTTTTTCATGTATTTATACATTCAAATAGATAAAAAATTACATAAAATTTTTTTTATTGTGATCTAATAATAAAAACAGTGATATTGTTGTTAAAATTTATTGAAAGGAATAACATTAGTAATATTTAATTAAAACCCAATAAAAATGTAATAATAAAGATTTAAAAAATGCTGTATATTTAAAATTATTTAATTAACTAATAAACTTTTCTGTATTTATAATATATCTCCTTCTTATTACAGCAATACACGCAGCAACATGATAATCGGAATGAAAATTTCTGGAACACGAGATATAGGAAAATATAGAATCAAAAACATAATTAACTATATAAAATACCAATTATTTATCGCAGATTCAATCTTTGAATATTTTGGCAGGTCCATTGATATTAGGAAATTAAACTCTGGTTGGGTTGGAAAAATGAATGTGTCCTTTAAGAACTTATGTCGTTCGGCCAAATGGGGCAGATCCATTGTTTGTGCCAACTTCATGGAATCATCACGATTCAATCATTGCAAATTTGGCACGTACTAACAATGCACAAGAATGCAACAGATAGATTACGAGAATATGAAGTTGACAACACACGGGGATAAATCTTCGATCAAGAGCAAAAAAAAATCGATAAAATGATGCAGAAATTAAAAGAATGGTAACGGTATTCGATGAGATTGAAGAACCGACCGATCAACAGTATCTAGACCATCTTAGAGCTTTACAATATAGACTAGCGGGAAACGATATTGATAATTGGGGCCAATGATTTTTTGTGATACCATAGAAACTATTGTTGGGACTTCAGCAAGCCAATAAAATAAACATAATTATATCTTTCTCAACTTAGGCTTTGCTTTTTTGCTCCTTATTTATGCTTTCTATTGGTTAGTTATTTATTTATTGCTGTGAGCTTTCTTATTTGGTGTGTCTACGGAAGGGCCAAACACACTTAGGTTTTTGCATTTTTTGGTATTCATTTAAAATAATACATTTTGATTGTTTGTGTTTAGTCATTTTAAAAAATAATTTAATTAATTGTTTAAGCTTAAAGTTGCACATTTTTTACCGTTTCTAATACTTTCTCTTGCCTTATCAAGTTGAATTTTACCAACATACCTTAATCATAATTTTATAAATAGCAAAAAAAATTTTAAGCAAAAGAAAAATTTAAAAAATTAAACTGAACAGCAAAGTTTGGTCAACTTTTTGGATATTAAATAAAAAAAACACTATCCAATTTTATTTTAAGAAAAATAATAAAGATCACTTAACAAATAAAAATTGCTATAACATCATAAATTTATTTTAAATTTATAAAAAGATACAAATGAAAGAAATTTACATATAAAAGCATTAAATTTGATAAAGTCTCCATAAAAGACCATTGCTCTAAAAAGCTATTTTGTACGGCATAATTTTATCGAAAAAATATTTAATTTAAAAAAATTATTGCATTGTGAAATTTTGTTTTTATACAAAAATTACATAAAAATAAATATAAACTTACAATATACAAATTTTTTATGATAAATTCTAGCGAAAGATACTGAAAATAGCTTTTTAAAATTAGATGAATTTTAATCAATTATAAAACCAATATACATTCATCAAATTAATTAAAAAGCAAATAAATAAAACTGCTGATTGAACATTATTAAAAATCAATACAAATTAGAAAAACATTAATTATATACAAAATATTAACTAAGAATATAAAATTTTAAAAATATTTTAAATTAAATAAAAATTAAAGATATAATCAAAATTTAATAAACAGCATAATTTAAGAGAACAATTTATTAAATGAATATATAATTAAGAAAAAATTTCAATCAGAAGCTAAATTATATGAGCAATTTAAAAAACATTTAATGAGTTGATCAAGGCTGGGTATTTAGAATGAAACTTGTTTATTTTACAAGGTTGAAATTATTTTATCGATAATATCAAAGAACCAAAGAATTTTAGAAAATTAATAGACTTATCTTTTTTAGAAAAATCAAGAAATGTTAGCAAGCATAAATAAATTTTCTTCTCGAACTGTTGAAAGGGAAAATTTCAAATAATTTGTTATCTCAACGGATGTTGAATAAATATTAAATTTAAATAATTTTTATTTGAATAATTAGCAATAAAATTATCAATACAAAATTTGGTTGATGAAACGAAAACCAAAAAAAGCTACATAAAAACTTTTATAGTAGATATTGTCACAAATTTAAATTTAAATACATTTTGAAAAATTTTTAAATCAAATAGCAGAAAATTTTTGTAAAAAAAGCAACGGGCACTGGGGACTATAAAACAGGCATTATCTATCTAAATATAGTCACGAATTAAGTTTTTGAAATAAATGGAAAATAAATAAATACATAATTTAAACCTTCAATTTTAGCATGGATAATTAATTAACAAAACGAAGTACGTCTGAAAATTTTATAAATTAACTCAATACGCTAAAGATTTAAAACAAAGGGATGCCAATGAGAAAAACCCTGATTAATTGATCAAAAAATAAGGTTTTATTAAAATTGCTTTATTATTATTAGTTCTCATTTCAGACTGGTTTAAAAAAATTTGCAAATATTTTTACTGTAAATTACAATTTTACTGTAATAAAATTCTTTATAAAGCAGTCCGGACAATCCGTCAGAATCAGATATTTAGTGTATTGAATATAGCAACTATGAAATGTCGACAAAATGTAATAGTAATATTTAATGTTATTAATTTGGACAAACAAAACAAATAAAATCTATCTTTATATGCTCATGAAAAAACATATAAATATAAAAAAATAGCACAAATTATTATAAAATTTTGCTTTTATATTTCCATCGTAGTGAATTTTATTATATATAAAAATAATTAATCCTTTTTACATATATAAATATGATATTTCAAAATAGGATAAAATTTACAAAATATTTATTCAAAAAAATTTTAAAAATAATATATAATGAATGGGCTTGAAAAAAAATTAAATGAGTAGAAAAAAAGAGAAGAATAACTAACGAAGATATTCAAAATTTCATTTAATAAATATCAATTAATGTGAGACAAAAAGGTTAAAAAAAAGTAAATAAATTAGTATTCAAAATTAAAATATTTAATTACAAATAGATATAAATATATAAAAATTGAAATAATAAATTAATAATTACAAATTCTGCTTGATAAAAATTCATGAATTACCTAATTCAAATGAGAAAAATAAAAGATGAAGAATAACATATACTAATTATTAAATTAAGAACTATAATTTTATTAATTTATCACATAACTAAATTTAAACAAGTAAATTTCAAACAATATTGGCACTAACCAAACTGTTGGGTGCACATTAAATTAACACAATACTCGACTTGAGAAATTTATAGTTGAACTACTAAATTTAACATATAGCGATGTCGACATAATTTATAATTACAAAAATATAAATCAAACAAAAATATAATTTCTCATACCATCCCAATAAAGGAAATAAAATATTACTTGTATATAATATAAATTCATCCAAATAAATTATGTTATTGATGAATCTTTTACAAAGATAAAAATTTATTAATTTATCAAAATATAATGTGTTTTTTTTTTATTTTACACCAAATAATTTAAAATAAAATTATGTATTTCTCAATCATACAAATGATGAATTAATAATAAAAATTTTATTTGTTATGTTTTGTTTTTAAGTTATTATTTAAACTAGTTATATGTAATAAATTTTAATATTTTCTTAAATTTTCTATATTTCATAATTTGGATTTATTTATTTATAAATTTATATTATGAAAATTAGAAATAACCTCTATTTTTTTAAATTTTATTAAATTCGAATTTTAAATTAAAGAAAAAAATTTAACGTGAAATTTATTATTGCTAAATGGAAAATTAGAATTAGGATCAATATTGGAAAATTTTGTAAATGCTTTTTTTTAGTCATCATTTTTCGGTATTTTCATGCAGCAAAAAAAATGGTAAGAGAAAGGAGTCACAATTAGTGAAACAATTAACTCCCGAGTGGTCAAAAAAGAAAACAAAGGAACGGGATGACAAGGGATATTCATAAATGGAGTTCGAATTGGACGGGAGGGGGGATTTGCCTAAGAAGGGCCGGAATTTTACACCGGATTTCTGTGCCATATACTACTTACGTCCTTATACTAATTTTTTTTATATAATTAGTGTTTGAATTCTAGTATAAGTATGGTTTAATTCCAAACATTAAAAATAATGCTATATTTAAAATTAAAATTTTTTTAATAATTTTAATATGCAACTTTTTCGTCATTCAATTTATTTACAATTAAATATTTTTGATTTAATTAATTATGAATTTTAATTGTAATTTTAATATTATTCTGACTAAATAATCGCCGCTGTTTTATTACTTAAATACATTTCTTGTTTATTGTGATTTCCTTTTTACCAAATCAATAAAAATATAGTAATTAATATAGAAGAATATTTTTTTCTCGTTAAATAAGAATATAAACATGAAAAAATTTTAATGCTTCAAATTATTTGTATACCCATATGTTAAATAGTTGATGAATTGGGAAGGAAAAAAATTCCTTGTAACAATTATGCTTTTGGGCAATAAGTTTTGATTTTTTCTATTACTGTAAAGTGCATTGCTTTAATTTAAAAAATATTTGTATTTTTCGGCGTTTAAGAAAATAAATTTAAAAAACTATTTTAAGATATTTGACATTATTTTTTAAATTTATATCTTTTTGTTTAATTTTTGCCTTGCTCTCTCTATCCAGTGATACCAAATTTATACCGACTTTTTGACTAACAGTTCGCGAGGTTCCCTTATTAGCTATGTTTCTAAATTTATGTTCCAAAAATAATTTTTCATTATTTTTTAAGTCATTGAAAAAAATAAATAATTCCATTCTTGATTTCTTGGAGTGCTTTTTTAAGTATGTTGATTTAGGCAAATATTTTTTCAAATGAGTTTATTTAATATTCTTTTTTCAATTAGAGTATACTATAAAATTAGTTAAATCAGTAATCCCTCTTCTTTCATATTAATATTTTAAACAATTATTAATTTATTTATATATTAGCATTATTTAATTAAAATTAATGTTAAAAATAGCAAAATATATTTTACTTTATATTATAAACTTGTTCCACAAATGATCCAATTCCCTGTCAAGCAAAGTTCTCATGAATTCATTAATTGTTTTTTTTTAAACTTTTATCTGAAAGCTAATATAATTACAAATGAAAATAATCAAATTATCAAAATAAAATGTTAACAAAAAGTATTTTTAAAAATTAAATAAAAATAATGATAAATTTAGCTGATCAGAATAAGTAAATTTATTTGAATTAAACTCTATTTTTTTTTATTTTTTTCTTTTCTTTATCCGGTCTAAATGAGATTGAACAAATATCTGAAATAAAAAGATGAATAATAGAAATAAATAATTCAAAAATAAATATCATAAAAATAAAAAACTTTTTTTGACATAAACAAATTAATACAGAAAATTTAAATAAAATATTAAAATTATCAAACTAATATTGAAAAATAATTAAAAAAATTAGGACCTTGGAGAATTAATTGTAATGTATTTGAATGAAAATAAATTTGACCTTTGAAAAAGATAAAAGAAAATTAAAAAATTAAATTCTTATGTTTGATTTTATTTTCATTTTTTAAAGATTTAATTGCGCATCAAGGTCCGACAACGCGAAAAAGAGACTAAAGCTGCGTTCCGACGAGTTAATTGGATAAAAATATTTTTTTGAAAATTGTAAAGAATATTTACTCATATAATTATTTAATTTTAAATTAATAATATCGATGATAAAAATTGTATTACAATTTTTATAGTTGCCAAATGAATAAAAATTTTTAAATAAATCAATCGAGACTAACAATCATCTTAAGGATGACATTATATTTAGCAATTATTCATTCAGTATAAATGAATCGGCATTTAATTATATTAATCTAAACAAAATTTTTATTTAATTAATTTTTTCTTTATTGAAAAAAAATTTTGAAAAGAAAAAACAATAATTTTGTATCATTTAATTGGTAAATTAATTTTAATATTATTACTAATATTTTAATTATTAATTCAATTAGTCGAGTCAGCCGTATTCATTTTGAAGCAATTTGCAAAATGTTCTTATTCATAATATATTTTCAAGTGCAGATTAATTCACTAAAATTTGAATTGCAATTCAAAGGCAGAAAATTTGTGAATTTAATGATATATTTTAAAAAAGCACACCAAAAATCATTTTAAAAATCTGAAAAAGTTATTTTATTCTGGTTTTACCGATGAAAATTTTACTTTTTAATTCGCTATTCTTCATCCAAACTTTGGCATAAAACAATTAGTTAGTCAGATAAAAGAAAATAACAGTTAAAATATTCAAGAAAAAAAATCATTAAAAAGTTTTAGGGATCTTATGAACTAAAGATATTTAAATACATATTTCGAGATTTTTCTTATTTAAATTTCCCAGCCCTACTAATAATAATAAATGGAAAAATCAATTTATGGAATTTTTAATAAATTAAATAGATGTAAGAAAAACGAATCAAAGAAATAAATACTTAAATTATTCTTGGAAAATTTCTTCGAAAAGTTTTAAAAATTGATTAAATATAAAAATAATATTATAAATAGGAAAGAGAATTATTTTTTTGGTTTTATATAATTCTAATTTTTCTTTTTTCACATTTTTTTCTGTACAATATTTAATATTTGAGGTTAATTTTGGCTGATTTTTTTCGTATTTTGCATTTTAATCTTGTCAGGTTTTTTTTATTATTATTTTTTTGCATTTTTTCAACTAAAATTTGAATTGCAATTCCAAAGGCAGAAAATTTGAGAATTTAATGATATATTTTAAAAAAGCACACCAAAAATCATTTTAAAAATCTGAAAAAGTTATTTTATTCTGGTTTTACCGGCGAAAATTTTACTTTTTAATTCGAAATTCTTTATCCAAACTTTCGGATTAAAAAATAATTATTTAGTAACCTTTTTATAAAAACTTGAAGGAATTATTAACAATGTATAATATTCATTACAATAAATATTAAATAATTATTATAAATTGATGAGGGTCGAGGACCGCGAAAATAAAAACGCCATCACGAGATTTAAAATAGTGCAAGTTAAGCAAAAAGTTGAAATTTATAAAATCAGGATAATATAAAATTTAAAAAAATATGATATACGAATTTTTCTTAATTTAAATTTATGAGTTAAAATAAATAAAGTTTTGAAGGTTTATTATAAAAAAATCAATAAATAAAAAAGGAATAATCCAAAAAAGAAAAATTTTAAAAATCATAAGATAAAAAAGAGATCGTCGAAATACAAAAAATGAGTTGTTTATTAATTAAATATCACAGGTACACAAACAAAACGAGAAAATAAACCTGAAACCAAAAAAATACTAATTAAAAAACAAAGAATGTTTAAATAAATTCCATCAATTATGTAATGAAGACCATAAAGATAATTTCTAGATATTTTTACTTAATACATAATAAAACTCAAACACACAATTATTCTTTTGAGAAATAAATAAAAATGCATAACATTTAAACTTTAGTAATATGAGAATTTCGAAATGCAAGCATTAAAACAACTTATTGTGTAATTATTTAGATATACCTTTTTAGATCGTTTCATTATTCGTGATAGTAAATCAATATAAGAATTCCAATCTAAATTAATAAATATGAACCAAAAAAATGATATAAAAAACAGAGACATAAATTATGATTTAGCAATAAAAATGTTTATAAGAACACAAATTTTTTTCCACATTTATATTGTGAATAGTCATATTATTTTAATTTTTATAAATTACCAGAGAAAATAAACGCCAAAAATAATAATAGCAAAAAAATAATAATTAAATAATGAAAAATAATTAGGGAAAATATTAGACTAAAAAAGGCATGAAATGAAAAAATATATATAATAAAATTTAATATTATGCATAACCCATAACAAAAGTTATAAAATCTAAGACTTATTTCGACGCTAAGAGATATTTTTTAACTTTTATTTACTTAAAAATCAACTAAATTTAGAGAAAAAAAAATATTTTTAAATTTAATAACATAAAGCATTTTAAAAAAGTAAATAAAAAATAAAGTAAGTAAAAATTAATATTTCCAACAATTTGTTATTTAAAATGACTTGTTATTCTTTGAATAGTTGATTTAATCGTGACAATAAAATGGCTAAAAGGTGAACAAAAACTGTTGCAAATTTTTTTAAATTTAATTTTAAATATTAAAACATTTTTATTTAACAAAAAATTCAGCTAAAATGGTGAAAATTGATTTTGTTATTTTTATATTAATGAGAATATTTTCCTCGAAAAACAATAATAATTAAGTAAACCTAATCACAAAATATTTAAATATATTCAACCTGATTTTATTCAAATAATTCAATTTTCAAAAATAATTCCAATTAAAAGGAAAATTTAAATTTCATTTAAAAAAGAATTCACATAAATTCTTTATTTGCAAAAAAAGGAGATTTGTAAAACATTAAAACACTGTAAATTTCTGCATTTTAGCAAAATAATTCACCTGCATACAGGCCAAAAGACATGAGAATTAAAAATATTGAATAAATTTTACACAACAACTTAAATCCATTAACGGAAAATGAATTAATAATTAATATTTATACAAAAACAAGCAATTAAATAGTTCAGAAAAAACTTAATTAAAAATATAGCACAAATCAAAAAATTAACAGAATAACAAAAAAAATTCAATAATGCTTTGCAACCTGAACGTAACAAACTAAAGCAGTTTTGCAACGAGTTATTTTAAATAAATTAAAAAATAATAAAAAATCTGTGCAACATAAAATTAAATCAAATAAAAAAAAGTTTAACTTAGATTAGTCATATTACCGTTTTCATAAATAATGTGCCATAATTTATACAATAATTTAATGAGTATAATAATAAGTAAATTTGCACAACTTATTATAATAAATAAAAAACAATGAGATGAAAAAGGTTATAAATTCAAAAATTCATATATGATTTATTTTACATTAAAATTTTAAAAATATTTTATAATTTATAAAATAATACAAAAAATCTTAGAAAGCTTTTACTCGACCGGATCTTATTAACCTGTGTGTTATTTATTTATCTATTTAAAAATTTTTAAATTCATTTTTTATAAATTAACGATAAATTTGCTACTAAAAAGAATTAGTGAATTTGATTGCATCAAATGAATAATATAACAATCATTTTTTTATTCCAAAAATATATAGAGGGCATTTCTTTTTTTAAATAAATCACTACATAAACAAATTAGATGTTCAAATCAGATTTTAATTACATTTGGCTCAACAAAATTATAACGAAATAAAATGATATAAAAATTTAAATTGCTTGAAAAAATAAATGATTAATAATGGCAAGTGCAGCAATTATTATTTCTTATTAATCGGCGTGTCGAAACAGTGAAGACTCAAAAATAAAAATTTTGGAATATTTGAGACAGGCCATGAGGCTCGAAAAAGAAATCGGACATTCATAAAAAAAGTTAAATTTTAAACCATATATAACATTCTTAAATGAATAAAGAGAACCAATTAGAAAGCACCAAAGACCCATAACAAAACATTTGATTTTATTTTCTAAAAAACTAACACAAAATATAAATATCGAACCATCTCAGTAGTATCAGAAGTAAAATCTGGCCCCAAAATTCTCCACCAATTAACCCCTCAATGATTGTTCATTCATTGAAAATACCAACATTTTTATTTTCAACAATTCATAAAAAAATTTCACAACAATAATCCTAGAATTTATCGACACCCTATTCCACGCTCATAGCCAAAGAACAACGGGGAACCTCTCCACTGTAACGAAAAAAATTTCCAACAAGAAAAAGTGAAAATTTCTGAAAAAACCAAATCAATTACAATCACACATTTCACATCAATAATCATTTCTGAATAAATTATATAGTGATTTTCTTATGCAAAATTTTTCACGATATAAAAAATATTTATTTGACTTTTCAAATTAAATTTTTAATTACTATAATTATTTTTGCAAATGAAAAAACGTCAAATGAATATTAATAAAGAATAATAAAACCCAATAATTCATGAGGAAGAAAATATATAATTATCTGCATTAAAAATCATTTTAAAGTTTTTTTTGAGTTAACAATAAAATTTCTCATTTTCATTTCCTAATTTTTTGAGTTTCAAATTGACCAATTCGTTTCTCTCGCTTTAAATCAGAATTTCTTTAGGCCTATTATGATGTGATTTTCAAATGCGAAACGTCACTTTTTTGAGCTCAATTTAATCAAAAATAATAATTATGTTAGAAACAAATGATTAAAAATGAATAATTTTTCGTTAGTTTTTTATCTTACTCAATTTATTTGGAGATGGAAATAAACATTTGAAACAAAAAATGATTAACTTAATAATGAAGAAATGATGTTATAAAAAACACCCAGTCAATTTAAGTAAATTCATCTAGAATGTTTTCAATCTTGCCAGTTTCAACTTAATTAAAAACTAATTATTCGATGCAAAATAGGAAAGAAAAATGGAAAATCAAAATTAGAACAATGAATTCAACTTAAATAATAGCATAATAAATATAAATAAATGTATTAAACTTATATCTTTATGAAAAAAAGAGAGACATTATTTGTATTAGAAATTGAACAGGACATTATCCTGTACAGGATTCTCCGGGGCCCTAATCCAGTCTTGTGTTTATTCTGGGTAAATTTGATCAGGGTAATCAGGATTATTATTTTACCAGTTTTTTTGGCATTAGTGCACGTATTTATTTTTAAACAAATATTCTTAGAAATTCTATCCATCTTAAGAATTTTTGGTTCAAATTGAGAATAATTTTAAAAGGAAAATAAAAAAAGTTAAAGCTTACAAAATAAATTCATTATATATAATTAGCAAATAAAAGAAAATAATAGAAAATACAAGCAGGAACGCTAAACGATATATAATAATAAACTTTCCCAAATCAATAAATTAAAATGAACAAAAAGCCAAGAAAAATGTATTGTTCAAAATAAATTTATATATTTAATAAAATAAAGTCATGAGAATTAAATAAAACCAATTATAATTGTATTTAGGAAACTTTTATTACAATGCATTACTATTTTTATTATTATTATAAATTAAAATACAACAAAAAAGAAAAATCAACAAATTCTATAAAAACTCAAAAAATTATTGGATATAAAAAAGCAATTAAATTTAATTCATCAATTGAATGGAACTCATTTTCATCCTCGATAATGAAATAAATTTTCAAAATAAATCATTTTTAAGAGTTACAACAATAATAAATTTTTATGAAATTGCTACTTAAAAATAACAATAAATAATATTATTCCAAGTACCTGGAGTTAATTTTAAAGAATTTTCAATTGAAAGCTGGAATTTTTCCCCAAAAATCATGAATTTTCAAATCTAGAAAAACCTAAACAAACCCTTAAAAAACTTTTATTCAAAAATTGAAAGATATTTGTAAAAGTAAACAGAAAACTTTGAAAGGAATGTTTTATGAATTTCTTAGATTTTTGTAATTTCAAAATTTATGTAAAAAATATTTAGCCAAAAAATAAAAAATAAACTACATAATTAATGAATATTATTATATTAACAATATAGGAATTTTTTCTTGAATTAATCAAAAATAAAAGCAGATTTCTTATGAATACCCGGATACTCTTAAAAAAAGATTTTAAAAAATATGAAATCAGCGAAAAATATTTTAAAAAGAAGAAAATTATGTTGGAATGCTTGAATAAAACGCAAAAAAAAATATTTTTTTTTTCTTAATCAAATCAATGATAAAGAAATTCTTATACATATATTGTATACAAATTTCAAATGCAAACAGCGATAACTTCTCATTATTATGTTGAACTATAGAAAAATAATTCACTATTTATTTTCAATATACTAAATAATTCTATATGTGTAAAAATAAATATAAACTTTAAGTAAATGCCATCTAAATAAAACAAAATGTCATACATTTTGAAAGTAAATTAATATTTTTGCAACAAATGAATAATTTTTAAGCAAAATCCATGAAATTAAAGAAAATAATAAATTAATATAATTTTTATTGAGTTTATAATTAATTCACATTGTCATTTTTTCCAGATCGTGGAGCAAAAGACATGAGAATTAAAAATATTGAATAAATTTTATACAACAACTTAAATCCATTAACGGAAAATGAATTAATAATTAATATTTATACAAAAACAAGCAATTAAATAGTTCAGAAAAAACTTAATTAAAAATATAGCACAAATCAAAAAATTAACAGAATATCAAAAATCATTAACTTAAAAACTTTTTGCGAAAATAAAAATCCTAAAAACAAAGCTTATAAATTATAAAATTTTTGTGTTTGTAATAAAAAACAGTTTATTAATAAAAAAAACTTTATTCTTTTAAATTTTATCATTACCGACATGGTGGCACTAATACCCTTTTTAACAAGATAATATTTATTGAAACTCAACCAAAATTATTATAAATAATAAATATATAACTATTTACAATAAAAAAATATCATTTTTAAATTCTAAATTTTTTAAAATTGCTCTAATTTAAAAGATTAAATAACGGTACAAAAAATAAATCATAAACAATCAGTTCAATTACAGGTGGGTGACCAATAAGTTTTGTCTCACTTTTAAATAATCTAATACCTCGCAAAGAAGAAAATGAATATTTTAATACTCATTTTAAATTACATTAAATTCTCTTAAAGGACTTTCAATGGAAAGCACTAAAGTTTTTAATTTGGGGTTAGTTTTTTTCTCGCATTGCGAATAATCACTGTTAGGAAGAGATGTGATTTTTAAAATATTGCTTTTGGCCTTTTGTCTATTTTGTCTTTTACCTCGTGAGTTGCACAGTTTTGAACAAATTAATTGAGCCTTCCAATTTTTCATATTCTGTTGATTTTGCTTTTCCTTTATTTTATTTGTTTTTTTTACAATCAAAAAAAAGATTGAAAATATTTTCCATTAAATTTAAAGAAAATCCATAAAGTAAAAAAAATACGAAGAAAAGGATAACTGGGGATTATCGATTTTTAGAAGTTGATAACCGTTTAATTCTCCCAGTTAATTTTTTCGTTCGTTTTGTTTTAACCTCCTTTGATGATATTCATTCTTGAACCTTACCTATATTTTTTTTAAAATAGATGAAATTTCAGTTTTTTTCTCTTAATATTAAAATTTATTATTGCAAAATTAGACTATTCAACTACTAGTAAATAATTTATATTGTTTTGATTTTAATTTAAATAATTATTTAAGTTTTCAACTTAATTTTCTCTTTATTTATAAAGAAAAATGTACTTGTTTTTGGATTTATTTATTCTTTATTAACCGTATTAATAGTTTGAATTCTTAATGACTTATATTTTTAAAAAGATAATTCAGTTCTCTAATTATTTCAAACACAATCTTGACGCTTAGTTCTGTAATATTTAATATTTGTAATTTATAATAAAATCGTTATTTAAAAAAAAATTTGTTTTTGGAATTTTTAAATGAAAGTGCATTAAACTTTATCTTTGGTTTTACGGACATCCTTAAAATAGCAAAATACCGATGGCATTAAGTGTCAAGTGAGTTGTGCATAGAAAGGCATTTTTACTCACCAAATCAGGGTTACTCCGTCTCCTTGTTCCAAGAATCTCTTTATTTAAAAGTCTTGACTAAATCAGAATAGTTTCGAATTTTTTACATTTTTTTGAACTCTTTCTCAATCTTTATAAAATTTAAGAAATAATATATTTAAATTATTTTATTGTTTCGCAAATTTACCTTGTTTAACGAAAAACAAGGGTAAATTTCAGTAAAAATGATTTAATTCAATTAATTTGTTGAGGGAAAAGCATAAAACTTTTTAAAACCAATTTTTTACAATTTCAATAATAAAGATTTTGATTGTTTATAAAATGAAAAAATTTTAAATTAAATTAAATTACAATTTTCCTTTATACAGAATTATCAAATTCGTATTTTTTTCTAATTTTACTTTGCTAAAAAAATAATATATTTTAATGAACGGGAGAAAAAAAGAGGCTTTTCGCTGATCATCAACACTTTTCTGAATGTTTTTCTACAAAAAGAGACAAAATTAAAAAATGTGAGTATTAAAATGAGATGTTAGCAGTTAAAAAATGTTAAATAATAAAATTAAAAAATAACATAATTAAAAATTTAAAAAAAGTGGTGAATAAATAGAATAAACAGATTTTTTAGATTACCCGCATATAAACGATATAAAATAATCCGAAATTAGTTATAATAATAACATTAAAATCAAGTTATCAAGTTCCAAATAGCAATCATTGGGCTAAAACTAAATTATAAATTAAAGAAAAATAAAGCAAATTTTAAATTAATAGATGACTTTATAAATATAAATAAATATATATCATTTTTGAAATATTTTAGTCGTTTAAATAGTCCAACAAAAAATAATTAGTTTTCAAAATAAAATATTTGTAAAGCAAAGCACAAAATAACAAACTATTTTAATGAATAGTGAATTTAAACACATTAATAAAAAATTAAAAATTAAGTTAACAGCATCATTAAATGTGGACAAAATATTTTAATTAAACCAAAAGCATAAAAAAAAGATTTGATTTTGATTCTAAACAAGGTCTAATGTTTTATGAGGAAAAGGTTAAAGTTTGAGGGCTATAATCATTTCAAAGATATGAAAATGGGTGAAAAACACCAAAAACTCTAAAAAGAAAAAAACATTAACCCATTGCATTTCAAAATTCAAAGGAAAAATTAAAGAGTTCGAAAAGACTTGTTAAAATATTTTTTAATATAAAAATTAAATAATAACATCTTAATGATTATTCTAAAACAATTAAATCTTGCTAAGGTCCGTACTTTTAAATATTTTTCGCAATTTGAATAATTTTTTGAGTTTTAATAAATTTTATTAGAATTTAATTGAAAAGCATTAAGCTCTTCGGACATTTATTTTTGTTTATTCTTCTTTTTATTATATTAAATTAAGATTTTTCTTTTGGTTTAATTAACTTAATTTTATTAAACGTTTCTTGTGGTTATTATTTTATATTTAAAATCCCGATCAGCTTTTGCCATTTATATAAAAAATATCCGTTCCTAATTATCAATTTTCTCGTTATTATTTTTCGAAATTATGAAATCCCGTAATCATTTTCCAATGTTTTGTTATTTTTTCGTTGTTAAGAAATACACATCTTCATACTATGAATTTCTTTGTATTAGTAAAATAAATACAAAATTAGCATAATTTTTGTTAACAAGCTATTTTTTCATTATTTTCCTATTTACTTATTCGACCCGAATAAAAAATTTGAATAAACTCATTTATACTTTATGTTTTGCAATTTTATTATTTATATGGGTGATTTTTTTATTTACAATTTCACTAATATATTATTTTTAATTATAGTAAAAAAAATCTCAAATTGTTGTTGTATTTATTAATCATTAATGAATTTCATTATTATTTTTACTGGTTTTAAGCTAATTTTCAAAAAAAAAAAATTATTCTCTCGTTCTAGAGTAAAGTTTTCAGAGTTTTCTTACTTATCCTTGTTATACTTTTAAATTCTCTTGGTAATTGTTCTGAATCGGTGTAAAAGTTAGGAAAGAATTTTAATGCTGAATTTGTTGAAATTTATTTTAATTTTGATGGATTATTATTGATTTTTTATTTCATAGTTTCAAATATTTAATGATTTTCGAACGAATAAATCATTATCATAATTAATTAATAAATTTATCAAGCCCCTTTTCCAATGAATTATAATTTTGATTGTTCGTTATAATTTTCACTATTGATTTTTTGAAATATAGATTAAAAATTTTCATTTAATAGATAATAATTTTAGTTATTTAATTTTATTTATCACTTTTGTCGAACCCTCAATATAATTATTTTATGAAAGGTCATGAAATAAATCTACAATAATATAAAATATATGCATAAATGTGATCATTAATAATCGATATTCAATCAATTAAAAATTTATTTCTAAAGTTAAATAAACTGTTTTTTACATGTTTTTATGAGATAAATTGTAATAATTGGATTTTTTCGATTTTATAATTAATTTAAAGAAAAATAGGTAAATAATCATTCGATTAAACTTCTTTTAGATTTAAAGAATGACATCTCAATCAGTGAATCATTAATTTAAAGCGGATTATTTTACTTTTTTAATTTTAAATTTATCTTATCAATGATACAAAACAACAAAATGTGTATAAATTAAAATTTGTTAATTTTATTAAAACCATGAAAGAATTTATTCAATATTTACAAAAATTATTTGTACAATAAATCTGCATTGATAGTGAAAAAATTTGTTAAAAATTTATTTTACAATACAGAAATTATAAAAGGGTCAAAAAATTACTAAAACCGATAAAGGTAATTGAAAATAATATTATTTATTAAGAAATAATCAAATATAAATTATAAGGCCAAAAATTTTATCTTTTTTTTTGATTTTGTCCTCTGGGGTGACTTAAATAAAACTTATATTTGAAAATTATTTATAAATATTATTGAGAATAATTTTAACAAAATTAAAAGAAAAAAATAATGCGTATTTCTTTATAAATAAGGCATTTTGTAAATATATAAATTCTGTATTATAAATTGAATTTTTTTTTATTCAATTAATTTTCTCTTGAAATTATATCTGTATATATATTTTTTTATATTATTATAATTAATTATTTTGTTAATAAGTCAATTTTTTTAATTTTGATTTTTTTCTTGTCCTGTTGAAGTGAATTTTTGGATTTAATTCATTGAGCAATTTCATTTATTTTTAAATTTTAATCATTGTCTATTAAATATTCTTTTATTAAATTTATTTATTTTGAAATTTATTATAATCTCCTGTGAAATTTTAAATTATAATTTTGGTTTTGTCAAATACATTTATATTTTCTTTTTAATTGTAAATTTGCTATAATATTTATTGAAAATTTCAAAAAAAATTACTAATTCCTCGCCGTTAGGTTTTCTGAGGTCAATCTCATTTTTTGAAATTTATTTTAAATTATTCTTTTTTAATAGATTTTCAATTTTCTTCTGTGACATCTATCCCAAAACAAATACATGATTTTATTCAAAATTGAATGTATAATATTTGTATTCCATATTTTATTATTAATTAAGCAAAATCTTCTTAGTTCATTATTAATTATTTGCAAAAGAAATTAAATGCTGATTTTTGAATGGATAAATGATTTTTCTTGATTTGTTATTTAATTATTTTTTTGTTATTCTCATAAGAATTATTTTTTCGGTTCTCCATAGAAAAAAAAATCTTATTTATTTGAGCTTTTTAATAATATAAAAAATGAGATTTATCTTATAATTTATTTTTTATTTAAATTATTCAAAAATATTTTTAGAAAAGATATTCAGTTTTGTTTGATTTAAATTTTCTTGACACCGTTCTCCGCATCAATTTCAAGCAATAATAAAAATAATTTTTTTTTTGAATAGTATTTAGACAATTGCAATTTTAACTTCATGAAATTTTAACATATATAAAATAGTGATTTTATTTTGATTTTAATTTAAATCTAAAACAAAGGTAAAATTACCATTATAGTTTAAAAATAATAATTATAATCATAATGAATGATTTTCTGTTGATCTATATGCTCATGAATAAATATCTATTAATGATTAACTTAATATTAACAGTATACTTTTCCACAGTTTCTTTTTATAACATAGCTCATTTAATAATAATATTGAAATATTAATTAAATTTTATATTTGAAATCTTTTAATTGGAAATTTCTTCTTTTTTACTGATTGGAAATTGAATGTCTTTTGTATACTTTATAAAAAAGAAATTAGAAATTAAAGCGAAATAATTATTAAGGTAGTTTTAATTATAGATTAATGCTTAAATAATAAATATAATTTTAATTTAATGTGTTATGATAATATTTTAGATATTTTCTTTTACATTTACAGGCAGTCAAATTGTACCCACTTCCTTCCATGCGAATAAATATTTTAAAGCATATAATTAAGAAAAGACAAAATATAAAAACATAAAGATGAGATTATTTATTACAATTAATAAATTTATTTTATTTAATTACATGCAAAATAAAAAATACTAAAATTATGAAAATGAGAAAAAATTCTTTTAATTTCTTAAATCAATTAATTAAATTTCTCATTACGCTCATTTGATTCAAAGAATAGTTTTTAACGAATTCCTTTTAGATTTCTCATCTAATTTACAATAATTCACGCCTCAATGGTTGTGACTCATTCTTCATCATATTTTGTCTTAAATTATTTTCACGGTGCTTAAATTTAATTTTTAAAATATAGATTCAAAATATTTAATTTCTTAATTTTTGTATAATCTTTTTTCTCTGAATAACAATTTTATTATTTATTATTCTTTAAAGCATCTTGATGTAAATAAAGGAATATATATCTATTTTAAAGTATGTCGAAATTTTTTGGGTTTTAACACAGATTTGCGCTTAAAATTTGTTATACAAATAAATTAAAATTTTCAGCTTGATTTATGTCCCTTTTATATTAATTAAAATTTTTTTAAATACAAAATACTTCCCCTAAATCGCCTTATGGACGGACACCTCTCTTTTCTTCTTACGGAACCTGAATTAAATCAAATTTTACAAATATAATTTATTGTTCTCATTGTTTGATTAAATTTATCTTTTTAAAATCGCATTATAAAGTTTTTTTATTTTTTTATTTAATTATATAATTAAAAATTTTGCCTTTTTTCCTTTGTTCGTTTTTTTAACTTAAATATATTTATTAAATGGATAAATTTTACTTTGAAATTCTCTTGTATATAAATGTGTAATGTGAAAAATAATGAATGAATACGAAATATGGAATTTTTGCAAAAGCAATCTATTACTGTTTTATAAGGATGATTAAATAACCCTAACATGAAACCGATTAAAATATTAGAATTTATAAGAAAATAAAAATATTTTCATTAATATATTCATGAAATACATTTATATTTCATTGAAATATGAAAAAATAATTCAGAATAAAAATACAGATTATTATCAAACATTAGTTTATTAATTAATTAACCAAGGTTTTTGATATTTTTTTTTTTAAACAAGAAAATATTAACTTTCAAAAAAGACACAATTATTTAAATAAAATTTATTTGTAAAAATATTGCCAAAAACCAAAATAATTTAAAAACACTTCAAAAGATCCATTATGGAATTTATTTATTTTTTAATCACTTACAAAATATTAATGAATTTAAAGGTGCTCGGTCGAACCAAAAAAAGTATTAATCATAAAACATTTAAATTTAATTATTATTAAATATAAAAATGTGGCCCATTCAATTACTTAATTTTTAAAAATATTAATGAATTTAAATAATTATTTTTTTCTTACTATAATATCAAAAAATAGGCATACTTTTTATATAAAAATAATAAAAAAAGTTGCCTTAAATAGTCAGAACAATATATTTATGAGAAAGATAAACACAGAAAGTCTTCGAACCTGCGGTCATTATCATGATTTAGATTTAGAATTATTCATCAAACATTAAAAAGTGATTAATAATTTCTAACAAATAAAAAAATTCTAATTCAATACTTTTTGTGAATTATTAATATTTTTGTAAAATTTTGAAAATAAAGTTAGTTATTTTTTAACATTACAAGATTTTAAATTTAAAATCTATTAATTAAAGTCATAATAATTAAATGATTATTAGTCAATGCTCAAATTTGATTTTTTATAAACATGAACAATTCAATTAATCTAAATATTACATTATTATTTATCTATGTTCAAGCCAGCAAGCCAGCAACATTCAACGAAGAATCAGACCCTGAACAAGATTGGTACTCAAAATGATACTTAAAATTAAAAAAAAAACCAAATAATTATTAAAATAAATGCAAAAATATATTAATCGACTAAAAAAGTCGTTTTGCTATAATAATTATTTAAAAAATTATAATTATTGAAAACTCTATCAATGAATTAATTAATAACAAAAAATAGAATTTATAAAATTTATATGTAATTTCTTTTTTAAACAAATTAATGCATAAAGAAAAAAATGAAGCCTACAAATGATTAATCAAATACCTGTTGATGGGACATGTTGATAAAAAGTAAGAAAATCAATTTAATCAAAATGCTAATATTAACAAAAAAATTATTATAATTCATAGATCGTAAAACCGAAAAGGTCGAATTTAACAAATTAATATGAAATTTTATTAAAAAAAGAAAATAACCATAGTAAAATAAAAATAACAATTAATATTAATTTGCACAAATCTTTTAATAATTATCGCCAATTTATTTTAATTTGCCGTTATTCGGAAATAACATTTGAAATTAATACAAACTTTTGCGAAATGAAATTCACAGGTTAAAATAAATTATGTTTAAAGAATTAAATGGCAATAATCAAAATTTATTCATAAAATTTAACTTTGTAAATATAAAATTTTTTAATTAATTTTTTTGTTTTGAAATAACCGAAGCCATAATTTCAACTCAATTCAATGGCGAATTAGTTATGAAATTATTTAAACATTTTTAAAATAATTTTATCACTTTATTAAAAATATAATTATAAATATTTTTTTTTAAATGATAGCCTTAAAAATTTTTTATAATGATTTTTATATTACTGACGCCTTTTCCACTGGCTCATTTACTGAACATGATTGAGATTAACCAATACGTTTTAAGGTGATCATGAAAAAGCGACACGGAAGTAAAAAAAGGCCATTTATCAAATTGACAAAATTAAACCACAATAAAAGCAAATTAAATATATCATAAAAATGAATATAAAACGAGTTAGTTCATAAAAACAAAAAAAATATTGTAAAAATAAAAATAAATTTTATATTAATTTGTTTTATTATTTATTTTATTTCAGCATATTACTGCATTCTAAATATTAATTATAAGTAGATAAGAATTTAATGAATTATTAAACATTGACCAACATCAAAATTAATTAATATTAATTTATCTTTTTGAATATAATTAAATTTGAAAACTCGCTAATAATTTTTATATCATTTATGCTCACATTTTTTTTGTTTAAAAAAACCGAATAATAATGAGCTGTTAAATTTTTTAAATTAATAAGTTAATATAATAATATTGAAAAAATATAATAAAAAATACATGAATTAATTTAATAACTTTTTAATAAAAAAAATAGAAAATTATTAAAGAACTGATAGAATAGGTAAATTAAAAATTAAAAACCATTTTGAAGAAACAAACTAAAAATAAATATTTTTACAAATTATTAATATTATAATACAAAAATCGAAAAATAATTATTATAAAATTATTAATCTCTTATTTCATCTGTAATATTTAATCAAGTCAATAATCACATGTTACCATATTTTTAAAATTTATTTTATCTTATAAAGCAAAATATTTCTTCCCATAAATAATAATTTTAAAAACCAATTTATGGTCTAGGTTTAGCGCCGATCAAGAGCAGCGAAAAAGAAAGAATATTAATTTATTGTTAATTTCCAAATTTAAATACATAATTAAAATAAATAATTTTATATATTTTTAAACGATTCTTAATCAGAGCACTCACGAATCAGCACATTCGACTGCAATCATCATGTATTTGAAGTAGTAATTTTATAATTTTATAATACCCGAAAATATATACAGAATGGTTATTAAAAAGAATGAAATTTCAAAAAATTATATAATGATAAATAAATGTAACAAAATTATTTATTAGTTCTTTTTCCGAATATTATTATTTAGAAATATGAAGTGAAATTTAAATTAAGTCCAATATAATTAGTGGAATCGAATGCGTGCATCAATAACATGCGAATATTAACAAATAAAATTTTCATAAAAAATTAAGCATATATATAAACGCAAAATATATTCGATAAAATTGCATTAAAATTTGGGGCTTCTATAATGACTTTAATAATACCTATCCTTACCTTTTTGGGAATTTTTCTACTATTACCTAGGTACCTCTTTTATACCTATTTGGAATTGTTAAATTGTGTACAGAAATTGAACCAAAATATTAGTATTAAGAAATGAAATACAATTAAAATTATAGATATTATATTTTTTAAACAAATTTAATAATATAAAAAAAATATTTTGGGCAAAAATGAAAGCACTAAATACGGTTCTTGCGATTAATAAAAAAATTTAAATATAAAATTTTAACCCAATCTTTTACATCAAAAATTGAAAAATAAATGCGATAATTTAAAAAATGATTTTTGGTATATTTAAATTGATTTAAACGCTGTAAAAAGATGGGGTATAATTTTTTGGGAGACGACGTCGTGAAATTTTTGAAATTATGGCTCTATTTCTTAACAGATTTTCAGAAAAAATGTTAATAGAAATATTGACTTAATGATATTAAACTATTCAATGCTATAAATGATTACTAATAAAGAATTAATTAAAAATTATTTATACTGTGGCCGCAAGCGTCAACATTTGTATGAAAAAGTTAAAATATAATGAGAAAAAACAGACGAAACATAAAAAACTAACAAATATTCATTTAATCATAAATAAACAATAAAAGCATTAATGATCACCCCCTTTTAATTTCAATATGAAAATGACTTTATAATAAAAAAACACTAAATTAAACGACAAATAGACGCTGTACAAAGAAACAAAGCAAAGAGACTAATTGTAAGAAGTCCCAGAAGAAACTTAACATTTAAATGAACCCAAAAACACGATTAAATAAATTAGATCTAATTGCACAAAACTAAAAATATTGAAAAAACAATGAAAGAACAAATAAATAATAAACGAAAGATTTATATGTCATTCAATGGGGTGGCTAACGCCATTCTTAAAATAGACATCCCTCATTTCAAAAAAATTTGAAAAATATTTTTAAAAATTTTGAGATTAATTATTATAAATAAATATTCATTAAAATAAGCTAATTTCAATGTTAAAATGACTTATTAATAATTTTTAAAAAACAACTAAATTAAACGCCATATAGGCGCTTCACAGAGAATCAAAAGAGCAAATAAAAGATCAAGGAAAAAGTTAAAATGTAATAACTGTAATTCTGCATAAATATTACATTTTATTTATAATGATACTAATTAATTCAGTTAAATATTTTGTTTAAAATATTACAAGCGAAAAATAATTATCTGAATTCAAACATTTCTGTTATGCCTTTGCAGAATTATCTTCTGCAGATTTTATTATGAGACTCATCTCCAATCTTATATGATAAAAGTAAATTTAAATTACAAAATTGAATTATAATTT
Source organism: Heterodera glycines (assembly GCA_004148225.2). Classification (NCBI taxonomy): domain Eukaryota; kingdom Metazoa; phylum Nematoda; class Chromadorea; order Rhabditida; family Heteroderidae; genus Heterodera; species Heterodera glycines. Next base: position 3,966,575 of record CP049706.1, on the reverse strand, counting down.
GAAATAATCCCAGCAATAATTAATCTTTTTATTATTTATCAGAGACAATCCACGCGAATTTGCTTTTTGCAAGGTTAATAATAAAAAAAATTTACATTAATCTATTGAATAATCTATTTAATGTATTCTTACTATTGAAGAATTTTAAGCAATGTAGAAAAAATAAATAATAGATAAAATAAACCTAGCAATTATTTAATTAAAAATATCTTAATTTAAATGTATTGTTGAAGCAGTACAAGCTCAAATAGCAAAGATAGGCCAGATTTAAGGCCACATTCGGATTCTACTGTTCTAAATTGTACAGAATAACTTAGTTTTTATTATATCAGCTTCATTTTGAACCATGAAAAATTCGAGAAAAATTAGTGGGCCAATTTCCAAATTTGGCATGGTCGGAAAAAAGGCTGAAAAAATCAATCAAGCAAATAAAAAATGAAACTATGGTAGGTAATGAAAGAGAAGACAATGACAACTAAAAAAAAAATTAATAAATAAGTGCAGAAATTACGGAGTTATGAAATTTTTAATTTGGCAGAAAAAATCTACACCATGTATATATTTTTTTTTTTTAATCTTGGTGAGTAGAGCACGACTAAAAAGGCACCAAAAATCTCGAAAAAGGCATGAAAAAAGACATTTAATTTTTTATTAAGGATTTTTAGGGAGCAAAACACGTAAAAGTTAATCAAATACTTAATTTTGGTCATTTAAATATGATTGAGAAATATTTATAATGTTTTTCGGATAAGGAGAATTTTAAAGCTAGAATTTATATCAAAAAAATAAATATATAATTTTGGAGATTTCGGAAAAAACTCCAAATAAGGCAACAAACGGCAAAATGCCAAAAGGCACGAAAATCCCGAAAAAGGCAAAAATTAGGCATAATAAGCATATGCCTCAAAAGTCGGTCTCTAATTGTAATATTAACTTTTTCATTTTAAATATGAATATTATATTTGAATAACTACTATTCCGAATGTGACTAAATAAAATAAAAATTTTGAAATTATTGATAATTAATACAAAAAAATCCATTTTAGACATTTTATAAATTTTTAGAAAGAGTTTTAAATTCATCAAATAAATGGTTTTTGCAAGATTTCTACGACTAAAGAAATGCATTTAAAATAATATTCACCTAAATATTCGAAGAATTTCAAAACTATTAAAACGAAAAATTCCTCAAACAAATATTGCTAGTGTAGTGTTTAAGTGGATATTTTGAATTTTAAATGCCCACATTTCCCGCCCATTTTACTGCCCATAAATATGGAATTATTTCCCCTTCCTTTGCTTTTTCCACCATTCATTTGTCATTTAATTTATCTGCATTTATTATTTGTCCTTTGACCTCCCAATTTTCTGTGCTTTATTTATTTGGAATAAATCAATATTCCCTTTAACTGTTGCTCGGACACAACAGTAAATTGGCGCAGTCAGCAAAAGGAACAAAGCCAGCATAAAAGCGACACAAACAGCAATCAACATTTACGAAAATTGTTTCGTGTTAACAATTTTCGTTGGGAAATTGAATAAGTCTCGTGTTGACTTTTCAATTTCGCAGATTCGCCGAAAAACCGAAACACTCGTGTTGTGTAAGGTTCCGTGATATACGGTTTAAAACGTCGCAGCGATGGCTCAACAACAGCAAGACAACAAAATCAAATCGGCCAAAGGACCAGGAGCATATTCACCGGAAATGTCATGGGATTCTTGGGCGGAAAGATTCGATTTTTTCATCAAGCTCAGGGGGATCACCGACCCGGAGATGAAAAAGCTATTGCTTTTCACCGAAATTGGCCCAATTTATGATGAGTTAAGAATGATGGCACAGCCTGACGACATCCGTGATATGGATTTTGCGGAAATTACGGCATTGATGTGCGAGCGTTACGGCGAAGCAAAGTCAATTGCGGCAAGGAGGCACGAGCTGTTCACCGCCAGGCAACATTCCGGCCAATCGATTCGCGACTTTTCCATTCAATTGCGTTCACTTATTGCCAAAACGGAGTGGGGCAAGGACAGCATCGACATGTGCTTAAGCGCATTATTTGTCAATGGAATTGTCGACGACTCAATTCGTGCCGAACTGATCAAAAAAGGGGACAAAGATCTCAAATTCAAAGATGCCGTCGAATTGGCAGTGGTGCTGGAGCAATCAAATGTGGACGCTCAAGCGATTGGATCGGACTCATTGAAAGGCAATGTGGCCAAAATTTCAGGAAGAGGAGGAGGATATGATCGCGCCAAAAGAACCAACAATAGCAAAAGTGCCGACAGTAAGCCATGCTACCGTTGTGGAAGAAGCGGACATTGGGCTAATATCTGTCCCGGCAAAGCCGACAAATGCACCAAATGCGGAAGAGTCGGACATTGGGCGATTGTATGCAGGACAAATGGAGGCAACAAAAACCCGGCCAGAGTGGAAAGTCGGCTATGGAAAAGCAGCAATCGCGTGAAGCAAATTCAGCTGCAGTGCGATGAGAAGCCACCAGTAATTTCGAGTTTGGAGCGAGCGTCGGCTAAAACTGAGACTGTTCCGCCGAGCTTCATCCAACTCAAAGTGCATAAAGGAAATGCCGAATTCGAATTGGACAGTGGTGCAGATGTAACAATCATCGGTAGCCAAGATTGGAGCCATATTGGAAAGCCCGAATTGAAGGAAAGTCAAGGACTACTGGCTTATGGGGGCATTCCGATCAAAGGCGTCCTCGGCATGGCCAATGTAAATGTGGAATACAATGGCATGCAAATCAACACGGATATTTATGTGGTTAAAGGAAATAAGAGGAATTTGTGCGGTCGTGATTTGATTCGCGGACTGCGCATTGATTTGAACAAAGCATTCGGCATTAACGCAATCCAAATCGGATCCACGAATAATGATCAGAAAGAGGTGGACAAAATTCTCGAAAAATTTCAAGATGTATTTCGAGACGAATTGGGCCGATGCACTCGTCAAATTTCATTGAAATTCAAGCCTGGAGTGCAACCGAAAAGGTGTAAGGCTCGTCCTGTACCATTTGCGCTCAAAGCCGAAGTGGAGAAGATTTTGGATCAGTGGGTACAGCAGGGAGTGCTGGAGCCGACGAACAACAGTGATTGGGCCACACCTTTGGTCATTGTACCAAAACCGAACGGAAAAATTCGGCTCTGCTGTGATTACAAAGTGACCGTCAACCAATGGTTGGACGTGCACCAATATCCACTACCAAGACCGGACGACCTATTCAGTGTGCTAAATGGCGGTCAGAAATTTTCAAAAGTGGATTTGAAAGACGCCTATCTGCAGCTGATGTTGGATGATGAAGCAAAAAAGTGTTTGGCAGTATGCACGCACAAAGGATTGTTCCAATTTACGAGACTCCCTTTTGGCGTAGCGTCAGCACCGGCGATTTTCCAGCAGGTCATGGACGAAATTTTGCAAGGAATTGAAGGAGTGGCAGTGTATCTCGACGATATACTGATCACAGCACCAACACAGGCAGAACATCTTTGCCGAATTACGCAGGTGCTTCAGCGGCTCAAGGCAAATGGATTGAGAGTTAAACGGGACAAATGCGAATTTATGCGAGAAAGCATAGAATATTTGGGACACCGAGTGGACAAAAACGGAGTCCATGCTTCAGAGGAAAAGCTGGAAGCAATTCGCAAAATGCCACCGCCCCAAAATTTAAAGGAGCTTCAATCCTTTTTGGGTATGGTTAATTATTATGGCAAATTCGTGCCCGCAATGGCTACCGTTTCCGAGCCATTAAACCAATTGCGGAGAATGGAAGAAAAGTGGCATTGGGGAAGTGAACAGCAGAAAGCATTTCAAAGGATTAAAGAAATTTTGTCATCAACCGAAGTGCTCGTTCATTATGATCCCGACCAGCCATTATACTTGGCAACGGATGCGTCTGATTATGGCGTTGGTGCCGTTCTTTTCCATAAAAGTCAACAAAATGGAAAGGAAGGTGTCATCGCCTATGCATCACGGACATTGAATGCGGCGGAGCGAAACTATTCGCAAATTGAAAAAGAAGGCCGCGGAATTATTTTTGGAGTCGAAAAGTTTAAACAATTTTTGTATGGCCGAAAATTCGTGTTACAGACGGATCACGAACCGTTGAAAAAGATTTTTGGGCCAAAAAGTGAAATACCCGTGGTGGCGGCGAGAAGGCTGCACCGGTGGTCACTAATTTTAATGAACTTCGACTTTGACATCGAATATTGTCCAACAAAAGAATTTGGAAATGCCGATGGTCTATCGCGACTACCATGTCCGGAGATAGCAAAAATTGATTTGGACAGTGCAGAAGTGAGAGCCGTACAATTGGAAAACATCGACTCGCTGCCTGTCACCGCAAAATCGATTGCCAGTGAAACAGCAAAAGACCAAATTTTGAAGAAGGTCAAAGAATTCATTGAAATAGGATGGCCGAAAAAGGTCGAAAGTGATCAGCTGAAGCCATTCGAGCCGAACAAAAACAGTTTGGAATTGGTAAATGGATGCATCATGTTGGGAAACCGAACAGTTATTCCGAGAAAATTTCACGGAAAAATGTTAGAACTTTTGCATGCCACCCATTCTGGAATTGTTCGGATGAAAGCATTGGCTCGACAGAAAATTTGGTGGCCAGGAATTGACAAGGACATCGAAATGGAACGAAAGAGGTGCAGAAATTGCCAATCTGATGCACCCGAGGAGAGGAAGGTTCCATTGCATCCGTGGGAAACGCCTGACAAAGTTTGGCAGCGACTTCACATGGATTTTTGTGGTCCTTTCATGGGACACATGTGGCTGATCATCGTCGACGCCAAATCAAAATGGCCTGAAGTGATCAAAATGAAGAACATCACGGCCAATGCAACGATAGAGGCCATTCGAATTGTTTTTGGCACACACGGATTGCCTCAACAAATTGTCACCGACAATGGACGACAATTCGCCTCGGCTGAATTTGAGAACTACTGCCGATCACGCGGAATTGAACACACACTGACGCCGCCATACCACCCGAAAAGCAACGGATTGGCTGAGCGTTTCGTCCAGACTTTTAAAAATGGACTTCGGCACATGATGGGCGATTCCATTGGTTTGGATTTGGCAGTTTCGCAATTTCTTTTGCAATACCGAGTCACGCCGCATGCATCAACAGAAGTTTCGCCCGCAGAAATGCTTTTCAACCGGCGATTGAGGACATTATTGGATTTAGTCCAACCAAACCCACAGGGGAATCAACCCGAAATGGCAAAAAGTAAAAGCGGCGAAAGAATGAAAAGGAATTATGATAAAAAGGCTGGTAAAGCGAAGAATTTTGAAAATGGACAGCCGATTTTTGCGCGAAATTACCATGGTGGGCCAAAATGGATGCAGGGACGAATCTTAGAAAAGATTGGAGCAGCAATGTTCCGTGTAAAGACCGCCCGTGGAGTTTGGTGCCGGCATTTTGATCAGCTCAAAGCTGATTTGACTTCGACAGCTGACAATCGTGATCAGGAGTCCGAATCGGAAAGTGAGGCAGATGCGGAATCGGACGACGAACAACAACCGCAACCAATTCCGATTGGGAGTCCACGCCAAGAAATTCGGCAGAAAATTGCGCCTGAGGGAGGTGTGCCTGATCAGGCATTGCGCCGATCAACTCGCGATCGGAAGAAAAGGGTAATTTTTGACCCCTCGTGAGGCGCATTCCGCTCAAAGAAGGGGGAAGGAATTGTAGTGTTTAAGTGGATATTTTGAATTTTAAATGCCCACATTTCCCGCCCATTTTACTGCCCATAAATATGGAATTATTTCCCCTTCCTTTGCTTTTTCCACCATTCATTTGTCATTTAATTTATCTGCATTTATTATTTGTCCTTTGACCTCCCAATTTTCTGTGCTTTATTTATTTGGAATAAATCAATATTCCCTTTAACTGTTGCTCGGACACAACAGCTAGAAATGAATAATATTTTTATTATTTTTTATTTTATTTGATAAATAATAAAGCATACCTTAGCTCACTTAATCTAAACATGAATAGAAAAACCTTATAAATAGGTGGTTATGCGGCTGCTACAAATAATTTCAAAAAAAAATTGGGAACAAGGGGGGGGGGGGTTTAGGGGCAATTTTTTATTACCAATTTAAAGATGTATTGGTTATTGGTAAAATGCAAAAAAAAGATTATACTTTTTTGGTAATTTCGAATATATAAAAAAAAATCTATAGATTTTCATATTTAAAAAAATATTTTTTATTATTTGTTGCTGTGACTTGATTTTTCTTTCTTTAATTGCTTTAGTGCAAAAAAAAATAATTTTTATAAATATTAACTTAATGTATTGTCGCCAAAAGCGACACAAATTTCTTGGAAATTTTCATTTATTTTTTAATCCTTTTCATCGATCAATTTTGCATTCGCTCGCTCGTTAATTATGAGTCATCTTCTCTCTTCCTCATATTTTTATGGATTTTTTGTCCATTTGTTTGTGCACATTTTTCACGTGCCTGGCCCCGCCCCCATTGATTTGTGAGGGTATAAAAGCCCGGCCCATTCTCCATTTTCCTCACTTCTTGCTTCTTGCTTCTCACTTCTTGATTCACTTCATCTTGTGAGATTTCTACAAGCACTTCTGCTTGATCAGCATTAAGTCGGGACAGTTTTCTGTCCAAGCATTTGCATTAAATTGTAATTGTGCAATTGAATTGAATAAAGATTAAGAAAGAGTCTTAGTCTTATCATTTTCTGTAAAAGGGACACCCAGGAGCCCTTTAATACAGACCATTAAGCCATTGACCCCCGTTGGGTCAGAAAAGGCTTACCAAAGGAAAGGAGAAGCATTTTCCTCCTTTCAAATTGTCCCTTCAGTAAAGGAGAGGAATTTCCTCCTTTAATTTGTCCCTTTGGACATTCAGTGAATTTCTGTCTTTTGGACAGAAATTCGCTTTGCTTAAAAGACTCCCCCCTTCTGCCGGGAGAGTCTGCTTCCCCTTCTGCCGGGAAGTGCAAATTTTTGTGGCTTTTGCCCACAAAATTGGAGCCCCGTAGGGGTCGGCTTCCAGTCGTAAGCCTACCCTCCAACCAAACCAATCCAAAGCGCGGCCTTAGCGCTTGGATCAAACACACAACCCAAAGGGGTTTATTGTGTTTTCATCAAGCGTAAGAGCAATGAGTGAGCTCTTGCGCATCTCCATTGCACCAATGGTGGTGCGTCTCAAGATGTATATTGAGACAGCCCAAGAAAACTTGGGCAAAGAGCTGGCGGACCAAAGTGTCCGTGCAGATCTGATTCGCAGAGAGACAAAATCTCTGCAAAACAATTTCTCTTTTGGAGAAATACAATGGAAAATGGGAAGCCATTTTCCTGAGAGTGAAGGGACAAGCTCTTCAAGATGAAGAGCAAAATTACAGAGACTTCAAACCAGAAGGCAAGGCCTTCATGCATTGGGTCGACCAAGCCCGAGGGCTTGTCGACACCATTGAAGGGGCTTTAGGCCTCTCGGAGCTGGGGGATGCAATTCCCCAGCCAAATCAGCCAGCACAAGTTGTGCAGCAGGCACCAGTGGTGCATCAGCGTCATGATGTGACGCTTCCGCCGATAACATTGCCCAAATTCTCGGGGGAACCCCGAGAATGGCCTTTGTTTTGGAAGCTTTGAGACTTCCGTTGAAAGTCTTCAGATTGAAGACTTCAAAAAGCACATTTATTTGCTGGGATGCCTCCCAGAGAAGTCAGTTGCTAGGAGAGCAATTGACTTATACCCACCGTCAGATGAAAACTACCCAAGGGTAGTTGAGATTCTGAAAAAGCGGTTTGGGGATGAAAAGACAATGGTGGAGTCCCTCCAAGCGGAGTTGCTCCACCTTGCCAAACCAGCTGAATCCGTTCAGTCTCTGAGACAATTCTCAGAGTCCATTGAACGGATTTGCCATCAGTTATTGGACTATGGAGAAAATGAACAAAACAAGTTCATGGCCTCCACAATTAAGTCCAAACTGCCCTATCACCTTCTCACCCAAGTGGTGGAGAAGGAAATGAGGGCAGGAGGAGCCTTCAACTGCACAGAGCTCCGAAGAGCTATCACCTCAATCGTTGAAGTGAAAGAGGAAGTACAGAGATGTACTCAGGTTTTCCGTGGAGAGGAAAAACCTCGCAATTTTCCCCCTCATCCAAATGGGGGAAGAGCCAACCAAGGGAGAGGAACACCGTTCCGTTTCTCCCAGCCGTTCAGACAAGAACGGCAGTGGAGGCCAATGGAACGAAACGAACCGGTGAGGAGGATGTCTCCTCAACCGAATCGTTCCTTCTCGGCCATCAACAAACCACAGACCCCTATCTCAGATAGGGGGTCAAAACGCTTATGTTCCCTTTGTGAAACAAAGGGGCATGCACCGAGCAGGTGCACAAAATACACCACTCCGGGGGCGCGAAGGAAGCGCCTTACGGATCAAGACAGGTGTATTAATTGCCTGATGATGGGGCATAACACCAAGAACTGCACCTCACCCCGCAGGTGCAGTCATTGTGGTGAAAGACACCACTTTATGGTGTGTTTTGGAGAAAAGTCTCGAGAGGAAACCTCTCGGGTCCAACCAAATAATCAGATGAAAAGAGAAGTGAGAAAATCCTCTCAAAGTCATCTGACTATGAGCAAGCACGCTCATAAAAGCGTGCCCAGTTCGGAATGCTCACCCATCACTACAAATGTGATGACAAGCGTGATGGCGAAAAAGCCTCACGCATTTCTAATGACCAGAAAAATACTGGTCAGATCCAAAAATAATCGAAGAGTTTGGATGGAAGTTCCATTCCTCTTCGACCCAGGAAGTCAAACTTCCTACGCCTCCGACCCTCTCATCGAGAGGCTCAAGCCACCGAAAGTGACTTCCGAAGAAATGGAAGTCTATGGCTTTGGAGGAGAAAGGAATGGACCAATGAGGTTCCATTCTCCCGTGTATTCCATCCAAATCAGAAGAACGGATGGAAAGTGGGAAGAAATCCTCCTAAATAGGACGGAGAGAATTTCCACGCCATTCAAAATGGCAGAATGGAATTCTGAGGAATTCCCACTCAAAGGAATGGACATGGCCGACGCTATGAGTTTTTCTCGGGAAGAGCCCGAAATACTCATAGGTGCCAGACATTTCTGGCAATTCTTCCAAGGGAAGGAAGAAGTTTCTCCAGGGTTGTTTGTAATTCAAACAACCTTGGGCCCTTTGGTTAACGGAGAGTCCGACTTTGGGCCGGAACTTCCGAACCCAGGACTATCAATGATGGCCATTGATGAGTCCAATCAAGGGCAAATGCCAACAGTTAAAGAAATTGAATATTTCTTTAATTTGGAGTCATTGGGGATCAAAGACGATCCAAATGAAAATGACGACCAAACAGCAATGAGCCTGTTTAACAAGTCCATCCGTCGAGAAAAAGACGGAAGGTACTCTGTTAAGTGGCCATGGAAGGAGGAGGTGCCTGACCTCCCTTCCAATTACCGCATGGCCTTTTCAAGGCTAATGTCTACTTTTGGTAAGCTTCGTAATTCTCCAGACTTAATGGAGCAATACGATGCTACCATTAGAGACCAATTGGAAAAAGGGATAATCGAAGAGGCCAGGAAAGCCCCTGGCACTCTTGAGCATTATATCCCTCATCAGGGAGTCCTTGCCAAAGGCAAGAAATTGCGCGTCGTTTACGACGCCAGTGCTCACACCAGAGGAACAAACAGTCTCAATGCCTGTTTGTATAGAGGCCCGGTAATACTGCCGGATCTCATCGGAATGCTTATGCGATTCCGATGTCCAAGATTCCCTCTCCTCTCCGACATCCAAGCAGCATTTTTGCAAATTGCTTTGGAACCGGAGGATAGGGAAGTCACCAAATTCCTCTGGGTGAAGGATGTCAGTAAACCACTGACACCAGCAAATCTGATCACTTACCGATTTTGCCGAGTGGCATTCGGAGTGATCAGTTCTCCCTTCATTTTGGCTGCGACTTTGCAGCACCATTTGAAGGGATACCATTCTCCAGTGGCCAACGAATTGGCCCAATCATTGTATGTGGATAACACTCTTCTTGAGTGTGAATCCGCAGAAGAGGCTTTGCATAAATATGCAGAGTCTAAAGCCATCCTTAAAGAAGGACTTTTCAATTTGAGGGAATTTGTTACAAATTCCCCAGAGGTAATGAAGGCGATTCCTGAGGAGGATCGCCTGAACAAGCCCAAGGTAAAAGTCCTAGGGCTCATTTGGGACACAGACAAAGACGAAATTGTCTTTGAGTTCCCAACTCATGGCTTAGAAAAGCTGGCAACACGCCGTCTTGTTCTAAGCTTCCTCGCCTCATTATTTGACCCTCTTGGTCTAATGGGGCCGTGCATTCAGCCCTTAAAGCTTTTCTTCCAAACTCTTTGGGAAGAAAAGAAAGGCTGGGATGATGTTCTTTCTGAGAAAGAACAAATTCAATGGGCCTCCTTCCAAGAAAATTGGAAGGATCAGACCCTCAAAATCCCACGCAGAGCAATGCTACAAGGGAATCCATCCCTTGAATTGCATGCTTTTGTGGATGCTTCCATCCACACATTTGCAGCTGCCATTTATATAAAAGCAGTAGAAGGTAGCCAAATTTCAGTTTGGCTTATCTTCTCCAAAAATAGGCTCAAGCCTAAAAATGCTTCAAAAGCATTAACAATCCCTCGAATGGAACTCATGGCCATTCTAATAGGGATTCGCGGTCTTAAATTTGTCGCCGATCAAATTCGGCGACCCATTTCTGAACTCCATCTTTGGGGCGATTCACAAATCGCTCTAAGTTGGATTGCTTCAAAGGAAGCACAGCCAAAATTCATTGAGAGACGAGTTAAGGAAATTCGTACTCTCAATGAATGCGCCTTTCACTTTGTCCGAACAGCCGAAAATCCGGCGGACATTGCAACCAGAGGCGCAAAACCAGGAGAACTTAAGGATAAGTCTCTCTGGTGGAATGGTCCTTCCTGGCTTAAGGAAGACCATGACCAATGGCCTAAAGAAATGGAATTTCAAATAAAAGATCCTCCAGAAAATCTGGAGGAAGGGTCTCTGGATAACGAAGAGAAAGTTTTCTTCGTTAATACCAGAACAGAGGAACTGATTGATAGTCCTCTGATTGACCCCAAAAGATTCAGCTCTTGGACAAAGATTGTCCAAGTGACTCTTTTTGTGTTAAGATTTCTCCGTCTGAAATTAATTCAGAGGGGAAATCCTCATCAACTTTTCGAGAGTCATCGAAAAGAAATCGCCAAAGTGTCCGAAAAAGGACCATTTTCAGCAGAAGATGTTCTCCTAGCAGAGAACCTTCTGATCCGCATGGATCAGATGAAAAAGGCTGAAGATTCCCTCAGCTATCCTTCTCTTAAGGATAGCGAGGGGATTTTGAGGCTTAAAACCAGGTTGGGACGGTGTGACCAACCTTTTGGTTTTAGCCATCCAATCATTCTCGGAGGACAATCCTCCATCCGAGACTTGATCATCTTAAAATGCCACCAGAAAAGGCATCATTTTGGGGTGGAAGGCACCCTCACTGAGTTCTTACTCGAGTATTGGACACCTCGAGCAAGAACTAAAGTGAAAAAAGCACTGAAAGGATGCCTTCGGTGCAAAAGGATGCAGGCATACCAGTTTGCATTGCCAAAAATGCCTCCTTTACCTGACGAGCGAGTATGCCGTCAGGCTCCTTTCAAAGCAATCGGCATTGACTTTCTCGGTCCAACCGAAACACGGTTGGCCGGAGAGAAAGTCAAGGCATGGATACTTCTTATGACTTGCCTCGTAACACGAGCAGTTCATTTGGAGGCCATGCTTGACACAACTGCCGAGTCATTCCTCAATGTTCTCCGACGTTTCATAAGTCGGAGAGGGAAGCCCGATTTAATTTGGAGTGACAATGCCACTTCATTTAAATTGGCTCAAAAAACCATTGAGCATTTGACCACTCCAGGAGTGGATCAAAACACGCAGGAATTTTTCGCACTTAATAAAATTAAGTGGCGATTCATTCCACAAATCAGCCCTTGGGCAGGTGGCGTTTATGAACGCCTTGTCCAATTGTGCAAAAATTGCTTCAAAAGGACTTTGGGGAGAAAAGTCCTCAGTTATGATCAACTCATAACTTTTGTGGCTGAAGTTGAAGCCACATTAAACCATCGCCCTATTACTTCTGTGTCAGAAGGGATGGATGAGTTCCTGCCCCTTCGTCCAGTGGACTTCCTTCAACCGGAAGTCCAAATTCACTGGGACACGAATGGTGAAGAATTCGATCCATCGGATCGAAATCTTTCATCCCACCAAAAATTAGTTGCCCTTTTTCAGGCAACTAAAGAATCCCATGAATTTTTCTGGGAAATGTGGCAAAAAGAATACCTCCTCCTTCTGCGGGAGAGAGGTAAATGGGACCACAAGAGTCCCCGTCTTCAGGACAAAACAGAACCAAAGGAGGGAATGATCGTCCTCATTCATGAGGAGTTCACTCCCCGAAACCAATGGTCTTTGGGAAAGATCATTGAGCTTAATGGCCGACCAGGGGCCATTAGGAGCGTTCAGTTGGAACTCCCAATTCATGGGATAAAATCAAAGAGGTATGGAACCATGCCTCGGAAAATCATTATCACCCGTCCGGTGAATAAGATTTTCCCATTGGAAGTAGGATTAGATAATCCTACAGAAAATGAAGAAAAATTTGAAGAGAGTTCAAATGGAACTCCTCAAATAACAAATGAGAAAGAAATCTCTCATTTGGAAGCTCCAATGGATGAAAAGGAGACTGAAACTCTTCAATTGGTTGATCAACCAATTGACCAAAACCGGCATGGCATGATCACTCGCAGCAAAGCAAAGATGGGGACAGTTTTGAACTGTCTTTCCATCCTTTTTGCTATGTTTGCGTTGGTTGGAGCTTATCCAACCAATCATTGCAATGAATGCAAACTTCTTTGCTTTAACAAAGGCGTTAAAGCAAAGATTCCAAAAGAAATCAATAAAGTTGAGCTCTGCTGTGCAGAGAACTGTTACATTCATGAGAATGTAAAGAAGCTCACTTACGAGCTGCCCAAGGAGATCCTCCTAAATGACTTCAAATGCGAAGGTCATTTCTGGATGGATTCGAAACACATGTTCAAAAAAGACATTTTATGTCCAGCAGTTGATGAGTGTGAACTCATCGAATGCTATTTTTGCATTGAACAGTTAGCGAATCCAACCTGTTATCCATTGATTTCATCAATGTTAGCAGGGGGACTTTGCTTATCATTCATGAGCATAAGCTTTGTGGCTTTTTCCATATTAAAAGTCCTGTTTTCAGGACTTTATATGGTCATTTGGCTGATAATTCAATTTATCAGGCCAATAATTTATTTAGCTGGCCCAAATCGCCCTCCGAAAGAGAGGAGGCCAAGGGCAACAGCTTCTCAAAATTGGACATCACGCCGTGTTTACAGAACAATGGCGTTTGTTGTCCTTATGGCTAACTCTCTCCAGGATTTGACTGGAGCAGAGACCATCGCAGTCATGGCCAAATCGGAAAAATGCTTTAAAAATGCGACAAGCATGAGATGCATTGTCGAAAACTCAGCAACGCTTACGTTGCTGCCAGTTGGCCAAACAAACACTCTTCTTCTGAAAACAGAGGAAGGTGTTCTCCTTGGCTCAATTAACGTTGTGCTGAAGGCTTTAGCTTTGGAATGCCAAAGCTTCACCAAAGCCTGGCAACGTTCATACGCAATTAATGTGTTGGCCGGTAAAAGGTGCCCTAAGATGGGCTCCTGTGAGGGAAAGTATTGTAGCGAGGTTCGCCACAATACTTCCATTCCTGAGCTAAAAGATGCCAACGATTTACCAGGCAATTCATTTTGCCTGGACAGCACAGCCTTTTGGGGCAACAAATGCCTCTTAGGCGGCAGTGCGTGCCTTTTTTATCGTTGGTATGCTCAGGAAAAGTCCAAGACAGTCTATGAAATCATGGGCTGCAATTCCTGGGAATTTATTGTTTATGCAATAATTCGCCTGGAAACCTTGGGCGAAAAACCCAAGTCAACTCAGGTGTTCCTCTATCCAGGAAGAACACTGAAATGGAACAACATCAGCCTTACTCCGATCGGAGTAACTTTTCCCCCCGCCCCCGTCTTAAACTCAGATTTTGTTTTTGACGGGAGCAATATGGCTCTGACCCGAGAGCCATTGGCAATTGACTTCAACTGTAAAAATCGGCAAGAAGCAATTGATTTCAATTGCAGTCTTGGAGTTCAGGCATGCACTGATTGCATACCTGACCATTCATCAGGTTTAGTGAACTGCAATTGCCGTTCACATAACCTTGAAAAGTTAATGGAAAGTCCAGAGAGGAGACTTCCATTAAACATCAAAAATTACCAACTCAGAAATACTGGGAGAAAGGTAATTGCCTTGACAGGATTTAGTCCTGTCCAATTAAACCTTCAAATCGAAGGTCTACAAATGGCTTTGGAACTCCACCAAAGCCTTTGCACAATTTTGCCGTTGAACATATCTGGATGTTACAGATGTTCAACGGGAGCACAATTCCGTTATGTGTGCTCAACAAATTTTGGCAATTCTCTTGCCGAAATTAAATGCGACGATGGAACACATTTTTCAACAAAATGTGATTCCAACGCATCAATTTACCAAACAATTTTGGCTTTTGATAAAGCCAGAATTGACACAAATTGCCAAACAAAATGTTTGGCTGGAAACACTTCTTTTGTTCTCAGGGGGACATTACACTATGTCCAACCCGAACAAATAGAAGATTACAGTCCAAATCACTCTGAAAGAGTGATAAACAGCCAATCCAGTTGGCCTAACTGGAATTTTGATTGGAAGGCGACCCTTTGGTCTTTGATTGGCCTCCAATCATCACTCATCTTCATAATGATTATTTGTGTAGGCATTGTTTGCCTAACAATTTTCATTAAACTTTCTCCTTTCTATAGACTTTGGAAATTTATTTCCTGGTCTATAACGAGAAAGGGGTACGGTAATGTGCCTACAGTATTGGCAATACTGTACTTGGCCGGGGGAGGATCCTTCGGATGTGGTGTTGAATCACGTCCTATCCTCTCGGCAGTCAAAAAATTTTGTGAGTCATCCCTTGTTGTGGGGAATGATTCATCGCTTCCATCGAATGGTGGTATAAAAGGGTGGCGGATTTGCCACCCAAACACACTCTTCAAATCATCCTTCCACGGAATGCCTATTCCCATAAGAGAAGGGCCGTACTTCTCGGCTAGCCGGGTTGTCATACCCGAAAATGCCGAGATTCTCAATGATCGCCTTTTTGGCGATGAGAATCCCCACCGGGACCCATGGTTTGAGGAAGACTGGGAGCCAGTCTTACCATTGGTTCCCGATCATGTTGATCGCCGGCTACGCGATCCAAGATTGGAAGAGGAGGAAGAAGAGAGAGCGAATGACGCTCATCTCCGGCGTGAACGTCGAGTTCATGGCCGGATTGAGCCTCTGAGTTCGTGGATTGAGCGATACCATGAACCCAGATGGTACGAGACAGCACTTGACCGCCGTGCTGTCGAAGAGCGACTTCGTGGAGAACTCCGCGAAGGGGCCACATTGTTTTCAGAGCATGTTGGTCCAATTCGTGACATCCATTTTGATGGATTCACATGTTATGGACCGGAAAATCTCTACCTCTTCCGAGGTAGATCGGTAATGGATCATTACCAACGAATGGGTCACGAAATAGACCCATTCATGCCTTGCCTACAAGAATATGTAGGCTTCAGCCCTCACGAAGGAGGGATGCTCGTCGACCTCTACCCGGTCGAATTGGTCAACATCCGAAACCGAGTCGGAGTTGCCTGGAGAGCGCCTGCAGTGGTGGAGGAACCGCATCTTCCTCCACCTGACCAAGCACAGCTACCAGATGGACGTTTGGAGAATCGTCCTCCAAGGGTGGCTCGTCGACTTCAGATGAACCGACGATGAAAAGAATTTTGGCGGAGGACAGCAACAGTTGCCGCCACCCTCGAGGCCCGGAGAATGTCGCCAAAAGCGACACAAATTTCTTGGAAATTTTCATTTATTTTTTAATCCTTTTCATCGATCAATTTTGCATTCGCTCGCTCGTTAATTATGAGTCATCTTCTCTCTTCCTCATATTTTTATGGATTTTTTGTCCATTTGTTTGTGCACATTTTTCACGTGCCTGGCCCCGCCCCCATTGATTTGTGAGGGTATAAAAGCCCGGCCCATTCTCCATTTTCCTCACTTCTTGCTTCTTGCTTCTCACTTCTTGATTCACTTCATCTTGTGAGATTTCTACAAGCACTTCTGCTTGATCAGCATTAAGTCGGGACAGTTTTCTGTCCAAGCATTTGCATTAAATTGTAATTGTGCAATTGAATTGAATAAAGATTAAGAAAGAGTCTTAGTCTTATCATTTTCTGTAAAAGGGACACCCAGGAGCCCTTTAATACAGACCATTAAGCCATTGACCCCCGTTGGGTCAAAGAAAAGGCTTACAAAAGGAAAGGAGAAGCATTTTCCTCCTTTCAAATTGTCCCTTCAGTAAAGGAGAGGAATTTCCTCCTTTAATTTGTCCCTTTGGACATTCAGTGAATTTCTGTCTTTTGGACAGAAATTCGCTTTGCTTAAAAGACTCCCCCCTTCTGCCGGGAGAGTCTGCTTCCCCTTCTGCCGGGAAGTGCAAATTTTTGTGGCCTTTTGCCCACATGTATTTATTAAATTTAATTATCTTTAATTATAGAATAAAAGGAGAAATTCGTACCAAGTTATGCTAGGAAATATTAGAATATTTTATTCATTGGTCAATAAACTCTTTACAAATTATTAATTCCAAATTAATATACTATTTTATATAATTAAATACATAATATTTTATTATATTTGGTATTAAAAAAAATAAGAGACACATAAATGGAATGAAGATAAAATTTATTAATAATAATTAAAATTAATTGATAGCATAATAAATATAACAAATGTATTAATTTTTTTTATGAAAAATATATGTAATTTAAAATTTTATTGCTATAGTGTCTTTATAAAAGTATTTTATATGAAATAATTTCATCATTTTTTAAATATTCAAATTAAATTCTTCAAATTGAACATTTGTATATTATTCTTTTTCATTTCATTTTTCCTAACAAATAAGCAATTATTTTCTGTTAGTTTTTAATATTTTTTGTTTTTCACACTGATAAATTTTCATATTTGAATTATTTAAATTGATAAGACGCTTCCGCACTAATGGAATGAATTAACGATTTGTTTGTTACAAGATTTATAGAAATAAAACAAATATAATAAATAATCAATTAATAAAAAAAGCAAAAAATCTAATTGTTAAAATACTTTATTTACGCGTCAATTGATTACAGCAAAAATTATCACAGTGAAAGTAAGCCGAAGAGATATTCTGAAGAAAGATATTGTACACAAAAATAAAATTGGCAGCAAAAGTGATAAATGACTTTAAAATTTTCCCAATAAAAACTTAATTTTTAAATCAAAAAAGGTCACAAAGCTATCATTTAAATAAAAAATTCACAAATTTTAGTTATTAAATTATTATTATTATTATTTTTTATCTATTAATCCTCAAAAATTTTAAATATGAGAGAGGGTCGATTTAAATTTTTTATAAAATTTTGAAAAGAATTTAAAATAAACTACATGAAAAAATAAATTTGAAATGTAATCTAGGTGAAAGAAAATAATTATTTAAATGTCTAAAATATAATGGAAAATGATAAAATTAAATTAATTAATTCATTTATAATTGAATAACAATCTTTTAATAATAAATATATTTGGCTCTATTTTAGTATACATGACCCTTCAAAAAAACGAGACTCAAACGATTTGGTTGAGTTTCAAAGAAGTTGTAGCCAAAAATATTTAAGGAACCAATTTTTGAAAAACCAAATCGTTTGAAATTTTACAGGAAAATAGAGGACACTTAGGGCTATCAAATGATACCATGGATGCTTAATTTAGATGCTTGTAAAAAAAGTTGTATTGCATTATTTGATGGTCTCGTTTTTTTGAAGGGTCGTGTATACTAAAATAGAGCTAAATATATTTATTATTAAAAGATTGTTATTCAATTATAAATGAATTAATTAATTTAATTATTTAAATTAATTTTCTGTACTGAAATGACCCGCCTCTTTCGATCACCCATCATCGATACTTTTGACTAGAGTCCGGTAAAAAAAAATTTCCGGGAGCGGGATCGGGAATCCCGTGAAAATCCCGCTCCCGTTAAAATCCCGCAGAAATTTTACGGGAGTCCCGGGCGGGAGCGGGAGTAATTCGAAAATTTAATTAAAAACTAACAAAAATATTTTTAATGCACAAATTTGAAGGAAAATCCTTTTATTAAAGAAAAAATAGATAGAAAAATTTAGTAAGCAGAATTTGAAATTAAAAAATCACATTTATGGGTCGAAAATCAGTATTTTTTCAAATTGCTTCAAATAAAAATTTTTAATAATTTATTTGTTGACTCCCTTTATTAATTTTAACAATTTTTTGCGGCTTATTTTTTGAAAAAACTTTTTGGTGACCAGGGAGGAAGAGGGAGGCCGGCGGTGCCGGTAGGCACCGCCGGGAAAAAAAATGATATTTGAATACAATACAGTGTCAGATTATGTCCAAAAATAGCCAATTTTTGAAAATTTGAGGCATTTTTTAAGAAAATTAAGGATTTTAAGATTCCGGCGGTGCCGATAGGCGCCGCCGGGAAAATTTTTTTGAAATTTTGACTATATATTTAACAGATTTTCAATGAAAAATCATTATTTTTACCAAAGAAACTCAATTCTTACCAGTGCATTTTTACTCCCGTTTTTGGGTAAAAATTTCCGGGAGCGGGAGCGGGACCGGGAGTTCAAAATTTTCCGGGACGGGAGTCCCGAACGGGAATCCCGTAAAAATCCCGCTCCCGTTAAAAATCCCGTTCACCGAAAAAAGCGGGAGTCGGGAGCGGGAATCCCGTAAAATCCCGCGGGAGTCCCGATCCCGCCGGACTCTACTTTTGACACTTCGCCCACATCAATACTATTGACACCGACACAGCATCATTCAAAAGATGGACATTAACAGCAGCGGGGGGGGGGCAAAAAATGAGATGAAAAAGGTGTTCTTATTGATTTTCCCCTCAACCTTATTTTTAAATCTTTTTTCTGCAGTAATTTACCTAAGCGCTGAATATGAATCTGACAGGAGCTAAAAAATAGTGATTTTTAACTATTTTATGACGGAGTCGCCAAAATAGTGATTTCGGCGCTAGTTGCAAAGAGCGCTCTTTTGAAAATTTTTTCACTTTTTTTGGAAAAATTTTTTTTTGTTTATTTTTTATGCAGAATTTGTTTTTTTAACATGGAACGTAATATTCATCATTATGTGTCAAAAAAACAAAAAAAAAATTTTCCAAAAAAGTGAAAAAATTTTCAAAAGAGCGCTCTTTGCAACTAGCGCCGTGATTTCTAGTGACCGATAATGACATCAGAATCGAAAAATTTTTAATGCAGAAATGCGTTTTTTGAGCTCCTTTCTTCAAAATTGAGCAAAAAAAAGTTTTTTCACTAAAAGTTGCGGACCTAGTGATGCTGGTCCTTAAGTGATTAAAGAAGAATTGGTCCCCACCGTTCGGGAATTTGAATGTCGTCTGTTTCACTCTTCCGAGTCGGGTGATAGTGCTTTTTTATTTTTAGAAAAATCTATTGTTTTTCGATTTCACGACCAAGTTTGTGACCCTCCCCCCAACAATTTAAAATTCTCTAGTGTTTAATTGGATAGCATTTCGAAACCCTAAAAATTTCGAAAAGTGAAATATGACAAGAAAAAACAATTGTTGTCTTTTCCGTCGGAGTTTGGGTCAATTTTTGCAGAAACGGCTCGATAAAAAGTATGCCAAAATTATAAATTAATATTTTAATTTGCTTTTTAGAGTAAAATTACCAATTGGATTTTATAAAAACAATGAAAATTGCGTCGATTAAAGATGATTTTAATTTGCCAAATTGAGAAAAACCTATTCCTCATAAAGTCAATGTCCATCTTTTCAAATTGCTTTTGTCATTTGCCATTCGCCTGACAATGGAAATTAAAAAAACAAATCCAACGATCATAGTATCACTCGAAAAAGCTTAACAAGCTTTATTAGCCCTAGAAAAACGCAAAAATTGTCCAACATATAGAAAAGTTAATACCAAGATTGTTGGATTTGGTTGACAAAAAAGGAATAGTCCCAAAACTTTGAAACTTAAGATACATCTATACTTATGTACGACCGCTTTCTTGGTCGGATCACTCATTTCATCCCGAAATACATCGTATTGGCAAAATTACGCAAAAAAAAAAAATTCCTGGAGGTTGGAAAATTTGAATACGCCAAGGCGCTAGTTACAAATAATAGACTTTTGAAAATGTTTTGGTCTAAATTTTTTTCAAATTTTTTTTCGGTTTAAAAAGTCCTGGAACCAAGTACCCGGGGGTTTTCGAGGTCGCTGATCACGAATATGACAATTATTTGGGCCTATTCCGAACCCCGAACCCAAATTCGAACAAAAAGTCGAAAACTCGAATTTTTGAAAATTTGCTTTTATGTTAGAATCTGAACAAAAGGCTCCCGGACATTTCGACAATGACCGTTTCGCCAATGACCGTTATAATTTTTTTAAATAAAATTCAAATTTCTGATAAATGATATGAAATGGTGCGGATTTGGGATCAATATAAAATAGTTTTTTTTCGTTTTTGTTCAAAATAGGATTAAAAGAATGACTTTAGTTTTCGAGTTTTGCGTTAATGAGGTATCGGCAATATTCGACATCTTCGACCATTGCCGATTCTATTTCAAAGTGTATTCGAATCTATCCGTCCCTCAAGAACAATGAAGCGCCTCTTTTTGACTTAACCTCGACAAATTCAATAAGCGCCCGATTCTTAGCCAATGAATTGGCTGGAACAATAAGAAAAGAAACGAGCGCAGCGAAGAAATAGTGCATGAGTTGGGTCCCTCTCGCCTCCCATCCCCCTACACTTTACACCCCAGCGAAATAAACTGAAAACAATTCTCAGCATATATATATGTTAGACGACACACCAGTGCGTGCTCGCCGGCGCCGTTTCGCGCCAATTCGCATGAAAAGGGCCATCAACCGACCACCATCGGGCGGGGGTTGAAGCAGCCTGGCAATGGCTTCGCCCGCATACGAAGTCGGCAATGACTCCCTGGCGCTTGCATTCGGTTGGAGTCGGCTTGAGCGCAAAATGCCACTTTTTCAATTTAAACTTTTTGAAATTCATAAATAACAGTTTTATTGATTTTTTGAGGTTGAGTAATTTCCCATTTTTGTATATTTTTTTAATTATAAAGATAAAAACATGCGATAAAACATGTGGATAGAGCTTAAAATTCTCTGAAAAATGTTCGAAGACGATGTTTGGCTAAAATCAACTCCCGACGAGTTATAGGCCCAGGACAAATTGTAGGGCACCCTTCAACTTGATTTCCTCCCAGCAAGCATGTGTTTTAAAACGGCCAATATTCCTTCCTTTTGTACTCTTTATTAAGCCCATCAAAAGATGGGCAATCATCAAGAATTGGTGTCCCGACGAAAAAAAATGTTAAAATTTGACAGGTATTTTTTCTAGGCTTAAAAAATGCGCTGATCACGAATCTGAGCTCAGATTTTGAAAATCATTGATTTTTATTTAAGATTTTTCGTCAACTACTTGATTTTTTTCCAAAATTTTAAGAAATTTAGTCGGGCGTAAAAACTCATGCACAGATGTTATATAGACTAAAAAGAGCTTTCGAATGAGCTATTGAATATATAAAGAAGTCAAGTTTTAAATTTTTTACGATTTTTTCAAATTCAATTATTAATCCCTAGGGGTCAGATGAGACGGAGACCTTGGGTTCGAGTCCGTTTGGCTGCGGTTTATTTTTTTATGACACTTGATGAAAAATCATAGACAAAATGAAGGTTCATGCATAATCAGAGCTTAGATTCATGATCAGAATATTTTTTAACCCAAAATTCATTGCTAAAATTTTTTTTTAAATAATTTAAAAAATTGAAAAAAATCAAGTAGTTGACGAAAAATCTTAGATAAAAATCAATGATTTTCAAAATCTGAGCTCAGATTCGTGATAGGCGCATTTTTTAAGTCTAGAAAAAATACCTGCCAAAATTTTAACATTTTTTTTCGTCGGGACACCAATTCTTGATGATTGCCAAAAGATGTGTAAATTTTTTGTTGCTTTTGAGTGAGATTTTAAGGAATATAAAAGCGATGCATTGCAGGGCTGGAGCGCGGCCGCGATCCGCGATGCGCGATCCGCGATTCGCGGCGTTTTTTTTTGCGCGATCCGCGGTCGCGGCCGCGGCAATTTGAATGCGCGATGCGCGGTGCGCGGCCGCGGTTTTTTTTTTTGCGCGGTGCGCCGCGCATTTTTAAGCACAGGTAAGAATGGGGGTCTGGTGAGAAAAGAGAAGGGAATTGGAGAGGAATGAGAAATTTTTTAGAAAAAAAAATATTTTTTTTATTTCATTTAAAGTATTCCTCCATAATCTTATGTGTTGTAGTGGCTAAACCTTCTGACCTTCAGTGTTTGTCTCTTGGGTTCAATTCCTCAACGGAACAGAAAGTTTTTTCATATTTTCTTTACATTATTTCAATTGAAATTTAATTAATAAAGAAAATATTCCAACTTTTATTTTTCTTTAATTTTTAAACAGCCTAAAATCACAAATTAACCTTGGTCATTTTTTGACAAATTATGTTAACTAATCTCGCTGAAAATATCAAAATATTCCGGCGGCGCCTATCGGCACCGCCGCCCCCCCCCCCCCACAATGTTCCCAAAAAGTTTTTTGGAACCGCCCACAAAAACGCGATTTAAAAAATTAATAGATTGTTAATTTATTCAAAAAAAATCCAGAATTTTGGGACTCAGAAAATCCAAGATTCCCCCCCCCCCGCATGAAAATTTAAAAAAAAATTTCTATATAATGGAAAAATTCTTCGAATGCCTCCCCCAATGAGTACATATTTTAATATAGGCAATTTTCGTAACAAAGTGCAGTCAAATTTTCAAATTTTTTTTCAAAAAAACTTTCACTTGGGAAAATTTTATTGATTAAATTGAAATTTTTGAAAATTTTGTTTTTAAATGCGCGGTCCGCGGCCGCGGCAATTTGAATGCGCGATGCGCGGTGCGCGGCCGCGGTTTTTTTTTTTGCGCGATGCGCGGTCGCGGCCGCGGCAATTTGAATGCGCGATGCGCGATGCGCGGCCGCGGTTTTTTTCTGTGCGCGCTCCAGCCCTGATGCATTGTTCCTTTTCCCAACCATTCATTCATTCTCCGCTCCGTTTTCCTCCATTGTCTCCCTCCCCCCATTTTCGGCAATGGTAACCGAATTTTTTTCTTTAAATTCTTTTGAATGCAATTTATTTTTTCTTTTTCAACTTTAAGGAAAGTGTTGTTGGTCCTGCCGTTGCTGAGGAAGGCAATTTTGAGCAACGCACTCGCCAATTCTTCGCCTTCGTCAACGAGGGAAACATCGGACAATTGCGTGCGCTGGTCGATTCGTTGGACGCGGCCGAACTGAACATTTTGCTGCGGATGAGCCACCGAATGTCCAACCTCCTCGAGCCGCTCTCATTAACGCAATTTTAAATAGGCACACGGAAACGGTCGTTTTCTTGGTAAAAGAAAGAGTTTTAAATCGACAGCGATTTGATTTCCCCCATTTTTCATTCAGTTGGAGAAGGGCGCAGATCCGCATCAGACTGTGCTTGACCGACTGAACAATTTGAACATGAGTAAGCAGCAGAATTCCGCCTCATTTATACAAGTTTTGTCCCCAATTTTGCAGATGTGACGCCGCTTTGGACTGCTGCCAATATGGACAATTTGGAGCTGTGCCGTGCGCTGATCGCCCATGGTGCCAACGTGGAATTGGGTACGGACTCAGGCGAATCGACGCTGCTCTGCGCATGTTTCAAAGCCAGTTTGGAGATTGGTGAGGCAAACCCACGAATTCATTTTTCAGCCACTCTTCTCGTCGAGAATGGCGCCAACGTAAATCTCGCGGACAGCGACGGAATGACGCCATTAATTGCCACTTGTTACTTCACGGGAAAGGTGAGATTTGCAGGATTTGTAACTGTGTTTTTTTGCGTTTTCTTAGATTGACATTGTGCTCCTGCTGCTTTCACACGGTGCATTTCTTGAACAGACGGATTTAACGGGTGCATTTTGTCTCTAATTGCTGCAAATTAATGGACTAATATTCCCTTTTTTTCAATTTTAGGGATGCGATTTGCTCTTTTGGGAGCCGCCAGGGCGGGCTATTTGGAAATCTGCCGTCTGTTGGTGGACGAATGGGCAGCGGATGTCAACCAGCAAACAATCGACGGCACCACAGCTCTGATGGGCGCGTGCGGTCGGGGACACGTGGACGTTGGTTAGAAAATGTGGCAAAATTCGAAACTTTCCTCAATTTTCAGTGATTTTTCTCATCGAACATGGCGCCGACCTTGACCACACCGACATGGACGGATACAACTCGTTGATGTGCGCAGTGAAGAACAGAGGACTGAAATGGCACGGCATTTGGTGGCCATCGGCGCAAACACTGACCAAATTGGCATTGATGGTGAGCAGAGAGTGGTCAAACTGCTCGGCATTTATGTAATTTTCTCCTGAACAGCGGGAGAACGTCGATGGGTAAAAAAATGCTGTTTTTTATCAAAAAAAACATCAAATTTTCAGGCAACAAAATGGGCACTAACAGCGGATGTGAGGGAATCGCGCGGCTCAAAAGAATTGGACGGAAGTGCCGAATTATTCGGAAGATATTCCATCACTTATGTATTTATTGCTGTGTATTTGTTCATATTTGTTGAATTCACTTGTCATGTTTGTCTGCTCTGATTGTACATAAATAACATTCTTTATATGATAAATTGTAAATGAATTATGGATGACTAAGGCTTCGAACCCCGAACCCAAATTCGAACAAAAAATCGAAAATTCAAATTTTACAATTCCGGGTTTTTATGCAATAACTTTGTTCACGTTCGAACAAACCCTATCTTTTTGGTATCATTCGAAAGCACAAAGTCTAACAGTAGTTACAAGGGGGCCAGGGTCCCACTTTTGGCGCTAAATTTGAATTCAAAAATTTGAATTCAAATTTGGGCTTGCTTTTTTTCTCTGCCTATAGGGCTATTTCGTTTATTGGCTCGTGCCTATTGAGCGGTTTTGGGAGGTCAGAAGGTGTGGGACGTGTTTGGCGCCAAGTTTAGAATTTAAAATTTTCTTTTTTTCTCTGTCAGAAAGACTGTTTCGTTTTTCGTCGTACACCTATTGAATGGTTTTGGGTGATGTCAGTGGAAATGAGGCGCTTTGGCGCCAAATTTAAATTCAAAATTCCTGAAAGTGTTGAAAATTGAATAATTTATGTTTTAAAATATTGTACTATTATTTTTGTAAATAACAAAATTTTTTATTCTCCTAGAAACAGGAAATTTTTTAATTGTTTTCGGCTTTTGTATCGGAATGGGAAATTTTTTTTCTACGGGAATTGCTGAACGTAATTTTACAAAATTTTTAATTTTTCTAATAACCCTTCGCGGGCGGTGCAGGGTGTAGGTGCGATGATGCTCAAGCCATTCACGGACCTGATCTCGCGTGATTCCCGGCATGGCCTTACGTGCCTCACTGAACAGCACATCAACCCCTGCAAAGGCAGCCGATGATTTAGCAGGGTCATTATACAGCTCGCTCAGTCTTTGTCCGTATATTTCCATAATTTAGGGTCAAATTTTGCTACTTCTTCCTTTCCTATTAGCGGTCGTGATGACGATCCCTTTTGTTTTTGTTGGTGTCCTTGTTGTTGTTGAGGTTGTGGTAAATAGGCACGGAGAAGACGTTCTCTCTCGAATATTTGATCAATCTGTGAAGTGCCTGGGGGCCTTTTGGTGGTCGCTCGAGTTCCAACATTGAAGATCCATTCAAGCGAACGACGAATATTACTGTTTGCAATTCGAGCACCCTGTTGATTTCGAATTCCACCATCTGCCGAAACGCCATACTTGCCCGGATTTGCCATGAACAACACACCGAATTCATTTATCCATTTCGATCGTTGCTCAGGCGTTGCGGTCTTTGTTGCAGAAGAAACTTCTGATTCGGCTCGTAGAGTACCGGTTGTTTCGGCACTTTTAGCACTCGTCCATGAAGAATCCGCGGTGTCAATTTTACTACCCGAGTCTGTTTCTGCGCCTCCATTTTCCTCAATGTCCGTAGAGAAAGAGACCTCTCCGTTACTGGTGCTACTACGCCGTGATGTCGCTGGTGTTGATGAGGATAATTTGTTCCTTCCACGTCGGTCTACTATAGAACGTTTGGCGCGTTTCTTTTGTGAGGGTGTTACAACGGGTATTTCAGACTGTTGAACGGGTGCGGAAGCATTGTCAATTGAGACTTTAACAGGCCGTTCGTCATATGCTTTCTTCAAGTGAAGGTAGCGACGCAGTTCTTGATTGTAATGAGCGTTTTTTGTTGTAGGATCAGCGTGCTCTCTCTTAACTTCATCAAGAGCACGTCGTGTAAAGTCCAAATTAGGGTCCCGGAGGTGGCTGTTGCGGTCAGACCCTTGTAAATTTCCTCTGGTACAAGAACAAAGCGATTTGCATACATACGTATTTATTCTTTAGTACGGCTTAGGATACGTGACAACTCGAGAATGATAGGGGTCAATAATGCGGGAAATAAATGCATGCTGAATCCAGACCCCTTTTGTACTATCAATTGACGGGCTCCTCTCTCTGTTCGCGCACGACTGAGACGACGAATAAAGTCCGCATATGGCATCATTCTTTTCTTTTGACGCGTGGTGAGCGCGAAACGGCCCCGCACAATGTTTAAAGATATCTCTGCGAGAGCAAGCAGTTGCTCGGAGCTTATAGACCTCAGAATGCGTCGTCGTTTTCTGACGGATTTGGTTTTTGATAGTCTACAGAGAAAAGGAAACTGCTGACACACTGTTTGATTGATTTGCACTCCTTTTTGTAACGATTCTCTGTGCATCCTGTTCAAATGCCTGCTTTAGGAAGAAAAATCGTCTGTTGAATAGCGGTGTCGGAATTGTCTTCTTTAAATATGTTGGTCCGTAGACGTAGCAATGGGTCCGACGATGGGTGCAGATCGATGAGTAGATATGAGTATTTTTGACGTGTTGCTTGTCGATAAGCATCCAAGAAAAAGTCCAATTGTCGAGGGAACAGTTGGACGCCCAAATTCCGGATGGCCAATGCGGAGTTTGGAGCACGTAGTAGGACGATGTACATCGAATTTTGACGAACCACTTTAAGCTTACGATCGAACAGGTCTTGACTGATGAACACGACCCCAAAATTTTGGTGGTGTGCTTTTTTGGTAAATAGTTCTGCTAGGTAGCGTTCATCTATAGAGTACAAAAGGTCGTCGAGAATGATCATCGCGGGCTTTGTCAAAGAACTAATCATTTCTGCATCCGGAACTCCGGCATGAAGTTGCACGTTGGTTATACGATGCTGAAGATCTGTTAATGATGGACTATACTCCCCATAACAGAACAAAATCGATTTGGGTGCAGGGTCGATTATATGGTCCGCTTGTTCTATAAGTTTGCAAATGA
Organism: Heterodera glycines; assembly: GCA_004148225.2. NCBI lineage: Eukaryota > Metazoa > Nematoda > Chromadorea > Rhabditida > Heteroderidae > Heterodera > Heterodera glycines. Next base: position 3,938,864 of record CP049706.1, on the reverse strand, counting down.
AGGTGCTTTTGCCGCTCGAACTAGGCCCGGACACGAGACATCCGAATGGGAGACAAAATTTTAGCTCTTTACTCTCAAACCGCTGCGCGTCAATCATAACGAGTTTATTGAACAATAATGATATAATTAGGGTTTTTATACAAATAAAACATGCGTATCGCTTTAAACATCTTTTTCTTCCTTGATGGTGTCTAGATTAGAAATAAATTTATTTGTTCTGAATTTAGGTGTATTTTCCATTGTGTTTGCTTCGTCCATTAGTTGTACTTGCGACAGATCCATTTTGTCTGTCCGTATCATCCCATCTGTTGCTTTCTCTCCCACATTTAATTCATCCGTCCGATTGGTAAGTTCTGGTTTCTCATCTTCGCCATTTTTCGTAGTAATGTCGCGCGAGTCTGAGTCAAATCTCGCTGTTTTCCGCTCAACATTGTCGATGAGAGGGTTTTCAGTCGTTGATGTAACAGTTGACGACATTGCCTTTTCTAGTGGAGAATCCGAGAAAATATAGGGTACTTTAAATATTCGGCGCGACCGTACGCGAAACGCACAAAAACGCGGCAGGTCATACACTCGGTCGAATGGTACAAATTTTTCGGTCCCTTTTAGTCGGCTCGAATGAATGTAGAGTCCATCCTTACTGATCAGATAGTCCAAATCCATATTATATCGGCATTGTCTACAAATTCGTAGAACTGTTAGTATATTCTGGGAATGTGATATTGAGGAACGGCTAAGACGGGAACCCGACATGCGGCAGGCGTTCTCTTCCTATCGAAACAGCGGACCTATTAATCTAAGGGATTGCTATCATGGTGGTCGAGTTGGTCCGCAACGCCTTCACTATCAGGTCCCGGAAGGGTGGCGTATGCGATACTTTGACGTCCGTTCACTTTATCCGTACACTAATGCCATAACGGAATACCCGACTGGTCACCCCCGCTGTGTGAACATCATGGAGGGTGCGAACCGCGCAGTGGACTGGCGACATCCAGAACAGATTCCGGTTCGCGGTATTCTAAAGGTATTTGTGGTACCACCACGACAAGTGGATGTGCCAGTTCTACCGGTTAAATTTGATCAGCGTTTGCTGTTCCCACTTTGCGGAACATGCGCACGCCTTCATCCAGAGGGAGGCGTCTCCGCTTCTTATCGATGCACGCACAGCGATGAGCAGCGCGGTTGGGTTTCTACGGTTACATCGATCGAACTGGCAGAGGCATTACGCAATGGGTACCGCTGCACCGCCTATTATCGATCCATAGAATGGACACAGGAACAATGGAGTGAGCGTGTTTTTCGCGGTTACGTTGCAGAATTTATGACAATGAAAACACATGCTAGCGGGTTTCCGGAAGAGGTGGGAAATGGGGAGGAGGAACGCGAAAAATTCATCACAGAGTGTGAGGAGCGCTTTGGTATGGTCATTGACCCGGCGCGCATGCAACACAATAAGGCGAAGCGGACTATAGCCAAGCTATGCAACAATTCCCTTTGGGGACGGTTCTCACTACGTAACGGTCTATCAAAGACTGTGGTTACTGATTCGCCATCAGAACTACGTGCGTACCTCGACAATCCTCAGCTGGAAGTTAGCTCTGTGGACCCATTAAATGAACAGTGTGTGCTGATTACATACACCGCTAAAAAGGAATGGACCGATGAGCACGATTGCTCCAACATTGTTCTCTCCTTATGGACAACATCGGCAGCACGCCTCCATCTTCTAAAATTGATGCAACGAGTTGTGCGTGCAGAAAACACAGAGCTGATATACACAGACACGGACAGTGTCTGTTTTGCCCATCGGGAAGAGGACGGGTGTCCGCTGGATATTGGACCCCACCTTGGAGACTTGTCAGATGAATGGCCGGATCATGAGCTGCTCGAATTCGTGTCAGGGTGTGTAAACAATATGCACTGAGAATGCGCCACCGTCAAACTGGTAAGGAGCAGACGGTGGTCAAAGTGCGCGGCATAACACTTAGCGGCGACGCATGCCGTCTTCTACATTTTGATACGTTCAAGCGAGCGGTTCTGCGGTACGCCAAAGGACCAAAAGAGTACGACGGTAACAATACCGATGACGAAGTTATACTAATTGATAATCCTAATTTCCTACAACCCAATATACGCACAGGTAGTGTACACTCGGTAGCACTTACCAAGCGTTACCGACCCGTTGTTACGAAAGGTATTGTTTCCCCAAACGACACTCGTGTACTTAATTTTGGATTTGTATAAAATGTCTTATCGATAAATTTATTTTAAAGAGTAAACTTTTACAAAATTAGCTTTGGGAAATGTATAATTTTAAGCAGAAAAATATAAAATTAGTGCAAGAGAGAGTAAATTTGATAAAAATTAATAAATAGAAGAGAAAGTTATAAATTATGCAGTATTGTACGCAATTTGTCTAGCTCATCATCCGCAACCCATACTTCATCCCTTGCCCATTCTCCGTCATCAGACACTTTCCAATATTCCAGACGTAAGGAACACATTGGAGGTAGGTTATTGGATGGTAAAACCATTAGTGGACCGTCAGAGTCATCATCATCACCATTATCCCCATTGGTATTATCACGGAGAAGCGTAGTAGCAGATAATTCATCATCATCATCGTCAGCATAGTAATCAGCATAATCAACATAGGTGTTCATATGAGGAGACCGTGATGGAATTGCACAATAGGAGGAGAATCGGACGAGTTCCAAGGGATAGAACTTTAATACGGTGGTTCGCTGACCGCCACGATGAGACAAAGTTGTTCGCTCAATAGCACATGGTGCTTTGGGGTGACTCAGCATTATACGATGACGTGCGTAATAATGGGCAGCGACAGAAATATTGAACGGTTCTCTCAGTTTTCCATAAGCGAGAAGGGATTCTGCTCCCTCTGCGGACAGACCAGTACACGTGAACGTGTGATTCAGTCCATTACGGTCCTTGTACATGGTAGTGAGAAGTTTGTGATTACACAACACTAAAGCCTTTGTTCGCTCAGCATCACTAAGCAGTCTGTTACTAACGTCATAAGCAGAACAGTTAAACAAATTCGTGAATTGATCGAGCAAACTCATCTGAGCAGGAGTTAGTTACACGAAAAGTGAATGCGTGCTTTTTTGAAAGAATGAATGGTCGAATCACTCACTACACACCCTCAAAATTTGTATTCAAATTTTGCGCTAAAAAATTCGCTTCAAAAAATCGTACATAGCAGCCTATTTAAGTGCAGATTGTATGCTTAAGTATACACTTTAATCATTCATTAAAACTAATTTTTTGAAAAATGGACAATTTCATTAAAAAAAGTGAAGGAGTTTGTATGAATAATCAGTTTCAGCATGAGGACAAAATGCCAAAACAACACCAACAACAACAACAACAACAACAACAACAACAAGATCAACAACATCAAACTGATGTGATCGAACATGATCACTGCTACGCGCGCCCCACAAACCAGTTATGGAAATTGAAAAGACAAAAATACATGTTGACATTTAAACTATGTAAAATGTGTGCACAAGAGCTATACAACCGTAAGGACGACATAACAGAGTGTAACGATGGAGGTGTGGACTTGAACTTTCACCTGTGCAAACATTGTACAATGCTCAACATGCGACTCAGCGATATGAATTCTGTGCAATTTATGGCATATCATCCACGTAATAACAACTACAACAACACCAACAACAGCAATAAAAACAGAAACAATAAAAACAACGATAATGACGAAAATGACAGTCAAAATAACTTTTGGTACGATAATTACGGTCCTACATACTGTAGAGGTGGTCCAAGAAACAACTACATGCAAGGAAAACGAAAGTGCTTGGAAAGAATTGACATGGACGACATGAATTGATATTTAAAATATTAAATTTTTTTATTTGTAAGTTATGTACGGCCTCTAAACGGATTAAAATTGATTAATTACATCTGTGTCCAAATTTTTGGTGGCCAAATATAAAGTTTAATCCTTTGACTAATTACCGCGTATGTGTATTCTCGGGCCTAACTATGGACAAAGCCCTTAGTCTTTGTGGTCCTGTGCCCCTAATCTGATGATTGATTGACACATTCGTTTTGATCGTCGCATTGTATGTCCCCACAACCGCGCCCTATGGCAACAAATGTTCTTTGTGACATCCTCACTGAGTGAAAGGGCGGTGCCGGAGTTTGGACCAAATGATCTCATTCTGCCATTCTTGCACCATTTTCCTCCGTTCGCTTCGTTTTTTTCGCTACATAATTTTAAATAAAATAATCCAAATGAGCAACTTCAACAACAGCAACAATAATACCTATGCCGAAACTGCTTATGCCCCAACTACAGACAACAATATCCCTGACGCTCAGCGCTGGTGGATTTGGGGTGACGAAATCGACCAACCTCCCGCTGAGCGCCAAATTATTCTTGGAGTAAGTCTGAGCTGGCTGGGTATTGATATTTCCATCGGTGCATGTGTACCCGTGCCATTTCAGCAACATGAGCGACCGGGAGTGGCCCTACTCGTAAACGACATACCGATGCCTATATACACTGTGGAAACACCGTGGTGGATTCATCAATTACAACCGCATCGTCAACACCCACACAATCCGCACCAATTTGTTATGGAAGATGGTGTGCAACATCCGCAACCGTATCCGACGGACCATTGGACGCCTAACGATAACAACGGGGAGGAGGGGGAGGATGAAGATTGATGTGAGAATATTGATTGTGAGGAACAATTAGTAAAAATTTTGGTTTTTAAAAATTTAAAAAATCGACAGGGCAGAACTTATTAATCTAATATCGCACAATGTCAATAAAATAGAGATGGCATATATAATTCATTTAATTTTCTGTTTGCCCGTCAAATCCAATGAATAGATCATACTATTAAGCGACACACTCATTCTCTGTAACACCATCCTTTTTGTTTACCGTTTGGCTGTTAGACAGTAAGTGGGGGATTCGCTGTTCGACAGCGGAGCATGGGGAATTCGCTGTTAGACAGTGGGGAAACTAACCATCTAACAGCCAAACGGTAAACAAAAAGGACGGTGTTACCGAGAATGATTGTGTCGCTTAACAATAAAATCCTAAATGGGGAGCGCAGCACGCAAACTGCTGAGGGTAAATGGTTGGGAGAAAAGAGAAAGAATATTAATTGTTAACGAACATACATATTAGTATAAATTTTGCTTTTTAAAAATTGTACTCACTAGGCACAGAAAACATGTTAATTTAAATTGTACACTATCAATGAATAAAGATGGTATATATAATACATTGCACAATTGACTCTACCCTTTAACCGTTGGGTAAGGGCATAACTCAATCATGATTAAAAATTTGTAAGCCGTCAAAGCAATAGAATGGATCAGCTGTTAAGCGAAACAGTCATTTACGGTAACATACTTCCTTTTTGTTTACTGATTGGTTGTTAGACAGCAAGTGGGGGATTCGCTGTTAGACAGCGGAGCGGTGGAATTCGCTGTTAGACAGCGGGGTAATCACCATCTAACAACCAATCAGTAAACCAAAAGGAAGTATGTTACCGTAAACGACTGTTTCGATTAACAGTGAAATCCTTTCGGAAAATAAACCATCAGTTAGGGGGCTGTCCGTCATTGACCCTTATTATATTAACATTATAAGCAAAGTGCTCCGCTTTACTCATTTTTAAATCCATTTTGTTTATTATTTATGATTTTTAACTTTAAAATTCCTCCTACCCCGTTATCACAGTCCGCCTTCTTTCTGGAAATTGCTTTCCGTTGTCCACCTGCTTTCGTTGCTTTGTCATTTTTGGTGCCATTCAGAAAACGGACGGTGAATTTGCCAATGAATATGGCGGTTGGAATGGGCGACGCCTTCAAAACAATGGCAAAGCTGAAAAAAGAGATGTGAAGGAAATAGAAGAATGAAAATATCGAAAATGTGTATAAATGAATGACCTAACTAAATCATAAAAGAGAACACAGCAGGACGCCATTATGGCTTTATGGTATAACTTCTTTCAGAAATAAAAACTTTTTGCTACATTAGATATCCCTAATACATGATCGTCAGTTTGAAAATTCCAAAAATTATACATAAAGGGTTCTGATATGCAAGTTTATTAGAGTTTTTGATCCTAGCTTTTTCGTAATTTACAATTTTTATGAATAAAATTAGCTAAATCAGAGCCGAAAAACCGTAAATTTGTAAACCTGCAAAAATGAGCCAAAAATGCCCTCCGCTCACGTCCCACGAGTTGCAATTCGTTGACGGAAACGACGCACAAAGCGACCGCAAAATGATTGTAAAGGGCACTAAATAATAGTACCGGTTTAAAAAGTGTCACAGCAAAAAAACATTAAAATGTCGGCGAACCTTAAGCGGACCAATCCAAACAAAAGTTGCAGCAGCGATGGTCAACCGGTCAATGGTCGACGATAATGACGAAAGCAAACCGTGCTCACAATTTTTTGGACGACAAATCTAATAATAGGGGAAGCCATGGGTTGATTCGGTGTAAATCATACAACCAATATTAGCACACATGACTATGTAAATTATAATTTTTGTTTTAGATTACGAATTTAGTTCCTAATCAGTTCAAAATGAATTGCACTTTATGAGTCATACAATGATCATACTCAGTTATCGGACCATAACTTTTTTCTTACGTGATTAACATTCACAATATCAAATGAAAGCTGAGTCATTAGAAGTGTTTAAACATGTGCTAATAACAATTCCCTAAAATAGAAATGACCTGATAACTGAGATGTTCATTAATGATCATTGGATGTTTAAACCAAATTAGTGCCCTGATTTCTCTTCATTTTCATCTAAACCCAATCAAACCTGCAAAACAATCGGCCTCTTCGAAGTGCGGCCACTGACAAAAACAAACAATAAATTAGCTGCTAAGAAAATATTCACGATATTTAAATGAGGAAAAACACTTAATAAAATTAATAAAGAATGAAAAAAGTTTTTTAATATCAAATTGAAAGCATCGAATCATTTAAAAATCCAAAAAAATCTCAAATGGTTATGTTCCAAAAAACGAACTGGCACATCAGTACGAGCAGAATGAGCAGCAGCAGCATGGTTACTCGTTCATTCCATGCCCAAGTCATCACACGACGACACACACACACGACCGGCGCACTCGGTCGCTGGTCTGGTCCAAACGGCTGTTCAACGTCAGCTTTAGATAGAAAAATATTAGAAAAATTAAAAATTTTGTAAAATTACGTTCAGCAATTCCCGTAGAAAAAAAATTTCCCATTCCGATACAAAAGCCGAAAACAATTAAAAAATTTCCTGTTTCTAGGAGAATAAAAAATTTTGTTATTTACAAAAATAATAGTACAATATTTTAAAACATAAATTATTCAATTTTCAACACTTTCAGGAATTTTGAATTTAAATTTGGCGCCAAAGCGCCTCATTTCCACTGACATCACCCAAAACCATTCAATAGGTGTACGACGAAAAACGAAACAGTCTTTCTGACAGAGAAAAAAAGAAAATTTTAAATTCTAAACTTGGCGCCAAACACGTCCCACACCTTCTGACCTCCCAAAACCGCTCAATAGGCACGAGCCAATAAACGAAATAGCCCTATAGGCAGAGAAAAAAAGCAAGCCCAAATTTGAATTCAAATTTTTGAATTCAAATTTAGCGCCAAAAGTGGGACCCTGGCCCCCTTGTAACTACTTCTAACGAAGCTAAAATATATTAAAAAAAAATTTAAAAATTTTAGTAGGGGTCGAAAAAATTAAATTTTTTTGTTGGTCAAATGTTATTTTTGAAAATTTTCAGTTGTCAACCCTGGATAAGAATGAGAGTCTGAGTGAAAAAAAATTTGAAAATTTTGATTTGACGTTTTTTTAACAATTTCGACTTCCTAACCAAATTGAAAAATGTAGATTTTCGACTTTCTGTACGAGTTCGAGTTAGTGATTAGGAACTGGCCAAAGTTGACTTGAATTGGTGATCGTAGACCAAATCCCCTGGGATAAAAATCTAAATCCATAATACGAAAAAGCGCTATTGATCATATTAAAAGCAATAATTATTTTTAGTTTAAATTAGAGACCGGCGGGATCGGGATCCCGCGGGATTTCTTCGGGATCCCGCGGGATTAAATTTGGGATCCCGACCTCGGGATTTTTTACTCCCCTTGTTTATTCAATAAAAATAAATGTATTTTTTACCATTAGCGAAAGATTGCCATCACTTTTTTCACAATCAGTCCATTTTCATTCGTAATAATGCTAATGCTAAACAATCTGATTATGGGCAACTCCGATATATAATTAAATTTTTTATACAGGCTTTTGCTTCTATTTATTATTTTATATATTAAAAAAAATAAATTTTATTAAAAGTTTATTCATATAATCATCGAATCATTTCTTTAATTTCTTTATTTTGCTATTCTATGCTAATAAATTATTTAATAAGTTTTTGAATCTTTAATTGTCCCTTTCTAATTAATAATACTTTTTCTGTTTTTAAATAAATGTTCGTAACTTTGTTTATAAAAATTACATTAATTTTATTTATTTAAATTTTGACTTTAATTAATCATTTTGTAAATATTAAATTGAATGTTGATTTTTAAATTATTAAATAATTGATACTTTTTTTGTATTGTAATTGAAAATTAGTTTCCTTACATTCAGATAAATTTTATTTAATGCTGATCAGCTAAAAAAATTCATTCTTTAATTTAATTTTTCTTTTTATATATTTAATTTTCTTTACAAATTCTTTAATTAAAAAATTTTCAATTAAAAGGCTATTTAGATAAATTGTAATGATGTTTTAATTGAAATGTTAAGGCCCAAAAATAAGACAAATAATTTTCCTGTGCTTGATTATTGGCGCTCATTTGCTGTGCTTGGAAAACAGCTGGATCACGCGTCAATTATTTGATGAACTTATGCATATTTTGTGCCAGGTAACAAAATGGGGAGAGAGATAAGCCAAGGAAATGTCCCAATATTTCTTTTTTCGCTTGCTTCTCTTTCATTCTCTCATTTTTGTTGTTGTAAATTTAAAATTTAAACAAATTGTTCATTTTTAAGTTCATTTTTTCCTAACAAATAAGAACTCATTTTTAAACAGATTATTATTTGGGCTTTATTTTAATTTAAAATATTAAAAAATTACGCTTTTAGAAAATCTTCAAAAATAATTAAGTAGACCAATTTATCGTGTCAGATGCTTTCAAGAGAGTAGCAGCAGCAGAAGTGAAATGTTTGAGAATGGAACAACTAAAAATAAAATTTCCATCGCCCGAGGCGGAAGAATTGAAAATGATCGCCTCGAAGACGTCATCATCACTCATATCATATTCTTTTAATATGATGGAATGTGATGAAGATGAATGTCACTGGTAACGGACGGACTGACAGATGCTTAAAAAGACCATATAATCAAAACGCCAGAGAAAGGCATGACAAAAATGGACCACCACAATGAAACAGGTGGATGATGGGAGATTAGGCAACATTCGTTTTTTGAATGCCGTTCTTTGCTAATAATCACTTCAGATCAAATGTCCGTCCGTCTAAAAATGTGTCTCGAATCCACGCCACAGTTGGCCATGTGTTCAACCAACATTTTTGGACGCAAATTCATCTGATCAGTGATCAAATCAGTCCATAAATTTGTTTTTGAAGTTTTGGGTATAAAAGGCGGGAAAAAGTTATTGCATCGAAACATAAAAAATTCAATATTTTTTCAAACAAAAAAGTTTTTGAATCATGATAGTCTCAATGTTTTATTGTTCACTTATTTTTTACAGTGATAATTATTTTCCCGTTGAAAATTAAAATAAAACCGCAATGTTAGCATCAGCAAAAACCTATTTCAAACTCTTATTTAAACTGCGCCGACTGAGAATGGTCCACCGCAGCAGCTCCAGCGGACTCAGTGTGGCGGTGATGGGCAAAGTGAGGCGAATAATTTAAAATTAATATAAAAATTCTTTTTTAGCAAGCCAACAAATACAATACACAGGAGGGCACTCTGTTGTTGGAATGGATCAAAAAGGTCACCGGAGCGAATTGTATCAACACAGACGGAAGTGCTGACAATTTTGTGGCACAATTGAAGGACGGCATATTGTTGTGAAAGTAATGATAAAACAGATTATAAATATTTAAGAATTACAACTTTTATTTAAATAAAACTTTATTTAAATATAAATAATTAAGAGAGTGAAAAATTCAGTTGAAAAATTAATTGCTCAAATTGAGGCTGGCAATGAAGCTGGAGCCCAACTCAATCAAAGGGGTGACGGACAAGGCCAGCTCCACGTTCCAGCAGATGAGCAACTTGGAGCTGTTCATCCACTTTTGCCGCAAGCAGGGAGTCATCACGCAGGAGTTGTTCCGCGCCGTGGACCTGGTCGAGGCGCGGGACCTCTACTCGGTGTGCATGACGCTCAACTCGTTGGGCCGAATTGTGAGCATAAATTAATAATTAAAATATTATTCTTTTATATGTAAAAATTTAAAGACGGGAAATTTTTGAATTTTAATTGCTAGATTTCTTGGCATTTTTTAATTATGGCGAGGGGATTCAAATAACCAATGATTGCTTGTAGTGTTAAGCGTGAATTATTTTATTTATTTATTTATTTTTGTCTCATCATTTCCAAACAGTCTAAGTATAATTTATCATAAATTATTTAATAAATTAATAGATGGAAAAGCACGGCAAAACAGGTCCTCGGCGTGTTTCTGTACATGAAATTGTCAATATTCCGCTGGCCGATCAGCTGCGTATCCATGATATAAAAACGTTTTGATCATTTTCACTGCTGATTTTTCTTTTATTAAATTAACTAAATAAAAACATAAGCTCTTCGATTTTTGTATGAAAATAGACAAATTTAGCTTTTACAATTTTAAAATGATATAAAATTATTAAAATGATTTCGTTATAAATAAATTCATTTTTTAATTGATTGAAAATTATCCATTTTCCTTTTTATTACTGAATTTAAATTTTCGGTAAAAAATTGTGTTTCCATTTGTAATAGATTTTAAAGAAAAAAATTGCCAATTTGAAAGAGTTCAAGAAAATTTTTGGAGAGCTGACTATCAATTTGTAATATTCTGTATTTTTCTTCTACCTGTATTTTTCTGTACATTTATACTGGGAGTATGGGTACAGGCCATTCTTGGAATACAGGTACAGGTACAAGATAAACTCGAAAAACCTCGATTTCCTGGACAAAGTTTTCGAATTTATTATTTAAGTGACCGATTTTTCTTCAAAAAATTTAAATAGAATTAAAACACATTATTATTGTAAAATTGTTATTTTTAGATATCATAAGCAATTAATTCAAACGTTTTTTTGCTTTTTAAAACAAATTTCAAAAAATCCAGGCATGGATCCAGGTCTCGAAGAGCCTTATTTTTCCTTTATGTGAATTTTTCTGTACTTTTAGACAGAAAGTACAGGAACAGGCCTTTCTTGGAATACAGATACAGCTACAGGTTTTACCTAAATGTCGATCTCTAGTTTGGACCCCAAATAATAAAAGTTTAGCACTTAAATTTTCATTCTTTTATTTTTTGTTCATTTTAAAAAAAGTTTCATAGAATTAAATTTTGATTTATTATTTATATTTTTACAATTTTTAAATTTTATAATACAAAAATTAATTTTGGTTCATTTACAAAAAATCGTTTGTAGAAATGTGTGTCCAAGTGCCAAATTTATTCACAGAACTGCCAATAAACGGAACACACATCTTTATGAGCCAATAACTCCGATCACTGCAAAAATTTGGTGCCGCATACCCACCCCATTTTCAATGTTTGATCACTGATCAAAGACGAAGCGCATCCGTGGAGGGGATGTTCACAATTTCGGATGCCGACACGTGCTTCGGGTGGGATTTGCCCTTCTTTTGCATCTAAATTTTGAAAAAAATCATCTGGTTGTATTTATAAGGAAATTAATGTTTTAATTGAAAAAAATATATATTATAATATTTTGGTTTTTTATTGCCAAAATATTTAACTATATAACGAAATTCTTTTGTTAAAAAATTGAAATTTGGTTATTTTTATGAGCCATTCAAGAAACACATAATTATTAGCTTAAAATTCGTTTTCTCATCCTTATAAACCTGTAAATATTTCATTGCATAAATAAAATAATTTTCAAAATTAATTAATATTTTCTGTTGCTCACAATTCGGCCCAACGAGTTGAGCGTCATGCACACCGAGTAGAGGTCCCGCGCCTCGACCAGGTCCACGGCGCGGAACAACTCCTGCGTGATGACTCCCTGCTTGCGACAGAATTCGATAAACAGCTCCAAGTTGCTCATCTGCTGGAACGTGGAGCTGGCCTTGTCCGTCACCCCTTTGATCGAGTTTGGTTCCAGCTTCAGTGCCACCCTCAAATTGAGCACATCCAACCCATTCAATTAATTAACCATTTAATTCATCAAAATACTAAATCCCCTCCATTCAATCGTTTATTTATTTACATAATGATTTTGATATCATCTACATTAAAAATGAATTATTTAAAATAGATTCATCAAGCGCTATGTAAAAAACGAAGACATAAATTTATTAAATTTTGGGGCTTTTTTGGCTTTTTACGACTTTGTCAGATTCATTCAATGCCTAGCATTTAGAATTAATATGTAATTATAACTTTTTTCTTTTAATGCTTTATTTTCTTTACTTGCACAACAATGTGCCGTCCTTCAGTTGTGCTTGGAAGTTTTCGCGCGTTCCGTTCACCGTCATTGTGGCACCGGTGACCTGCTTGATCCAGTTGAGCAACAGCTCACCCTCACTCTCGTTGTATTTGCTGGCTTGCTAAAATTTTAATTTTATTTATTTTTTTAAATTTTCCCCCTTTTTCTTAGTTCACTTTGTTCATGATCGAAGCACCAACACCACCAGCGACACTTAAAATTAAAATTCATAATTTTTGTTAAATCCATTTTAATAATTACCTGCGAGATCCCATGTTGTTGGCTCTGTGTTTACGCACAAATTTTACCTAAAATTTATTTTAATTTATTAATTAATTTTAAAAGAAAACAAAAAAAATTAGGTTTGAAATTTTTAAGTTCCTCCGATTGTAAAATGGCAAATTTTGAAACATTTTTATCTGATCCATTTGACAAAGCATTCGCTTCCGACGAGGAGCTCTAAGCGTGAATAAATAGCCTCCTTCCCACGAATTTTCGAGATAAATCCCATACATTTTGTGCCCTTCCGTAACAGCTGTTGCCCGGAGAGAATGAACAAAAATCACATGCTTATTCAGTATGCTGTGTTGAGCTGAGATTGATCGGAAGAATGGAAAGTGATCAGAAAAGGTAAAAAAAAGAATGGGTCGAAAGTGATCAGTGTAAAAGGAGAGACGAAGATACACAGAGAGAAAGAGAAAGGAAAAGAGAGAAAGAGAGGAGAGATTGAGAAAGAAAAAGAAAAAAATAAAAATGAAAAAAGAGACAGAGAAAAAGAGAATGAGAGATAGTGAGTGAAGAAAAGAGAATCATCGCCGCTTCGAAGGTGATCATCTGAAGTGTAAGGAGAGAGAAGGCGAGAAGAGAGAAGAATGTAAAAGAGAGACAAACGAAACAGAAGAGAGAGAGAGAGAGAGAATCACAAATGATTTGGCCTGGCCAGGAAATTCTTCGCCCGGAGAGTCATGAGCTTTTTGAGGCCACAACTGACGCAAAAATTGTTATTTCCTCTTCACACACATATCCGAAAAACGAATGTGTGATTTAAAGATTTGAACAAAAATAACTTTGAGAGGGGAGGAAGGGGAGAGGATAAAAAAGGACCAGTAAATATGGACAGGTAAAAAAAAATTAAATTAAGATTAAAATGGGAGTTCAGGAAAACGATTTTGAAGAAAGGTAATACAATTAGTATACATTTTACTATAATAGCCTTTGTTCAGGACTTGCTGATTAAAATTTTCAAAAGACTCATTTAGCTCAAAAAAGGATAATTTAAGCAAAAAAAAAAAAATCATTTTAGAAAATTTATTCAAAGAGCAAAAAACTGCGATAATGATCAAATATTATTGGCATTTTTCATTACCAAATGATCATTGGTCTGGTCAAAGACCACTGTCATCAATAGGGATGCGATTTTTAGGTTTTAAATATTTTTTTTTTTGCTCAATTGTTTTGAAGATAGGAGCTCAAAAAACGCATTTCTGCGTTGAAATTTTTCGATTCTGGTGTCACTCACTATCGATCGGTCACTAGAAATCACTATTTTGGCGTTTTGTCACTAAAATAGTTAAAATTCACTATTTTGGCGTTTTATCACTAGTTTTTCACTATTTCGACATTTTTTGTAAAATTTATTAGTAAAAATGGAAAATACACCCCCTAAGAATCGACCCCAAAAATTTCAGAAAAATACACCCCTAAGAATCGACCAAAAAATGTTTTTAAGAAATACACCACTAAGAATTGTAAAATTTTCTCAAAATTCTTCCCCCCCCCAATTTTTTTTTCTTGACAAAATTTTTGATTTAAAAAACCTCAATATTTGCTAAGAGAATTTTATAAAGAAAGTGTACCTCATTTGCAACTGCAACCAGTGAATAAAAATTATTTTTGCTTAATTTTTGGTAGGTCACTATTTGTCACTATTTTGGACTTATTGCCACTATTTCTTCACTATTTTGGCATTTTTACTCACTATTTTAGTTAACTATTTCAGGATTTTTGGTCACTAAAAGTCGCATCCCTATTCATCAATGTTTGTTTGTTATTTTCAAGAAATTTTAAAGGAAGGGCCCGGCGGTGCGAATAGGCGCCGTCGGGCGGGAACTATTTGGAGTTTTTAATCGGTTTTTTAACAGATTTTGATTAAATAATTATAAATTTTGAGGTTTTCCACAAAAACCTATAAAGCCAAATTGGCATTCGTTTTGTACGTAAATTATTATTTTATGATTCATTTTCACATTTTCTTCCATTTTTGCCTAGTGATAAATCATCACATTTTTTGTTGAATTTATTTCTTTTATTGATGAAGTGCATTTTGGTAACAAATATAATTTTAAAATTTTCAATTCTTTGTTAATGAATGATTCGTCAAAAAATTCATTTCAAAATCAATAGCAATTTTTCAATGCTTTTCCCCCAATTTTTTTCAAATTTTTTCAATTCACTTCCTCATTAAAATTGTTATCAAAATTACTTGTGTAATTAAATGGAAATTTTATGTGGAAAATTTCACGATGATTTCGTTTTTCACTGACGGAAATGCGACAGAAATGTGCCAAAAATGAAACGGAAATTCAAATTTCACTGCAGGAAGGGAAATTTCAAATTGGCAAGAGTTTTTCGAGTCAGTTTTAATGTTAAGGTTTTATAAGAAATGAATTTTTTTCATAAAAACAAAAGTCTTAAATATTTTTAGTGAAAATTTGTTAAATTATTGCATTAAATGTATTTTCCCATTTTCCCATTTTTAAATTTTTTTTTTGTTTTCTTTAAATAAAATTTGAATTTTACTTTTAGTGTTAGCCAGAAATCCAGAGTGTGAATTTGTCTTTTTTTTAAGGGTTATCCTTAAATTGATAAATCCTTTTTTCCAAAATGTATTATCTAAATAAATTCAAATACGACCCCCATTGAGTTACGATTTATCTTATTGAAGAATTAATTATACAAATTTTCTTATTAAATACAACATTTGGTTTTTTCATTTTAATTAATAGAATAAAATGGTAATATTGACATTCATTGGAAAATGTCTTCTAATAAGTTCGTCATCTTGCACTTTGATAATTCACATTGCGAATTGGCAATTGTCGAAATTAAATATTAATTATCGTACCAAACAATTATTAAATGTTCAGCTGCAGATGCTGCGCCCACTAATTAAATTGAATGCTCATTCTCCAGTGAAATTAGTTCTTTTTTATTTTGTCTCTACGATTTTTTTTAATATTTTATAAAATGAGAATTTTACAGTAAAATAAAACTGGAAATCTTGAAAAAAATAATTTTTTAAATTTTGGTAGACAAATAGTTTAATCAAAGAAGTCAATTAGAAATTGCAGAAAGAAGGCATCGAAAATGGCCTATAATTCATCAACAGATTTGGTAGGTTAAAGAAAATTTATAATACATTAATCGTTTTTAATTGAGTAAAACCATATTTAGTGGTACCAATATTTTAACTCTGCCGGTTATCAATATTTAATTCTGTCGGTGGTGTTTGGATTTCGTGCATTTTTCGCCACAGTTGGAGCACTGTTTAATTTTGGCGTTGTGTACACAACAATCAGAAACAGGCACTAATTAAAATGAAAATAAATTCTTTTATTTTTCCGTTATTAAAAAGAAATCTCCGAGAAACTTGCAACATTTTGATCGCCTTGGAATGTTTCTTTGGCCTCATTTTGGACATTGGATATTATGCCAGCCCTTTTGTGGCAGTTTCTGTCCAAAAATTCATTCGTTACGAACATTGTTTCTGGGCTTTAATCATCCCATGTGTGTGTGGTGACATGGCCCAATTTACGATGGTGGCCATCGCCATCGATCGACTGATCGCTGTTGCTTTTCCATTATGGTAAGCACAGTAATTTGTGTTTATTTTTAAATTTCAATTCAAGGTTCAAACAAAGAGCAAACAATCGATACTTGGCCATTGTCTTTTCATTTATTTTCGGCTATGGCATTTATGATTTGACACTTCGCTTCTTCGATTACACATACACAAAAGAAATGTAATTTATAAGAAATTAAGTTTTGATGATTATGTATATTAATGAATAATTTAATTAAATATTCTTCTTCAGTATGGTCTCTTGCGCAACAAATGAAATGGCCCAAAGTTTTTTAGGAAAAATATTCAAAATCAATGGATTGGTGTTAAGCGGCCTTCTGATGTCCGCATATTCACTCTGTTGGTTCATGGTGTTCAAACTGCCTACAGTATCACAATGTTCTTTATTTTTGAATATGAATCTTATAAAAATAATTACGTATTTATAAAGTGGTTAGAATTTACTGTTTCTCTATGAAAATTTTAGATGTTGAGGAACGGAATCGGAAACTGATCAAAGCATTGTCTTTCATCATTGTCCTGAATTTGATTGGGGTGTTCGTTAGAATTTCTGTTGAGCTGATTTTCCAGGCTTTTGCCATCGCGGATGTGTTCATCCGAACACCGTACTCCATCGTTTCTTCCTTCTTCACTATTATCGTATATAGTGCAGACGGTCCATTACTGTACATCGTTAGGTGACAAATAACAAAATTTTGCCAAGATTCCCAAATGAACATTTCCAAAAGCCTCAGTTGACAGCCAAAAAAGCTTCATTTATATCAAAAAGGCACAAAAAATGACTATTTTAGCCTTTGTTTATTACAGCTTCGATCAAAATGACAATTTTTGAGGATTTTCCCCAAAAACCACAAAAAATCTCAAAGCCTATTTTGAAAATTAGCATCACTAAACTTTAACAAATTCAGCACTGAGTACCGTACTCGTCTAAACCAACAGTTTCCTTGGTTAACAAAAATATTTGGGCCAAATGAGAGGAACATAATCCATGTAACACCTTCTTCAATGAATTTACAACAACAGCAGAGGAGAGAAAGAAGTGTTTGAATTATACAATATGTTATGTAATTTATTTATTGTATTTATAATGCAAAATGACATAAAAATTATAAAAAAACAAAAAATTTCGCAAAATTAATTAAAAAAACCAAAAAAAATATAGTTTTTCACATAAATAATGGAAAAGTTATTTTATGTTAACGTGAACATAATCGGAATCAAAGGTTTTTCACGTAAGCATATGCGAACACAGAGTGTGTTTTTACGTGAGCTGTATTTTATATATAGGAAGTTTTGACGGAGTTCTCTAGAATATCATAAAATTTATATACGCAAAATTTTTGTACAAATATGTCTGTTTTCAAAACTTGTTTCACGTAAAAAGTTGACCTGAAATGAATTTTTTGTGTGTGATTCACGCAGCCTAATTTAAAACACAACACTTTCACTTTTTTTTCATGTGAATATAAATGAATTCAGTTCACGTATGCTTAGGTGAAAACAGTTGTGTTTACGTAACATGAAATATTTTTTGTGTTTACGCGGCCTAATTGAAACATAACGCTTTTTCACGTAAGTATAAATAAATACAGTTCACATAGGCATAAATGATTACTAGGGCTGCCAATTTTATGTAAATACATATTTTTTTTCCTGGCTTCTCCTTGCTCTAAATAGCAGGAAAAACACTTTCCTTTTTGTGTTTACGAACAAAAACCGGGACTTTTATTTACATATTTTTACATATTTCGGGATTTTCTTACATATTTGTGCTGGATTTTTCATATATATTTTCATTTTTTACATATTTTGAGTATTTTTTACGGAAATTTTTGGAAATCCTCAAAAAAATCCAAAATTTCGGCAAATTTTTTTGTACATATTTTCATTTTTTTTACATATTTTGAAAATTTATAAAGAAAAAATAAGTTTGAATGTACATATTTGGACCACTTTTTGTATATATTTTTTGCAGCCCTAGTAATTACTGTACTCGCTTATTTTAACTTCCTTATATTATCGCTTTGGTGCCTTCTTATTGTCATTTGACTATTGCCACCTTTTCCTGGGCCAACCATTCCCTCCGTCGCGCGGTGTCCTTCTTTTGGCTATTAAATCTCAACCGCAAATATCGCAATAAATCATTTATTTGACATTATTTTGATAAGTTGTGCCAAAATTCTTAAGATAAATTGTTGAATAATTTGTGATATCTCAAAAAAAAATTTTTTTTTTCAAAATAAAGAAATTTTTCTTTTGAATTTTCGATCTTTTCCCAAAAAATGTTAAAAAATATAAAAAATTTATTCAAATTTTTGTTTTTGTCTAATATTTTCTTCCCTTTTAAGGAATAAATGGAAATTTTCCAGACAATTTACAGCGCTTAAAAAATTGAATATTGATTATTTTTAAGAAAGTTTTTGAGGCCAGCGGTACCTGCCGATAGGTGCCCTAGGGCGAAATTGGAAATTTTGAGATAATTTAATTACAGATTCAGGACAGAAAAAAATAATGAATTTTTTTGGTTTTTTGTTTCAAAATTTTTAAATTTATTTATAGATTTTGATGAAAAATTGGAAATGATTAAAAACATTCTGTTACGGCAGCGGCATTTTTGTGTGGCGGAACATTTTGTCGGTAATTGCCACTGCCAACATGGACCATGCCGACGCAGCGAGCGGATACGCACGAACACACTCTTGGCAAAACATCACTGAATTGAATATACATAAATATTTTATCAATCCACTGAAAAGCATTTCTAAAAAAACAATAGCCGAAGCTAAAATATGAATTGTATCAAAATTAATTGGCAATGCCTTCAGCAAACACTTCGCCCAACAAATGCCGCAATTCTTTGTCAAAGCCAAACGGAATAAGTCGCGCATGGGCACAACCTTTAATTAAAAGCTTCTTTTTAATTTGATAAATAATTAGGGTAATTATTAGAGACCGGAAATTTCAAATGTGCGGATCCCTCTGCGGGATTGGAATCCAAAATTTGTTGCGGGACGGGATCCCGCTGGATTAATCCAGCAAATCCCTCATTTTCCAAAAAATGCGGGATTGCGGACTGGGATCCCGCAAAATCCCGCGCGGGATCCCGTCCCGTGGCGGTCTCTAGTAATTATTATTAGATGGGATGACCTATTGTAGCCGGAACCCAAATCAGCTTCTGAGTTGGGACATCGAAAAGAATGCTCATAACTCCGTCGATCAGTTCGATCATCAAATGGGCTAAAAGAGACATTTATTTTTTCAATTTTCATTACAATTTCTTTGATTTTCACCAAAATTCCGTTTGTTATTACTTAATCTGTCACATAAATACTGGCCCTATAACATAAATCGTACTCTAAATCCGAATCTAACAAAATATAACCAACAAATTGCTCTTTCCAAAAAACCTTTTGTTTTCGGTCCCATTTTTGTCCAACTGTTCAGTTTTGGAATCGAAAAACTGCCGGACGCAGACCTAAAATTTAGACTATTCAGCCAACTGTCGTCTATGAAGGAAGCGCTTTAAGGGGACTAAAAATAGTAACCCGATAATGCAAAATTAGGGCTACAGAACTCGAATAACTTTTGAATATTTCTTCTTCTTTTTTGTCGTTCAGCATCAATCGAAAACCTTAGCAAATCGATGCAGTACGAAAAAGTGTCCCAACTTACAAATGAAAATATCGAACTGTGATTTTGTGACTAATGTGAATTATTTACATATATATAACTCTCTCATATTTTTGGATTTGCTTATGATTTTGTTATAATTGTGTACTTTTATCGGTTTATAGAATCGGTTTTTTCTGCTCATTTTTGGCGTCGAAGCCAAAAATGCTGAAATTTCACAATAGTAAATCGATCTTGCTCTACAAGATTAAATGGGTTAAAAAGTGATTTGGGCATCGATAGGTCAAAAAGGGCGTTATATAAAAAACCATCAAATGAAAAATTTCAACCTAAAACTGTCCATAACTTTTGTCAAAGTCAACAGAATTAAACATTCTTGGTATCATGCGATAGCCCTAACATTTTTCTATTAGCTCATCTAAATTTCAAAAAATTTGGTCTAGGTTGAGCAAAGTTATGGCCAAAAGTACACAAGCAACCAGGTTTTCAAAAATTTTTGGCCATAACTTTTTTAAACCTAACGAAATTTTTTTTAATTTTGCAGGCTAATAGAGGACACATAGGGTTACCGACTAATAGCAAAAAATAAAAAATGAAAATAATTTCTAACAGAAATTTTTTAATTAAAAATAAAATTATTTTGATCATCAAAAATTCTGATCAAAACATTCTTAGAACGAACAAAATAAAGTGATTTTGCTATCATTCGCTAGCCCTATGTGTCCTCTATTAACCTGCAAAATTAAAAAAAATTTCGTTAGGTTTCAAAAAAGTTATAGCTAAAAATGCTTGAAAACCCGGTGCCTTGGGTACTTTTGGCCATAACTTTGCTCAAACTTGACCAACGTTTTTGAAATTTAGGTGAGAATTGTGGCATTTACGCCCCTCAATATATTTTTGGCGCGTAGTTTTTGCAATTCCGCACGTTCTTTTTTGTTTTAAAAAAATTTAAATCTAGGCCCAAAACCGAAAAATACTCCTATTTCTAATAGCTGAATTCAAACAAAAAGTAGAAAAGTTGAATTTTTCAGAAATGCACTTTTATGTTCGAATCTATATACAGTGTGTTCCAAAATTATTGCTCAAAGAATTTTTTCTTCATTTTAACTACTTCCCATGGACCAATTGAGCTGAAATTTTTACCAAGCATACCTTCCCCGAAAATATTAAAAGCACAAAAAAAATCGGAAAGTGTAAAAGAAATTCCCAAAGATAAAATTTTTTAAGCATTCTGAATTCCGATGTTTCAAAAATAATTGTGGAACTTAAACCTTGACCAAAATATAAATCATACAAAATTTTCGAATTTTTCCCGGCGGCGCCCTCCACCAGCCAAAGATTTATTTAAAACATAGTGCGGCAAAAACGTTGATTCATCAACTTAGAAATTAAACCTAAATTTGGAGAATATCTATTAGCAAATTGAGCCTAGTTTTTAAGAAATTCCCCAGCGGCGCCTGTCGGCACCGCTGGACCACAACATCTTCCCTAATTTTTTTTTAAAAAGTCGACTTAAACCCAAAATCAGCAAAAGATTTTCGTTTCCAAATCACAGTTATAAAAATATATATACAAAGAATAATTAAATAAAATCCATTCAAAATATTATGTTTAATTTCTTTGTTTTATTTTTTCTTTCATTGCATTTTCCCAAAATCATTGGAAATTCAAATGAAATGAGCAAAAGGTAAACAAATGAATTTTAACAATAAAATACTCAATTAATTTGTTATTTTACATAAAAATAAATTAGGAAATTTTGTGTGAAAATTTTCTTTTTAAGCGCTTCACGGTCCAATTCGGTCGGTTCTGATAATTCGGATAATATTATGACGACAGCCCAAGTATATGCCGAATTTTATCCTTCAAACTTTGTGTCCGATTCGGTGAATTAAATGAATATTTTTTTTTGTATTTATGAATTTTATTCGAATAATATTATTTAAAGGCTTTCAACGATTCACATCTGTTTAAAAAGTCGCTTTCCTTCAACCCAACAAAATCGAAAACGGTAATGGCATAAATAAATAAAAATTCATTAATTAATTTGCAATTTTTTATAATAATTTAGGAGGGCTCGGACAATGAATCGCAGCAACACATTCAAAAATCATTTTCCTTTAAACCGTCAAATATTGGGAAAACATCGAAAGAAAGTCCGACCAATTTGCTTGAAGAATCACTCAAAAACAATCGAAATTTAAAATTAAAAAAAGAGATGGAGGAGAAAAAGAAGATTTTGGACGAAAAGATTGACAAATGGTTCGGAAGCAAAAAGGGAAATGACAAAAATGGTGAAATTAATTAATATAATATTTAAAAATTAAGCTAATTAATGTCTTTTAAAAGAGAAATCGAATTTTTAAATGAATGAAACAAAACCAAAAACAATTCGTCGGATTGAATTTATATATTTTTAATGATTTATTAATTAATAACATCATCAAATAACAAAATTTAACTAATGATCGAAATACATTAATGAATTTTAGCAGGAAATGAAGAAAACAAATTGCGTAATATTCTCGTTGATTGGTGTCTGACCACTTTTCCCAATGGAAATATTAAAATTTAGAAAGAACAGAAAAACAAAAAAGAGATAAATTATCACAGTGTAAATGTTATATATTTATTTTATTGTCTGTATAAAATTTATTTTGAAATTTTTATTGTTTTCAGATGAATGATCTGGAATACCGTAATAGCTAACAGAATACAATACTTCAAACTTTACATCATGTAAAAAATTTTAAAAATCAATTTTATTAAAACTCAGTTAAATTTTGCTTATATATTTAATAGGGAAATGGGAATTTAAGTCATATGAAATTCACAAAGTTTGAAAAATATTCAGTTATTGGTCAAATGACTTGAATATCCCCAGCCTTATTTCGAGTTAGGACACAAATTTTAAGTTTTAATATTTCGATCTGCATTTTTTATGAAAAATTTAAATGATTTTTTTTTTTTTTGTAAAATATACCATAGAAATCGAGAAATAAAAAATTAATTTTTAAATAATTAAAGTGTTATTCTAAGTCAATTTATCCTTTTTCTGACATTTTGTTCTTATTCTCTCTTTTCGAAGAATTTTCTGTCCAAAAACCATAATAAAAAAATTTTTTATTTATATATTTGGGTTTTCTGAACATATTTCAAGGCTAACAATAAGCAAAGAAACGAGTGCAGCGACGAAATAGTGCATGACATGGGCCCATCGGCCACCCATCCCTCGACACTTTTACACCCCAGCGAAAAATGTGAAAACCAATTTTAAGCATATATATTGGCAGACGACGCCGCATCACTGCTCGCCGGCACCGTTTCGCGCACATTCGCATGAAAAGGGGCATCAACCGACCACCCTCGGGCGGGGGTTGAAGCAGCCTGGCTATGGCTTCGCCCGCATGCGAAGTCGGCAATGACTCCCTGGCGCTTGCATTCGGTTGGAGTCGGCTTGAGCGCAAAATGCCATTTTTTTCAAATTAACGAGAAAATTTTATTTGTTTTAGGTAACTTTTTTTGAAATTTCTACATAACAGGAGATAAATAAGGAGGCCTAAAAAGCTTGGGCTATCTGCCTGCAAATTTTCAAAGCATTTGGATCATGAATAATTTTTTAAAGTCGTCAATTTTTATAAAACTTGAAAATTCACGGCAGTGTGCAAAATTTTTCTACTCAAAAAAATTTCGACCCTTGCCCCTCATGTGTGGGTAGGAATTCGAAAAACCCAAAATTTCAGGTCATTCTAAAAACAATAAAAATTTCAAAATAAATTTTATACAGACAATAAAATAAATATATAACATTTACACTGTGATAATTTATCTCTTTTTTGTTTTTCTGTTCTTTCTAAATTTTAATATTTCCATTGGGAAAAGTGGTCAGACACCAATCAACGAGAATATTACGCAATTTGTTTTCTTCATTTCCTGCTAAAATTCATTAATGTATTTCGATCATTAGTTAAATTTTGTTATTTGATGATGTTATTAATTAATAAATCATTAAAAATATATAAATTCAATCCGACGAATTGTTTTTGGTTTTGTTTCATTCATTTAAAAATTCGATTTCTCTTTTAAAAGACATTAATTAGCTTAATTTTTAAATATTATATTAATTAATTTCACCATTTTTGTCATTTCCCTTTTTGCTTCCGAACCATTTGTCAATCTTTTCGTCCAAAATCTTCTTTTTCTCCTCCATCTCTTTTTTTAATTTTAAATTTCGATTGTTTTTGAGTGATTCTTCAAGCAAATTGGTCGGACTTTCTTTCGATGTTTTCCCAATATTTGACGGTTTAAAGGAAAATGATTTTTGAATGTGTTGCTGCGATTCATTGTCCGAGCCCTCCTAAATTATTATAAAAAATTGCAAATTAATTAATGAATTTTTATTTATGCCATTACCGTTTTCGATTTTGTTGGGTTGAAGGAAAGCGACTTTTTAAACAGATGTGAATCGTTGAAAGCCTTTAAATAATATTATTCGAATAAAATTCATAAATACAAAAAAAATATTCATTTAATTCACCGAATCGGACACAAAGTTTGAAGGATAAAATTCGGCATATACTTGGGCTGTCGTCATAATATTATCCGAATTATCAGAACCGACCGAATTGGACCGTGAAGCGCTTAAAAAGAAAATTTTCACACAAAATTTCCTAATTTATTTTTATGTAAAATAACAAATTAATTGAGTATTTTATTGTTAAAATTCATTTGTTTACCTTTTGCTCATTTCATTTGAATTTCCAATGATTTTGGAAAAATGCAATGAAAGAAAAAATAAAACAAAGAAATTAAACATAATATTTTGAATGGATTTTATTTAATTAATGTTGTTTTCTTTGTATATATTTTTTTATTTATATACACATTAATGCCTGTCCATGGCATCATTATAATATACATATTATTGGCAATTCACATGCAAAAATCGCATGACAAAGAGAAAAACAAATAAAATGATGCAAAGCCTTGTACAGAATGGCATTTGTTTAATTAAATTTGTTATTTTCATCAATGTCTGTGCTATACAGCAACAAAGCTCTCTCTCTTCACTTGCCTTCTTTTCCGTGCTATATCCGTATTAATCAAAAGATGGATTTAAATCCCCGCCTATAAAAAATTAAATAAAAATATCAAATGAAAAATTAAAACACATTTGTTTTCCCACTTTCACACATACCGGCACTGCCGAGTTAATTAAAAATGGATTTAATAAAAAATTAAGATTAAAAATGTTAAGAAAAACAAAATTCGACAATGTCAATGATTCTAAAATCTCGCAGAATTAGCCAGCACAGGCGCCACTCGAGTGATTTTGATGATTTTAATGTTTGGGTTGGATATCAAATCTGCGCCGCCAAAAACTGATGGAAATGCCACTTTTCTCAGCATTTGGTTGGTCAAAATGAGCACCCATGGCTGACTCAAGCTGTTGAGGTCCTCCACAAAAGTCATCAGAAAGGTCATTGCGAAAATGGCGGAGTCACTGCCGCGCGGCAAAAAGTACAGCAAACACTGAAAATCGGAATTAAATTAATTGCCTTTTAATTTATTTTAAATTTATATTCAAAATTTAAAATGGCAGCGAAATTTTATGCACTTTTTTTACTTGAAAAACGCCCAAAATGGTTAATGAAATGGTCATCCAAATGGCCATTATGAACAGATTGGCTTCTGTTTTGAGTTGAGCTGGTGACATTTTGGCCACTCCCTTCAGTGATTGTTTGAAACTTGCAATTTTGGCAAAGGTCGCTCCGTTCAAACACAGACACAACAAAATGCCAATGCCGCAGGAAATTGCCGTCAAAAGATTTTGATCCAGCTAAAAATAATACAAAAATTTTTGCACGATCCTACGGTATTACTGGAGGGAGAGAGGAATCGATCTCTCGGAAGTCTCTAACTATTTTTCCACTTAAAAATATGAGCAGAGATAAGTTGGTAATCTTTGATTATAAATTTAAAAATTTTTCAATGGGCCAGCATAACCCGGAAATAAATACTTAACTAATATTTGTTAAAACGCATTTCAATATTCTTTACATTGTAATATCGTATAAAGTACCGTATACAAATCGTAGTTTTTTGGCACCGCTGTAAAGCCTCCGTTCATCCCCTTCACCATTGGCGCATAAACACTGGAGGAAAAAAGACGATCAAACGGGAGAAGGAAGGCGATCACGAATGAAAAGCAGATCATCCGACGCCAATGCCTTTTCCAAATCTGAGAATTTCGTGAATTTAAGTGTAAATTTATTAGATGGGACAGGACCAATTCTCGCCACCCGCTTTAAGGTGTCAATAATTAGAGTAATTAAAACAATACAATTCCTCTATTAGCCTGCCAAATTAATATATCATCTTAAAAGTTATTGCCAAATTCGCATGAATCAGTTTTGGATAATTTTGTAATCTTTTATATAAAACGGAGATTAATAGAGCCTGTCAAATTCTTCCGAATCTTAGCAAGTTTATTATTTTGGTTTACCAAGAAAGAAAGAAAAAATTATGGCATTGGTGAGGAAATATCCGCACAAAATTTGAATGATTTCATTTTGGACAGAGTAAATAAATTCTCTTTCGTTCCAGTTGGTTGGACCACGCTAATGACCTTGTCATATTTTAAGGGAATCCAAATGGCGGTTGCCCGGTTAATGGCCACTAAAACATGGAGGAAAATGTAGAGGTAGCGGAGGAAGAACATGGCAAACGCTGCCCAACTGATCACCCGCTGGGGATCAGTGAATTGGCCGAAAAACTCAGCAGTCGGCGCGAACAGCGGAAGTCGGTAGAAAAGGAGAACGACCAGAAAATGGCACACTTCCTGAAATGGGATTAAGTAAATGATGTGAAAATTTAATGGCAAAAAAATGCCAAACCAAAATGCCAATGATTGAAACAATGCGAAAGAGTGAACTGCCTGCGAAATGGGTGTCTTTGAGCATCACGTAAATGAGGCGCAGGTAAAGTGGCACGGCAATTGCCTCGTAAAGGGCGAAGACGACCAAAATGGCCAGTGAAATCATTTTGGGAACTTTGTTAAATTACTAAATATATATATGTATATATATAAATTTTTATATAATAAATATTTGTTGAAAAATTCGGAGCAGGAAGAAACGTCGCCGGACGGATTTTTGGACCAAAGTTTTTCTTTGACAAAAAATTAAAAATTCTGGAATTGACCTACCTAAACTATTAATAATTCTGTTAGTATGCAGGTAAAATTTTTTGTCCATGTTGAAAAAACCAGGGCTAAGTTTTTGAGTTCCTTCTAGCTAAAACTTTTTGAAACATTCGAAATTTTTAAGTTTTGGCAGAAATAATTAAACAACTAGAGCTATCGAACAAAACCAAGAATGGAGAATTAGGGATAAGGTTTTTAGGGTTTTCATTATTTTTTCCTGAGCTCCTCGTGACCTGAAACGCACAAAAAACATTTTTTTTTCGGTTGTTGTTAAGCTACTTTTCGAGTTATTAGTGCCGATTTTCTAAGCTTTTATTTTTAGAGCCTTAAACCAAAAAATTTTTGAAAAAAACTATTTTAATATTTTGGCGTTTTGCCCAAAATTATTAATAAAAATGCAATAAAAACGAAAAATACACATCTAATAACTAGGGACTCCATTTTTAGGCACAAAAAATCGCGAAATAGGCACCTAAAAAGGCAGAAAAAAATCGTAGCCCTAGTGATGACCCAGTATATTCCTTAACCATTCGAAGCCAAAGAAGTAATTTATTTTTGACAAATTTTTTAAGAAATGAAAATATTTGGTACTGGTGGTACCGAAAAGCGAAGGAAGGGAAATGTTTTTAATGCTTTAGTGAATTTGTTCCATCAATGATAGCTATTGTACACCAATAATGCTTAATTTAGTTAACAACAAAAAAAAGTTATGGTTGAAACCCGGCGACGTATTTGTGTGCACCAGAAAAATTCGCCCTTAGGCACAAATCTTATTTCGATATTAAATTAAAGCAAACAATTAGTCTATTCTTAACCCAATAACTTGAACGGTTTGAGCACATTAATCACTTGCGTATTATTAGTTGGCCTTTCACCTGCGCACATTTTGTTAATTAAATTTACCTTGAGAATTTTGTTGGCTAAAAAAATTGATGATAATCTATTAATCCAAATATTAAATAAAAAATGGCAATCTCTGTCATTGCAGCACAGAAGCAGCTGTTAACGGTTGGCCATTGAATCGGAGGCTCGTAAGGATAATTAACTAATTCATTCTTTTACCGTTTCCAACTTTCAATGAATTTTCGCCTCGGTGTATTAAAATGTGAATGCCTTTCTAAGAATTGGGCAATTTTTGAAAATTGGAATCCCAATAAAATAATTCCACCTTCTTTTATTTTATTTATTTATTTTAAATGCCTTTTTAAATTAATATCAAAGTGCTCTTTAATTTTTCGTTTTTCTTACTAATTGTTTTATATTTTTGTTATTTCTCGCATTTTTCGCGCTCATTTTGATATTTCCTAATTATTAGTAATCACTGATAATGAATTGGTCAGCAATTTATGAGAAAGACTTCCATAAAATATGTATAAATAATAATAAATGAAATGCATTCGAATGCATTAATTAATAAAATTTCATTTTGATGCTGCTTTAATTAATCCCATTTTTATTTCTTCAATTTTCCCAGGCATATTATTTTTCCCATTTATTTGCGCGTGTCGAATGACAATTTTCTTCTCCGCCGAATATGCCATTCATTCAGCAACGCCAAAAAGGACAGAAAATGCACTTTTCGGCAAAACTCATTCGTTGGAAGTGCCGAGACGACGGACAAAAAGTGGCAAAGCAAAGCAAAAATGGTGGAGGCAATTAGCCAAATCATTGCCGACGATTTGCTGCGGAATCACAATTTCGATCAGTCCCATTAAAAGGGGAAAATGAGAGGAAATGATAAATGCATGCATTTTTAAATAATAATAATTATTTTTATCTGTAAATATTGTGATAAAATTGATAAAAATGAAAAAGAGAGTTTGATGAGTAATAATTATTCGGTCGGAATAAACCCAATTAATATTACGAATAATAATAACGCATAACCTAATTACAACATAATAGGAATTTAATTAAAACTTATTCATTTTTAAAAGAAAAAAGATTTCTAGAAGAATTAATTTATTTAAATTTTAAATTTTTTTGAGATAAGAAAGAATTTTTTAAAAATGATATTTTATGACAACTAGACTTTTTCTAAATATTTTTAAATTTAAAATATTTTAAATTTCAATAAAAAACATTAAGCTTTAATACTTAACAAAGAAACATAATCTTATTAAAATGTTCTATGAATTAAATTCCTTCCATTAAGTGAGAATTCATTATAGTGTGTCAAATTTTTTACTTTTTGGGGAAGAATTTAATTAGACCAGCATCCTCCCATGTGGTCTAGTGGTTAGGATTTGTGGTTTTCACCCACACGGCCCGGGTTCGATTCCCGGCATGGGAATTTATTTTTTTTAATTTTTTTAAAATTTCATTTTACATTTCGTAATGCAAAAACGTAAATTCAATTTAATATTAATATTATTTAATTAGTTGAATACATAAATTTTTATATTTTCCTATCATTAAATAATCGTTTGTTTAAATTAAAAAGCATATCCTCGAATTAATAAAGTTTTGAATTAAAAAATCTTGACAGTTCCATGTGAATGAATCTTTAAATTTATTTTTGGTTAAATAATTCAAATAAATTTCAAGATTATTTTTTCAAATATTTCGAAATGCATTTACAAGAAAATCAAAATATTAAACATAAGGTTAAAAATTAAAATTTACGGGCAATTTTTTTTACATCAGCCCTTTAAAATAATGAAGTGTCTATGGTGAGTCATAGAAATGCCATTTTGTTCATAATAATACACTGCCATTTTATGGACAAAATGATGAATAACAATGTCATTTGTGCAGTTAATGAAATTTCATTCGTTAAATCAAATGCCAAAATTCGGCTTATTCTTTTCAATTATTTTATTATCATCCGAAAATGATTTTTGGTCTCTCTGTAAAAGCATTTTATAAAGTCACTCAGTGATAGCTTTTTGTCAATTTAAATATTTTATTTATTTTTATACTTTAAGTCGCGTTTTGTTTCTTTTTTTAGCAATGGGTTTGGCATCAACATTTTCATTGCTATTCTTCATAAAAATTGCTCTGTTCTCATGGAATGTTTTGGGCCAAAAAAGTCATCAGCTAATAAACAATTTATTTATTTTAAGTTTTAATGGGTAAAATCATATTTTAATGCCTTTAGATGATCGACAACTTCGGAAGCCAGTAAATTGTGAATTGCTGAAGGATGGCAATTATGTGTGGGACTGCAGCAGGTACATGTCAAAAAAACAAACATTTTGAAAATAATATTAATTGATTAGTGAAATAGGTATTCCGAAAAGCATGACAAAACATTTAGTGGGTTAATTAATGGACAAGAGTCAAGACAAAACCGTAACCCTTACAAACACTAATGAACTAAAAATAGCTATCATTTTTATTTGAATTTATATTTCAGTTATTACTCAATTTGTGCCAATGGGCGCGAATTGCCGATGGAGTGCTATTCCGGGCTGAAGCTGAACCCGAACACCAACCAATGCGATACGCCAAGTTCGGTGGACCCGTGCCACAGAAAACATCGGCCTTCGAATGTGCTGTATCGCGCGGCGGACCCGTTCAATTGCCAAGTGAGCAGCGGACCAAAGGGGGAGATTTAGGATTTTAAATCTACAAAAATAAAAAGGGATTAGCTTAATAATTTTGGATTCAAAAAATTAAATTAATAATTTAATAAAATTAATTCTTATTTTGAACAAAAAGGAAAACCCGGACGGCGATTATGAAGCGAGTGCCTGTTCAACAATATACTACACGTGTGTGAGGGGACAGAAGCATGACAAGCATTGCCCACCAGGCTTGGTGTACAACAGACATGCTCGTATACAAAAGAATATATAAATAAAATTTTAATCAATTTATCACATAGATTTTAAAAAAGGTGTTTGCGATTTTGCTTCAAAATGTCACAAAAAGCCGTACAGTGAGGGAGGAAACAAAAATGGGGGAGGGCAAAAAGACAATGTGAGGACAGAAAATGTGATCGGAATGAGAGCGGAGGATGACGAAGAGGAAATGGAGGCTGATCAACAGCAAAAAGAAGACAACTCCGAGCCAAATTCTGATGATCAGAAAGCGGACGATGAAGCGGAAAATGGAGGAAAAGCCAATGGCAAAGGGAAAAAGAAAGTGGCACGCAAGCGACGAGCAATTAGCAGGCAATTAGTATTAAAATAAAAAGAAAATTTTTGTGGAAATAATTTTTAAATTTGTTTTTCAGTTTCGTGCCATCGCCTCAATCGCTTCATCTTTCACCTCCTCGCCCATCAGCAGCAGTAACAGTTGAAGAACAAGCAATTATCATCCCGTCCAACAACATCCAGCCATCAGCAAAAGCTGCCCATTACACCATTTTCAACCTGTACTTCCCGAAAAACCCGAAATTCAACGTGTTCAGGTATTAATCCAATCAAAAATATAAAATAATTCAAATTTTGTTTAATTTATTTAAATTATCAAACAATTTTTTTTACAAAGGTCTGACAAGGAATTGGGCGCTTCTTCAGCAGCTGAAGAAATTGACACAATTTCGGACTTATTGGAAATGTCAAAAGCGAATCGACCGGCAGAAAAATCGGGTGAACATTTTTAAAAAAATGAATTTTTCCGGTGCATTTTTTTGCATTTTTATTTGCTGTTTTAAACATTACGAAAATTAAATAATGAGAAAAATTTTAATTTTAAATGTGTTAAGAAAAGGCATCTGCCGGTGGTGGAAAAGATTTAGTGGTAAATTTATTTCAATAAATTTTTTTATGTATTTTCTTCTCAAATTTTTAAGGTCGACGAAATTGCTGACTTGCTAATTGATGCGATAAAAGACTTGTGAAGGAGAAAAAGATTTGATTTGATGATAATAAGCAAAAAGCAGAAGAAAAAAGCATAAACCAAATATTATTACTAATTTTCTATTTTGGTTCGTTGAAATTTAAAATGGTATTCTACATTAAAAATGAAAAAATCTTAATTGGTTTAAATTAATAAAATTCAACAAAGCCGATAATTTGTATAGCTAATCAATTTAAGTTCTAAGTAAATTCTAAAATTAATCCTCCAGATTTATTTCAGTTAATCATTTATTTTGCCATTATTTTAATTGATAACCCAAAAAATTTCTGTCTAATAAATTAATTATGAATCTTTATCAAATCTCTCCTTTTCTGATCACTCCTTTTCTGGTCAGATCACTTTGCTTGATCAGCCGCTTGTGGTGCTCGAAATTATGCAATTTTTGCCGTCTCCGCTCGACCCGACGTCGAAACTGCGCAGCATCGGCGGCTCCTTTTGCTTGTCGTTGCCCTCAAATTCGGCACACACTTTCTTCGATGGTCCGCTGACTTGCACATTTTTGATGGTCGCCACGTCGCCATAATTCTCGTTGAGGCCACACAATAGCGTTTTCAGCCCAGTCACTTTGACATTCTCCACCACGAATTTGCGCTTTTGGCATTGCGATTTGCAGTTGCCACATGAACGCACCAATTTGCCAATGTTTTCGGCATGAAAGGAAGGCAATATTAATTAGGGAAAAAATAATTATATAATTGACAGAACACGGGGAAAAGATGGATTTTGCCTGAATGGGAATTCGACCACAATGGTCTAAAATATTTAAAAAATTCAATTATATTCCATTGCATCCATGGCATGGATATCCAATTGAAATCCGGGATTAATTGCCACGCATTTTTGGTTATTAAATATATGTGTAGATTACCACAAAATCTTTGATCGTCAACGTGCCACCGCCGTTCATTTGGAACACTTTGTCCTTGGCATTTTTCACACCGCCGCCCGTCACCAGAAAATTGTACTCCTTGCATCCGCTGCTGCTCCGGAAAGTGGCCGCGTCTTCGCCCACCTTCTCCCACCACACATTTTGCAGCGTGCACCCGTCATAGCAGTGAATGCCGTCCGCACCGTTTTGCCCGATGATCAAATTTTTGATCACTGCGCCCTTTTCGGCACGGATCAGCGCTTTTTGGCCCTCCGACTGATCACCGGTGCCCAACGCCGAAGAGGCGGTCAATCGTTTGTAGCCAAAGTCTTTGGTGCTGCCCGACACTTTGATGGTTGCCGAAACCGTTTCATCACTTGTTGCTTTTGGCCATTGCTGGCCAAAAGCATTTGGTGCCAAATTGGCAAAAGCAATGCCGAGAATGATCAAAGAATGCATTTACTATAATTAAATTTCAAATTTAAAAGTTTTATTTTTAATATGCTGAGAAATGACAATTTAATTACCCTTTTATACGGAAATTTTTTGCACCGTTTTCATTTTCGATGAACGGAAAGTGTTGGCAGACATAAAAAATTTTCATTTGTTTAGCAGTGAATTTTTATTGATTTGATGGGCTCAGTTTGGAAGATGTCAATTTTTTGGTTCGTTTCCGCCAAAAGATTCCGTTAAAAATTTGAACTTTTTTTTTCTGTTGGCATATCCCTGTTTTTTAAAGTTGTGCAAATATTAAAAAATGGGAGTAAAAATAATGAAAATTTTAAAAAAGAAAAAACAATAAAAAAATAAAATGAAAATTGTACAAAAGTAATGAAAATTAATTATTATTGTTATAAAATTTAACAAATTTTTTGCTATGACAAAAAACTTTTTTGAAAATAAACTAGAGTTGAGCGGGACCGGGAAATTTGACAAAAACCGGGACCGGGACTTACCGGGACCAGAAAAGTCGGGACCGGGACCAAGTTTTTCGACCGGGACCGGGACAAAAAACCCGGGACCGGGACCAACCGGGACTTTTCCCAAGTGAAAATTTTTTTTGAAAAAATTGAAAATTTAAGTGCACTTTGTTACGAAAATTGCCAATATTCAAAATGTACCAATAAAATTTTGTATTTACGTTTTGGGGACGAGTTCGAGGAAAATTTTTAAAAATTTTGTTTTCAGGGGGGTTCTTGGAATTTTCTGAGTCCCAAAATTCTTTATTTTTTTTAAATAAATTAACAATCTTTTAAATTTTTTGCTTTTAAATCGTGTTTTTGTGGCAATTTTTTCAAAAAACTTTTTTGGAACAGTGGGAGGGGGCGGGGTCCGGCGGTGCCGATAGGCGCGCCGGAAAAATTTTGAAATTTTGAGCGAGATTTGTTAACAGAATTTGTCAAAAATGGCCAAATTTGGTTAATTTATGGGTTTTTAGGCTATTAAAAATGAAAAAAATAATAATTTTAAATTAAAATATTTTTTATTAATTAAATTCAATTAAAATAATGGTAAAGAAAATATAAAAAATTTTCTGTTCCATCAGGGAATTGAACCGAAGAGACAAATAATGAAGTAATAAGGTGTAGCCACTTGACCACTTATGCATATGAACACATGCTATAAATGAAAATAATAATTTAATTTATTTTTATCAAAAATTTCTGATCCCTCACCAATCCCTTCTCTTTTCTCACCCAGACCCCCATTCTTACCAGTGCTTATTTAGTCCCGCCTGGACCGGGACTGGTATAACAGTGCTTTTGATGAAAATATATAACAGTGCTTTTTCTAAAAAACGTGGGCAAAAAAGACAAATTAATTAAAATGATTAATCGAACAAGGCAAATGACAATTCCGTACGAAAACAAATTAGTAATTAATAAAAAAAGAATGATAAATCTTTAATAAATTGAAATGAATAATAAAAGAAATATGGCAAATATAAAATGGATAATAACCCTCACTGAAGTGGCCCAGACAAAGTGCGCCCTTTGGTCCGACACCGTCACATTGGCCCGCTCTGCTAAAATGCCTACGAACAGCACGTTTTCATATAAAAGCCGTCAATTTAGTTAATTTTTATGGGACCCTAACAAAAAATTTGGTGTTTGTTTGGCCCCGTTTTATAATAAGATTTACATCACTATTAATTATTAATAAATTTTCCAGCTTCAAATATTATACAATTTCAAATAATATTTCTTTTCATTTAAAAAAAACCATAATTCAATATTTTCGATGCTTATTTGGTTAACAAATTTCATTAAAATGCCTGATTTTTCATCGCTTCTCCGACACCGGTGAACACACAAAATCTTACAGGTAGTTATTTTTTGTAATTGACTCAAACCCACAAAACATGATATCAAATGAAAAAAAGAAAAAATATTTATATTAATTTTCACTAATCATTTATTCAGTCCAGCGATTGTCAAATTTGCATTTGTATGCACCAAAAAGATGTTCATTAACAAATCGTCTTAGGTGCCATATATGACTCATATATCGGCCATTAATGGGGCCCTTGAATGATTAAAAAATCATTGGTTCCAATTTGGCTTTAGGGATTGAAATTTTTTTATTGCTTTAAATTAAATTACTTAATTTTTCTAACCTTCGTTTTTTGGAAAAAATGCGGCAAAAAAGTCTGTTGAAAGTTTTTACCGAACTGATCTCTGTAAAATTCTTCTCATCATTTCAATATTTTTGGCATACATTTCTTTCTATTAAATTAATTTGTAAATAGAAAATAATCTTCTAATTCCTTTATGGCACCTTGATACTTTCAAATTTAGGGGTTTAAAATCGAAAATTTTATCCAAAAAGCAACAAAATTAAGCCAAATCATTATGAGATTAAATAATTTAAAATAAAAAATTCTCGTCAAGAAAATTATAAAATTGGAGATAAATTTGAAGAGTCTTTTTGCCAAGGATTTGAGAATTATATTTGTCAATGAAACAAAAATGAAAGCAATCATTTTATGATCAAAAGACAAAAACCAATGCCTAATAAAAGCCAAACTGATCGATCATTTCTTTGTTGTTCCCTCCGGCTGATCACTTTGGCCGGTCATTTCCTCGAGAAGGCTAAAACGGAAAAATTAAAATGTCCAATGAATAGTAATTAGGTTTCAAATTACTGATTCCTCTCCCATTTTGTCCTCATTAAGGTCAATGTCAATTCGATTCCACTGGAAGTGCTCTCCGATCGCTTCATTTTCCCATTTTGTCCATTTGGTTTCATTTCGCCAAATCGGACAACGAATCAGCAAAAAGTTTCTGTTG
Source organism: Heterodera glycines (assembly GCA_004148225.2). Taxonomy (NCBI): domain Eukaryota; kingdom Metazoa; phylum Nematoda; class Chromadorea; order Rhabditida; family Heteroderidae; genus Heterodera; species Heterodera glycines. The sequence goes on along the minus strand of CP049706.1, from coordinate 3,902,462 downwards.
TTGGACTTTTTCAGTGCCAATCGTTCTCCAGTGAATTCGTTGGTTATTTCAAAAGGCAAAACGGAGTCATCAGCAAAAGAAGAAAACCAAAAGCGAGTCCAAAGGAAAAAGATGAAGCTGACAGGAGATGAAGCATTGGCAAAAGCCTAAATGAAAAATTGACAGCAAAAAATATGGCGCCAATAAAATTAGACACCATTTTAAGTGGCTCCATTTTTATTGACAATTGCCCTGATGGACAGATTCTGCATCGGAGCACCTTCGGCACACCGTTCGGACGAGGCGACAAAAGCCATTTGGCCACGGCTTGGCCATCCGACGCATTGGCACTGTCGTCGGGCGGAAATGCCGGGAAAACATCGCAGCTGAAACAGCGGAGAGACGGACAACCGAAGAGAATGGACGGAAGGAATTGGCGCAAATGGCGGAAATTCTTTGGCCATAAGTTAATCTGGCGAATGTTGTCTTTGAGCATTGGCCAAATGTTGTGCAAAAACAATTCCGAAATGCGATCATTAATAATTGTTGGAAAGAGCAAATTCATTCCACGAAAAGTAAAATGGCGGAGAAAAGTGAGGACATTGTGGTCGATGTAACTGCAAATAGCATAAAATACATTAATCAGTAATTTTTTAGATGCTCCCCCCTTTTTTGGCAAAATTCTTTTTTTTGTTTTAAAATGTCGTGGAAACATATTTCTAAGGATTTTTGGGGTCACTGATCATAAATATGGCATTCATTTTGGCCTATTTAGAACCCCGGACCCGAATTCGGGACAAAAGTCAAAAATTTGAATTTTTCAAAATCCATTTTTATGTTCTAAAATAGATTTTTTTAACTAGCAAAAAAACTATTACCCAACAATCATTTCATTTCCTCAATTTTACCTTATCGAAATTCTGTTGAATCCAATGACTTTTTTTGGCGGCGGATTTTGCGCAATTGGCAGCAATTTCAAATCGGAATTGATAATTTCCATTTCTTTTGTGCCATTCTGTCCAATTTTGCTTCGAATTCGTATATTGCCCAATGCCCATTTTCGCGTTTTGAAATGTTCGTCCACAAAGCGGTCAAATCGGGGGCTGATCAGTGCGATTCCAAGGCCAAGTTGAGAAGGCGGGAGCAAATGGAACACCGCCAGCCAACCGTCGCCGGAGATGAAGCTGAAAAACGGAAAAATGATGAATTTAAACATAAAATACAGACTCAAAATTACATTGCTTTTGCCATTTGTTTTTCGACTTTGCAGGGATTGTCTGACATTTGTTGCCAATTAGGATTAAATTAGATTAACTAAAAGGGAATATTATGTATCTATAAATGAGGAGAATAAAAAACCGAAAAATGTTTGTAAAAAGAGATGGTACTTTTCTCTGAACGGTGGAATGGATCAATAATTCTATTATAATTTATGCGTCTAATCGATTTTTATGCGTCCAACAATTAATGTTAAGTCCAATTAATGACCATCCACGGTTTCTTAGTACAAAACATTTTTCTTACTTAATAAATTGGCGTTTTTTATGAAGTTTTTTTTCATAATGTTGTCCTTTCTCCGTCCATCCTCAGCAGTTGTCCGTCTCTCCAATTTGTTTCTGTCGAGTTCGACTTTTTTCCCGCCTTCCCGCTTGACGACAGTGCAAATGCGTCGGATGGCCAAGCGGAGGCCAAATGGCTTTTGTCGCCTCGCCTCGTACGGACGGTGTGCCGAAGATGTTCATTTGTCACTCGTCCCTTTATTTGTGTGCCAATTTATTCATTACTAAATAAATAAAATTTTAAATTTTGTTAAAAATTCGTTGCTGCTGACTTTTGCCCCTCGTCGGCGTCGGTTCCCACGCGCGGGCGCCGCTTCGTCTGATTGGGCTGTTGGTCAGCTGCCTGTTGCATTTGCTGTTGCTTTTTGTGTTCCTCCCCTTGCTTGCCAACTTGTACATCATCTTCGGCTGTGCCATTTGGCGGTGCCTTTTCCTGTGCCACCGGTGGCTTTTCCGAGTTTTCCGCTGTCTTTAGCTCTGGTGCCTTTTTGGGCTCCTCCGCCTGGTTTTCCTCTTCCTTCGGCTTCTTCTCCGACTTTGGCTTCTCATCGACTCCTTCCGGCTTCTTCTTTGGTTCGGCTTGGTCGTCCGCTGCCCCCTTTGGCTTTTTCTCCACATTCGATCAAAATTCATGTCAGTATAAGTTTCGGTTGCTGATCAAAAAAGTCCATTTCACCACAGTGACCAGATCACTCCTTCAGGATGTTCAAGAAAACCTTAAAATGGCTTGGAATCGGGAAAATTTTAGAAAAAAATTCATAAGGGGCTGGAAAAATTTTTTTCATGGATGACTAATGTGACGGACAGAATAGCACAAAATTTGCTACAAAATGCAAAAGATAAGTCTAAGCTTTAGATCAATATTTACTGTATGTGTAAAAGGCCAAGCGACAATTTTGAGAAATTTTACAGACTCCTTAAAGAATATTCAAATTTCAGAAATTGAAAGAATTTTATTTACAGGAATATGAGGCCTACCTTGGCCTTGTGCATTTGATTAGAATGAAATGGCAATGTGCCAAAATTGGACAGATTTTGACGAAAAATGCCAAAATTACCAGAAATATTTGCACATTTTATACAGATATCTTTATGCTAAAGTTTTGTTGCTTTCCATTTAGTGGTCATTTAATTAATTTAACTTAATAAAACAAATTAAGCTATAAAGCCTAATATTGCAAATCAAATGCCAGTCAATTTAAAATATTTCTTACAGAACTCAATACAAAGAAAAATTTAATTTTGCGCGTCCATTAAGGTCTAAAATTACACGTGCTTTGATGTTGGCTGCTTTCTGAGACTAATTCTACGTGTTTATATTATATGAACCCCAAATGTCAAATTCAAAAAATGGTTTTCGATCTTTGGTTCCAATTCGTGTTCAGGATTCGGAATTTCCTAATGCCATTAAATAGTTGTTAATCTATCCATCCTTCAGCAGAATGCTTCGTTCTTTTCCATTTCGACTTTTTTAAAATTATACTACCATTTATATAGTGCTCTTAATAAAATATTTATCAGAGAAGTTGAAGCGCTTTTTTGATTTAATTACATATCTGACTTATGTTAAAATTAAATTTTTGATTAAATTATATTTGTCAATTTTATGGCACAAAAATATTCCAATCCTCATTTCTTTAAAACCAAATTTATTGAAAAATCCATTTCGCCAAAGTCTGAAGAAAAGTTCGATGATTTGTTCGTCATTTTGTCTCATTGTCTCCCGCCACCCTCAGCAAAATGGGGTCAAACCAACACCACATCTTTTTTGGTTGATGATCCTCTCATTATTTGCCAACGCTCAAGTGGACCCCGTTCAAGCGGAACGGGCCAGTTCCGTCCCGACAGTTCCGTCCCAGCCGGTTCCGTCCCGCCAGTTCCGTCCCAGCCGGTTCCGTCCCGCCAGTTCCGTCCCAGGCCAGTTCCGTCCCGGCTGGTTCCGTACCAGTTTTTTGGGCCGTATACGTCCCATAAAATAGAAATTCAAAATAAATTTTTATCAGGAAATTTAAAAAATTACAAGCAACCCCCTGTCTAGTTTTTTATGGTTTCATTTTGCTTTAATTTCAGATTTTCCATAAGCAGAGCCCAGTTAAAAAATAAATGCACAAATGAGTCAAATTTAATTCTTAATTTTTATTCTTACAGATGCCAAAGTTCCAAATAAAATCCTTTCATTCGACCTAGGGTTCTTCAAAATTCATGATTAATGCCTAAAATACATATTTTGCATTTTTATCAAAAATTAATCCGGGCCCTGTCCATAAGTAAAAAAGGTATTTAGATAAATTTTGCTTGAATATTGTTATATTAGTGACAAGAGCACAAAAATAATAATATTTTGTTCCTATTTTTGTAAATTTTACATTTATATATGAGTATTAGGATATTTATGTAAAATTTTATTGGTAGGGAACGGCCCAAAGAACTGGGACGGAACCGGCCGGGACGGAACTGGCCCGGGACGGAACCGGCCGGGACGGAACTGGCCCGGGACGGAACTGGCGGGACGGAACCGGCTGGGACGGAACTGGCGGGACGGAACCGGCTGGGACGGAACTGACCCCTACCGCGTTCAAGAACATGTCCATTTGTGGAAAATCACACACCCTAAAATGGAAAAGCCGAGTTTTTTGGTTGGTCCGTTTATTTAATTTATGATTTGTTTATGAAAAAATAAATCGAAATAATTAAACAAAATTAAATTAGTTTCGTGAGAGTGAAAGTCATAGGAAAGAACAAATGCCAAAAACTAAACCGTTACAACAAAATATACAGAGTAGCCAGATTAAAATTTTCAAAAGCCTCATTTGGCATGCAAAAAAGCCTCATTTTGGGTCAAAAAGCCTCATTTAATGTATTCTAAACACGTTTAAAATGTTCAAATGTTATATTTTTGATTGTCCATGATCAATTTGAGCATTTTTTTGTTAGAAATAAGCATTTTTTGGGATTCTGAACATGAAAAACGAAGTTGATTTTTTTGCGGCGCTTTTCCCAAAAAACTTTTGTGGCGCAAGGGGGGCCGGCGGTGCCGATAGGCGCCGCCGGAAAAAATTTTGTATTTTCAATACGATTTGTTAACAGATTTTGTCCGAAAAATGGCCAAATTTTGCGATTTTGAGCAAATTTTTGCTTGTAAATTAAGAATTTTTACGGTCGGGCGGTGCCGATAGGCGCCGCCGGGGGAAAAATTAAGAATTTTGACCATATTTCAAAATTTCTCAAAAAACCACAAAAAGCCTCATTTTTAAAATTTAGCCTCATTGACCTATCAAAAACCACAAAATGAGGCTAAAGCCTCAGATCTGGCTACCCTGAAAATATATCTTTAAATATTAAAAAATCGGATTTAATTATTTTAATATATAATTAAGCTTCCTGTCTCTTTCACTTCTAAAATCTGTTTAAGTTTAATATGCTGATTTTGTCATTGATGTAAAAAATATTTTTTTAGTTTATTTAGGTACGATGCATGTCCCGTGGAAGATACTGTATAACAAATGTAAGGTTATACAATTAATGAGCCATCTTTTAATTTGCCATTTGATTTTACCTAAAATTTTATTTATTTTGTCCAAAAATGACAATTTTTGGTTACGGAAAACAAAAATTAGCGATTTTATTGGGAAATAATTGATCGAAATTTTTGATTTTCCAAAACCGAAAGGCCTCATTTGTCAAGCCCAGAGACATTTTAAAATATCGATTTGCAAATTTTTCAATGTGTAAAAACTGAAATGAAATGAACTTTGACTTTTAAATTTAACCGACATTTATTTTTGTATACTCATTTCCATAAACTTTTTTTTCAGTTCCAAAAAATATAAAAAGTGCCATCCTCGAGACGGATTTTGTTGTCACCGAATTTAACAATGACTCTATTTCGGAACTGATGAATTGTCTAGAAAAAAGAGGAGCTTCAAAATTGCTCGATAATGATGACTTGAAACACCGAATTGAAAGAGGTGAATGCATAATTTAATATTAATTAAATTAATGCCCAATTTATAATCAATGCGAAGTTGAGCTCGATAAAACCACCGACTCCGCTTAAAAATTTGTTAAGAAAAAAGGATTAAAACAAAAAAATATGAAAAATTTCGTAAGAATAAAAAATAAATTTAAAATAATTTATAATTTTAATAATTTTTTTTAAAAGTGATTTCATGAAAAATTGTTGTTCGGTTGGCAAAAATGAAATAAAATATATAGTAAAAAAAATTTTTATAAAAAAATTACGGACCGGATCCCGCAAAATCTCACGCGGATTCCATTGCGAAGAGACCAAACTTTAGATAGGTCAGGTCGATCACAAAACATTTTAAAATAAAATTATTATTTGAATTTAACTGTTTTTATAATTTTAAGATTTTCCAAAAAGTCTGCTGAAGTTGCCGCCGGATTGGCTGCTTTTATCACTTGGCCAAATTCGCTCACAACGGCAATTAAAAGCTTTTGATTATTCTGCGAGAAATTTCTTTGCAACATTTGATAAAAAAGTCATAAAATTGGGAAAATCAACGAAAAAGAAATGCGTTACTTGGAGGAAGAAGAGGATTTATGCAGCTTATGCCAAATGTTAATGAAGACCAAGTATAATATTCCAAGGAACAGGAATTAAATGCTTTCATCCCCCAAAATTAAAATTTTTTAAATTTAATTTTAATTAAAAAAATATAATAAAAATAAATAATTTTAAATCATTAAGATTTTGCTTCTCATTGAAAAAACTTTGGACATTGCAAAAACGGAGAATAAAAAGGCGGCAAAAATGTGCTCAAACAAATGGTCGAATGGTACAAAAAAGGAGAATTTACTGAGGAAAAGCTTATTAATTATGATTATGGACTAAAATACAGCAGAGAAAAACAAAATTCTTTGGATGAAGTGAGTGAGTGCTTAATCATTTATCAAAAAAAAATAATTAATCAAATTAAAAAAAATTTGCCACTGATCTAAAAATCCGACAATTTCAAAATTCTTCTCTCTAATTTTAATATAATTGATAAAACAGTTTTTTCGAAGTTAAACATTTTTACAAAGGCTAACAAACAGTTGATTTCGGACTTGGGACATGTTCGAAACTTAAGGTGGATCAAAAAAATGCACAATTGGATGGTTGAAGAAAATTCAAATGGCCAAAAATCCTTCTTTTTCGCTGTTGGAATTCGCAATTATCTATTAATACATTTTAATTTCTTAATCAAATTCCTTTTTCAATGCATATTATTTCTGTGGAAGACAACTTGCAACAACTTCTCACAGAAATGGGTTATACGGTCGAAGAAGTTCCACAAAATACGGTAGTGATCAGCAATGGAATTAAATTTAATAAGGACAAATTGCCAAAACAGTATCATAATTGACCATGTTACATAGATGAAAATCCTTTCTTTATTGGGATTTGAATAGATGATTAGTCTCTTGGTTAATTAATTATTTCAACCGTAATTATACAGTCTGTTTTTCATTTAGTAATTTTAAAAAAAATTTTTGTGGGTGGCTCAATTCATTTTAAAATTAATTAGAATGCATTTTGTAAAGTTTTCAATTTTTTTTTCTTCAAAATTAGTTTTTGGTCAAGCCATCAATC
>CP049706.1:3869534-3894935 GCA_004148225.2 Heterodera glycines | reverse complement strand
AAAAATTGCTGAATTTTAGCAATATTTCGCATCATTTATGTTTCCACCTTCGTTGCCCAATAACTTTTGATTTTTCCGCAATTTTCTCCACTTTTTCTAATTTGTTGCATCCAAATCGCTCAATTTCCCCTTCGAATGCAAGCGCCAGGGAGTCATTGCCGACTTCGCATGCGGGCGAAGCCATAGCCAGGCTGCTTCAACCCCCGCCCGAGGGTAGTCGGTTGATGGCCCTTTTCATGCGAATTGGCGCGAAACGGCGCCGGCGAGCACGCACTGGTGTGTCGTCTAACATATATATATGCTGAGAATTGTTTTCAGTTTATTTCGCTGGGGTGTAAAGTGTAGGGGGATGGGAGGCGAGAGGGACCCAACTCATGCACTATTTCTTCGCTGCGCTCGTTTCTTTTCTTATTGTTAGCCTTGAAATATGTAAGAAATATGTTCAGAAAACCCAAATATATAAATAAAAAAATTTTTTTATTATGGTTTTTGGACAGAAAATTCTTCGAAAAGAGAGAATAAGAACAAAATGTCAGAAAAAGGATAAATTGACTTAGAATAACACTTTAATTATTTAAAAATTAATTTTTTATTTCTCGATTTCTATGGTATATTTTACAAAAAAAAAAAATCATTTAAATTTTTCATAAAAATGCAGATCGAAATATTAAAACTTAAAATTTGTGTCCTAACTCGAAATAAGGCTGGGGATATTCAAGTCATTTGACCAATAACTGAATATTTTTCAAACTTTGTGAATTTCATATGACTTAAATTCCCATTTCCCTATTAAATATATAAGCAAAATTTAACTGAGTTTTAATAAAATTGATTTTTAAAATTTTTTACATGATGTAAAGTTTGAAGTATTGTATTCTGTTAGCTATTACGGTATTCCAGATCATTCATCTGAAAACAATAAAAATTTCAAAATAAATTTTATACAGACAATAAAATAAATATATAACATTTACACTGTGATAATTTATCTCTTTTTTGTTTTTCTGTTCTTTCTACATTTTAATATTTCCATTGGGAAAAGTGGTCAGACACCAATCAACGAGAATATTACGCAATTTGTTTTCTTCATTTCCTGCTAAAATTCATTAATGTATTTCGATCATTAGTTAAATTTTGTTATTTGATGATGTTATTAATTAATAATCATTAAAAATATATAAATTCAATCCGACGAATTGTTTTTGGTTTTGTTTCATTCATTTAAAATTCGATTTCTCTTTTAAAAGACATTAATTAGCTTAATTTTTAAATATTATATTAATTAATTTCACCATTTTTGCCATTTCCCTTTTTGCTTCCGAACCATTTGTCAATCTTTTCGTCCAAAATCTTCTTTTTCTCCTCCATCTCTTTTTTTAATTTTAAATTTCGATTGTTGTTGAATGATTCTTCAAGCAAATTGGTCGGACTTTCTCTCGATGTTTTCCCAATATTTGACGGTTTAAAGGAAAATGATTTTTGAATGTGTTGCTGCGATTCATTGTCCGAGCCCTCCTAAATTATTATAAAAAATTGCAAATTAATTAATGAATTTTTATTTATTTATGCCATTACCGTTTTCGATTTTGTTGGGTTGAAGGAAAGCGACTTTTTAAACAGATGTGAATCGTTGAAAGCCTTTAGATAATATTATTCGAATAAAATTCATAAATACAAAAAAAATATTCATTTAATTCACCGAATCGGACACAAAGTTTGAAGGATAAAATTCGGCATATACTTGGGCTGTCGTCATAATATTATCCGAATTATCAGAACCGACCGAATTGGACCGTGAAGCGCTTAAAAAGAAAATTTTCACACAAAATTTCCTAATTTATTTTTATGTAAAATAACAAATTAATTGAGTATTTTATTGTTAAAATTCATTTGTTTACCTTTTGCTCATTTCATTTGAATTTCCAATGATTTTGGAAAAATGCAATGAAAGAAAAAATAAAACAAAGAAATTAAACATAATATTTTGAATGGATTTTATTTAATTAATGTTGTTTTCTTTGTATATATATTTTTGTTTATATACACATTAATGCCTGTCCATGGCATCATTATAATATACATATTATTGGCAATTCACATGCAAAAATCGCATGACAAAGAGAAAAACAAATAAATAAATAAAATGATGCAAAGCCTTGTACAGAATGGCATTTGTTTAATTAAATTTGTTATTTTCATCAATGTCTGTGCTATACAGCAACAAAGCTCTCTCTCTTCACTTGCCTTCTTTTCCGTGCTATATCCGTATTAATCAAAAGATGGATTTAAATCCCCGCCTATAAAAAATTAAATAAAAATATCAAATGAAAAATTAAAACACATTTGTTTTCCCACTTTCACACATACCGGCACTGCCGAGTTAATTAAAAATGGATTTAATAAAAAATTAAGATTAAAAATGTTAAGAAAAACAAAATTCGACAATGTCAATGATTCTAAAATCTCGCAGAATTAGCCAGCACAGGCGCCACTCGAGTGATTTTGATGATTTTAATGTTTGGGTTGGATATCAAATCTGCGCCGCCAAAAACTGATGGAAATGCCACTTTTCTCAGCATTTGGTTGGTTAAAATGAGCACCCATGGCTGACTCAAGCTGTTGAGGTCCTCCACAAAAGTCATCAGAAAGGTCATTGCGAAAATGGCGGAGTCACTGCCGCGCGGCAAAAAGTACAGCAAGCACTGAAAATCGGAATTAAAATAATTGCCTTTTAATTTATTTTAAATTTATATTCAAAATTTAAAATGGCAGCGAAATTTTATGCACTTTTTTACTTGAAAAACGCCCAAAATGGTTAATGAAATGGTCATCCAAATGGCCATTATGAACAGATTGGCTTCTGTTTTGAGTTGAGCTGGTGACATTTTGGCCACTCCCTTCAGTGATTGTTTGAAACTTGCAATTTTGGCAAAGGTCGCTCCGTTCAAACACAGACACAACAAAATGCCAATGCCGCAGGAAATTGCCGTCAAAAGATTTTGATCCAGCTAAAAATAATACAAAAATTTTTGCACGATCCTACGGTATTACTGGAGGGAGAGAGGAATCGATCTCTCGGAAGTCTCTAACTATTTTTCCACTTAAAAATATGAGCAGAGATAAGTTGGTAATCTTTGATTATAAATTTAAAAATTTTTCAATGGGCCAGCATAACCCGGAAATAAATACTTAACTAATATTTGTTAAAACGCATTTCAATATTCTTTATATTGTAATATCGTATAAAGTACCGTATACAAATCGTAGTTTTTTGGCACCGCTGTAAAGCCTCCGTTCATCCCCTTCACCATTGGCGCATAAACACTGGAGGAAAAAAGACGATCAAACGGGAGAAGGAAGGCGATCACGAATGAAAAGCAGATCATCCGACGCCAATGCCTTTTCCAAATCTGAGAATTTCGTGAATTTAAGTGTAAATTTATTAGATGGGACAGGACCAATTCTCGCCACCCGCTTTAAGGTGTCAATAATTAGAGTAATTAAAACAATACAATTCCTCTATTAGCCTGCAAATTAATATATCATCTTAAAAGTTATTGCCAAATTCGCATGAATCAGTTTTGGATAATTTTGTAATCTTTTATATAAAACGGAGATTAATAGAGCCTGTCAAATTCTTCCGAATCTTAGCAAGTTTATTATTTTGGTTTACCAAGAAAGAAAGAAAAAATTATGGCATTGGTGAGGAAATATCCGCACAAAATTTGAATGATTTCATTTTGGACAGAGTAAATAAATTCTCTTTCGTTCCAGTTGGTTGGACCACGCTAATGACCTTGTCATATTTTAAGGGAATCCAAATGGCGGTTGCCCGGTTAATGGCCACTAAAACATGGAGGAAAATGTAGAGGTAGCGGAGGAAGAACATGGCAAACGCTGCCCAACTGATCACCCGCTGGGGATCAGTGAATTGGCCGAAAAACTCAGCAGTCGGCGCGAACAGCGGAAGTCGGTAGAAAAGGAGAACGACCAGAAAATGGCACACTTCCTGAAATGGGATTAAGTAAATGATGTGAAAATTTAATGGCAAAAAAATGCCAAACCAAAATGCCAATGATTGAAACAATGCGAAAGAGTGGACTGCCTGCGAAATGTGTGTCTTTGAGCATCACGTAAATGAGGCGCAGGTAAAGTGGCACGGCAATTGCCTCGTAAAGGGCGAAGACGACCAAAATGGCCAGTGAAATCATTTTGGGAACTTTGTTAAATTACTAAATATATATATGTATATATATAAATTTTTATATAATAAATATTTGTTGAAAAATTCGGAGCAGGAAGAAACGTCGCCGGACGGATTTTTGGACCAAAGTTTTTCTTTGACAAAAAAATTAAAAATTCTGGAATTGACCTACCTAAACTATTAATAATTCTGTTAGTATGCAGGTAAAATTTTTTTGTCCATGTTGAAAAAACCAGGGCTAAGTTTTTGAGTTCCTTCTAGCTAAAACTTTTTGAAACATTCGAAATTTTTAAGTTTTGGCAGAAATAATTAAACAACTAGAGCTATCGAACAAAACCAAGAATGGAGAATTAGGGATAAGGTTTTTAGGGTTTTCATTATTTTTTCCTGAGCTCCTCGTGACCTGAAACGCACAAAAAACATTTTTTTTTTCGGTTGTTGTTAAGCTACTTTTCGAGTTATTAGTGCCGATTTTCTAAGCTTTTATTTTTAGAGCCTTAAACCAAAAATTTTTTGAAAAAAACTATTTTAATATTTTGGCGTTTTGCCCAAAATTATTAATAAAAATGCAATAAAAACGAAAAATACACATCTAATAACTAGGGACTCCATTTTTAGGCACAAAAAATCGCGAAATAGGCACCTAAAAAGGCAGAAAAAAATCGCAAAATAGGCATTAAATAGGCAAAAAAAATCCTCAAATAGGCAAATAAAATTTTTATTAACGCTTTTTAGGTAGCAAAACTCATAAAAATTTTCAATTGTAAATGAAATTATTAAATGTTTTAAAGTTTTTTTCGAAAAGAACAAATTTTTAAACCAAAAATTTTTATTAAGAAAAAAAATATTAAATTTTGTGGATCAATTTTTGGGAAAAATTTTCAATTCTTAGGGTTGTATTTTCTGAAATTTTTTCGGGCCATTTCTTAGGGGTGTATTTTTTGTTTTTATTGCATTTTTGTTAAGGATTTTTTCAAAAACCCTAAAATAGGCACATTAGGCACAAAAACCCCGAAATAGGCATTATAAAAGTCATCGTAGACACCCCAAACCAAGCGGAAAATGCGTTTTTCGTGCTTATCTGTGCGTATTAAGTGCGCAAAAATGTTAGGCATTTGCCTAAAAATGGAGTCCCTACTAATAACCGACCCAAAAATTTCTGAAAATACATCCTAATAAATCAAAAATTTTCTCAAAAATTCATCTCCAAAATTTATTTACTTATTTCTTGACAAGAATTTGTGATTTTAAAATTATTTATCTCAATACTGATTTGGTTGCTTTTTGAATAAAATTTTACCATTTTACACCCCCTAAATTTGAAAGTTTTTATCAACTATTTTTCCATTTTTAGCACCTATTTTTGGGGTTTTTAGAGCCTAAAAACTAACTATTTTGGCTGTTTTTAGCAACTAAAAATCGTAGCCCTAGTGATGACCCAGTATATTCCTTAACCATTCGAAGCCAAAGAAGTAATTTATTTTTGACAAATTTTTTAAGAAATGAAAATATTTGGGACTGGTGGTACCGAAAAGCGAAGGAAGGGAAATGTTTTTAATGCTTTAGTGAATTTGTTCCATCAATGATAGCTATTGTACACCAATAATGCTTAATTTAGTTAACAACAAAAAAAAGTTATGGTTGAAACCCGGCGACGTATTTGTGTGCACCAGAAAAATTCGCCCTTAGGCACAAATCTTATTTCGATATTAAATTAAAGCAAGCAATTAGTCGATTCTTAACCCAATAACTTGAACGGTTTGAGCACATTAATCACTTGCGTATTATTAGTTGGCCTTTCACCTGCGCACATTTTGTTAATTAAATTTACCTTGAGAATTTTGTTGGCTAAAAAAAATTGATGATAATCTATTTAATCCAAATATTAAATAAAAATGGCAATCTCTGGCATTGCAGCACAGAAGCAGCTGTTAACGGTTGGCCATTGAATCGGAGGCTCGTAAGGATAATTAACTAATTCATTCTTTTACCGTTTCCAACTTTCAATGAATTTTTGCCTCGGTGTATTAAAATGTGAATGCCATTCTAAGAATTGGGCAATTTTGGAAAATTGGAATCCCAATAAAATAATTCCACCTTCTTTTAATTTTTTTATTTATTTTAAATGCCTTTTTAAATTAATATCAAAGTGCTCTTTGCTTTTTTCGTTTTTCTTACTAATTGTTTTATATTTTTGTTATTTCTCGCATTTTTCGCGCTCATTTTGATATTTCCTTGGTGTTGGAATGAATTATTAGTAATCACCGATAATGAATTGGTCAGCAATTTATGAGAAAGACTTCCATAAAATATATATAAATAATAATAAATGAAATGCATTCGAATGCATTAATTAATAAAATTTCATTTGGATGCTGCTTTAATTAATCCCATTTTTATTTCTTCAATTTTCCCAGGCATATTATTTTTTCCATTTATTTGCGCGTGTCGAATGACAATTTTCTTCTCCGCCGAATATGCCATTCATTCAGCAACGCTAAAAAGGACAGAAAATGCACTTTTCGGCAAAACTCATTCGTTGGAAGTGCCGAGACGACGGACAAAAAGTGGCAAAGCAAAGCAAAAATGGTGGAGGCAATTAGCCAAATCATTGCCGACGATTTGCTGCGGAATCACAATTTCGATCAGTCCCATTAAAAGGGGAAAATGAGAGGAAATGATAAATGCATGCATTTTTAAATAATAATAATTATTTTTATCTGTAAATATTGTGATAAAATTGATAAAAATGAAAAAGAGAGTTTGATGAGTAATAATTATTCGGTCGGAATAAACCCAATTAATATTACGAATAATAATAACGCATAACCTAATTACAACATAATAGGAATTTAATTAAAACTTATTCATTTTTAAAAGAAAAAAGATTTCTAGAAGAATTAATTTATTTAAATTTTAAATTTTTTTGAGATAAGAAAGAATTTTAAAAAATGATATTTTATGACAACTAGACTTTTTCTAAATATTTTTAAATTTAAAATATTTTAAATTTCAATAAAAAACATTAAGCTTTAATACTTAACAAAGAAACATAATCTTATTAAAATGTTCTATGAATTAAATTCCTTTCATAAAGTGAGAATTAATGTGTCTCTCAAATTTTTTACTTTTTGGGGAAGAATTTAAGTGTACCAGCATCCTCCCATGTGGTCTAGTGGTTAGGATTTGTGGTTTTCACCCACACGGCCCGGGTTCGATTCCCGGCATGGGAATTTATTTTTTTAAATTTTTTTAAAATTTCATTTTACATTTCGTAATGCAAAAACGTAAATTCAATTTAATATTAATATTATTTAATTAGTTGAATACATAAATTTTTATATTTTTCTATCATTTAAATAATCGTTTGTTTAAATTAAAAAGCATATCCTCGAATTAATAAAGTTTTGAATTAAAAAATCTTGACAGTTTCATGTGAATGAATCTTTAAATTTATTTTTGGTTAAATAATTCAAATAAATTTCAAGATTATTTTTTTCAAATATTTCGAAATGCATTTACAAGAAAATCAAAATATTAAACATAAGGTTAAAAATTAAAATTTACGGGGCAATTTTTTTTACATCAGCCCTTTAAAATAATGAAGTGTCTATGGTGAGTCATAGAAATGCCATTTGTTCATAATAATACACTGCCATTTTATGGACAAAATGATGAATAACAATGTCATTTGTGCAGTTAATGAAATTTCATTCGTTAAATCAAATGCCAAAATTCGGCTTATTCTTTTCAATTATTTTATTATCATCCGAAAATGATTTTTGGTCTCTCTGTAAAAGCATTTTATAAAGTCACTCAGTGATAGCTTTTTGTCAATTTAAATATTTTATTTATTTTTATACTTTAAGTCGCGTTTTGTTTCTTTTTTTAGCAATGGGTTTGGCATCAACATTTTCATTGCTATTCTTCATAAAAATTGCTCTGTTCTCATGGAATGTTTTGGGCCAAAAAAGTCATCAGCTAATAAACAATTTATTTATTTTAAGTTTTAATGGGTAAAATCATATTTTAATGCCTTTAGATGATCGACAACTTCGGAAGCCAGTAAATTGTGAATTGCTGAAGGATGGCAATTATGTGTGGGACTGCAGCAGGTACATGTCAAAAAAACAAACATTTTGAAAATAATATTAATTGATTAGTGAAATAGGTATTCCGAAAAGCATGACAAAACATTTAGTGGGTTAATTAATGGACAAGAGTCAAGACAAAACCGTAACCCTTACAAACACTAATGAACTAAAAATAGCTATCATTTTTATTTGAATTTATATTTCAGTTATTACTCAATTTGTGCCAATGGGCGCGAATTGCCGATGGAGTGCTATTCCGGGCTGAAGCTGAACCCGAACACCAACCAATGCGATACGCCAAGTTCGGTGGACCCGTGCCACAGAAAACATCGGCCTTCGAATGTGCTGTATCGCGCGGCGGACCCGTTCAATTGCCAAGTGAGCAGCGGACCAAAGGGGGAGATTTAGGATTTTAAATCTACAAAAATAAAAAGGGATTAGCTTAATAATTTTGGATTCAAAAAATTAAATTAATAATTTAATAAAATTAATTCTTATTTTGAACAAAAAGGAAAACCCGGACGGCGATTATGAAGCGAGTGCCTGTTCAACAATATACTACACGTGTGTGAGGGGACAGAAGCATGACAAGCATTGCCCACCAGGCTTGGTGTACAACAGACATGCTCGTATACAAAAGAATATATAAATAAAATTTTAATCAATTTATCACATAGATTTTAAAAAAGGTGTTTGCGATTTTGCTTCAAAATGTCACAAAAAGCCGTACAGTGAGGGAGGAAACAAAAATGGGGGAGGGCAAAAAGACAATGTGAGGACAGAAAATGTGATCGGAATGAGAGCGGAGGATGACGAAGAGGAAATGGAGGCTGATCAACAGCAAAAAGAAGACAACTCCGAGCCAAATTCTGATGATCAGAAAGCGGACGATGAAGCGGAAAATGGAGGAAAAGCCAATGGCAAAGGGAAAAAGAAAGTGGCACGCAAGCGACGAGCAATTAGCAGGCAATTAGTATTAAAATAAAAAGAAAATTTTTGTGGAAATAATTTTTAAATTTGTTTTTCAGTTTCGTGCCATCGCCTCAATCGCTTCATCTTTCACCTCCTCGCCCATCAGCAGCAGTAACAGTTGAAGAACAAGCAATTATCATCCCGTCCAACAACATCCAGCCATCAGCAAAAGCTGCCCATTACACCATTTTCAACCTGTACTTCCCGAAAAACCCGAAATTCAACGTTTCAGGTATTAATCCAATCAAAAATATAAAATAATTCAAATTTTGTTTAATTTATTTAAATTATCAAACAATTTTTTTTACAAAGGTCTGACAAGGAATTGGGCGCTTCTTCAGCAGCTGAAGAAATTGACACAATTTCGGACTTATTGGAAATGTCAAAAGCGAATCGACCGGCAGAAAAATCGGGTGAACATTTTTAAAAAAATGAATTTTTCCGGTGCATTTTTTTGCATTTTTATTTGCTGTTTTAAACATTACGAAAATTAAATAATGAGAAAAATTTTAATTTTAAATGTGTTAAGAAAAGGCATCTGCCGGTGGTGGAAAAGATTTAGTGGTAAATTTATTTCAATAAATTTTTTTATGTATTTTCTTCTCAAATTTTTAAGGTCGACGAAATTGCTGACTTGCTAATTGATGCGATAAAAGACTTGTGAAGGAGAAAAAGATTTGATTTGATGATAATAAGCAAAAAGCAGTAGAAAAAAGCATAAACCAAATATTATTACTAATTTTCTATTTTGGTTCGTTGAAATTTAAAATGGTATTCTACATTAAAAATGAAAAAATCTTAAATTGGTTTAAATTAATAAAATTCAACAAAGCCGATAATTTGTATAGCTAATCAATTTAAGTTCTAAATAAATTCTAAAATTAATCCTCCAGATTTATTTCAGTTAATCATTTATTTTGCCATTATTTTAATTGATAACCCAAAAAATTTCTGTCTAATAAATTAATTATGAATCTTTATCAAATCTCTCCCTCCGATTTTCTGATCCCTCCTTTTCTGATCAGATCACTTTGCTTGATCAGCCGCTTGTGGTGCTCGAAATTATGCAATTTTTGCCGTCTCCGCTCGACCCGACGTCGAAACTGCGCAGCATCGGCGGCTCCGTTTGCTTGTCGTTGCCCTCAAATTCGGCACACACTTTCTTCGATGGTCCGCTGACTTGCACATTTTTGATGGTCGCCACGTCGCCGTAATTTTCGTTGATGCCGCACAACAGCGTTTTCAGTCCCGTCACTTTGACATTCTCCACCACGAATTTGCGCTTTTGGCATTGCGATTTGCAGTTGCCACACGAACGCACCAATTTGCCAATGTTTTCGGCATGAAAGGAAGGCAATTTTAATTAGGGAAAAAATAATTACATAATTGACAGAACACGGGGAAAAGATGGATTTTGCCTGAATGGGAATTCGACCACAATGGTCTAAAATATTTTAAAAAATTCAATTATATTCCATTGCATCCATGGCATAGATATCCAATTTAAATCCGGGATTAATTGCCACGCATTTTTGGTTATTAAATATATGTGTAGATTACCAAAAAATCTTTGATCGTCAACGTGCCACCGCCGTTCATTTGGAACACTTTGTCCTTGGCATTTTTCACACCGCCGCCCGTCACCAGAAAATTGTACTCCTTGCATCCGCTGCTGCTCCGGAAAGTGGCCGCGTCTTCGCCCACCTTCTCCCACCACACATTTTGCAGCGTGCACCCGTCATAGCAGTGAATGCCGTCCGCCCCGTTTTGGCCGATGATCAAATTTTTGATCACTGCGCCCTTTTCGGCACGGATCAGCGCTTTTTGGCCCTCCGACTGATCACCGGTGCCCAACGCCGAAGAGGCGGTCAATCTTTTGTAGCCAAAGTCTTTGGTGCCGCCCGACACTTTGATGGTTGCCGAAACCGTTTCATCACTTGTTGCTTTTGGCCATTGCTGGCCAAAAGCATTTGGTGCCAAATTGGCAAAAGCAATGCCGAGAATGATCAAAGAATGCATTTACTATAATTAAATTTCAAATTTAAAAGTTTTATTTTTAATATGTTGAGAAATGACAATTTAATTACCCTTTTATACGGAAATTTTTTGCCCCGTTTTCATTTTCGATGAACGGAAAGTGTTGGCAGACATAAAAAATTTTCATTTGTTTAGCAGTGAATTTTTATTGATTTGATGGGCTCAGTTTGGAAGATGTCAATTTTTTGGTTCGTTTCCGCCAAAAGATTCCGTTAAAAATTTGAACTTTTTTTTTCTGTTGGCATATCTCTGTTTTTTAAAGTTGTGCAAATATTAAAAAATGGGAGTAAAAATAATGAAAATTTTAAAAAAGAAAAAACAATAAAAAAATAAAATGAAAATTGTACAAAAGTAATGAAAATTAATTATTATTGTTATAAAATTTAACAAATTTTTTGCTATGACAAAAAACTTTTTTGAAAATAAACTAGAGTTGAGCGGGACCGGGAAATTTGACAAAAACCGGGACCGGGACTTACCGGGACCAGAAAAGTCGGGACCGGGACCAAGTTTTTCGACCGGGACCGGGACAAAAAACCCGGGACCGGGGCCAACCGGGACTTTTCCCAAGTGAAAATTTTTTTTGAAAAAAATTGAAAATTTAAGTGCACTTTGTTACGAAAATTGCCAATATTCAAAAATGTACCAATAAAATTTTGTATTTACGTTTTGGGGACGAGTTCGAGGAAAATTTTTAAAAATTTTGTTTTCAGGGGGGTTCTTGGAATTTTCTGAGTCCCAAAATTCTGTATTTTTTTTAAAATAAATTTACAATCTTTTAAATTTTTTGCTTTTAAATCGCTGTTTTTGTGGCAATGTTTTTTCAAAAAACTTTTTTGGAACAGTGGGAGGGGGCGGGGTCCGGCGGTGCCGATAGGCGCCGCCGGAAAAATTTTGAAATTTTGAGCGAGATTTGTTAACAGAATTTGTCAAAAAATGGCCAAATTTTGGTTAATTTATGGGTTTTTAGGCTATTAAAAATGAAAAAAATAATAATTTTAAATTAAAATATTTTTTATTAATTAAATTCAATTAAAATAATGGTAAAGAAAATATAAAAAAATTTTCTGTTCCATCAGGGAATTGAACCGAAGAGACAAATAATGAAAGTAAAAAGGTGTAGCCACTTGACCACTTATGCATATGAACACATGCTATAAATGAAAATAATAATTTAATTTATTTTTATCAAAAATTTCTGATCCCTCACCAATTCCCTTCTCTTTTCTCACCCAGACCCCCATTCTTACCAGTGCTTATTTAGTCCCGCCTGGACCGGGACTGGTATAACAGTGCTTTTTGATGAAAATATATAACAGTGCTTTTTCTAAAAAACGTGGGCAAAAAAGACAAATTAATTAAAATGATTAATCGAACAAGGCAAATGACAATTCCGTACGAAAACAAATTAGTAATTAATAAAAAAAGAATGATAAATCTTTAATAAATTGAAAATGAATAATAAAAGAAATATGGCAAATATAAATGGATAATAACCCTCACTGAAGTGGCCCAGACAAAGTGCGCCCTTTGGTCCGACACCGTCACATTGGCCCGCTCTGCTAAAATGCCTACGAACAGCACGTTTTCATATAAAAGCCGTCAATTTAGTTAATTTTTATGGGACCCTAACAAAAAATTTGGTGTTTGTTTGGCCCCGTTTTATAATAAGATTTGCATCACTATTAATTATTAATAAATTTTCCAGCTTCAAATATTATACAATTTCAAATAATATTTCTTTTCATTTAAAAAAAACCATAATTCAATATTTTCGATGCTTATTTGGTTAACAAATTTCAGTAAAATGCCTGATTTTTCATCGCTTCTCCGACACCGGTGAACACACAAAATCTTACAAGTAGTTATTTTTTGTAATTGACTCAAACCCACAAAACATGATATCAAATGAAAAAAAGAAAAAATATTTATATTAATTTTCACTAATCATTTATTCAGTCCAGCGATTGTCAAATTTGCATTTGTATGCACCAAAAAGATGTTCATTAACAAATCGTCTTAGGTGCCATATATGACTCATATATCGGCCATTAATGGGGCCCTTGAATGATTAAAAAATCATTGGTTCCAATTTGGCTTTAGGGATTGAAATTTTTTTATTGCTTTAAATTAAATTACTTAATTTTTCTAACCTTCGTTTTTTGAAAAAAATGCGGCAAAAAAGTCTGTTGAAAGTTTTTACCGAACTGATCTCTGTAAAATTCTTCTCATCATTTCAATATTTTTGGCATACATTTCTTTCTATTAAATTAATTTGTAAATAGAAAATAATCTTCTAATTCCTTTATGGCACCTTGATACTTTCAAATTTAGGGGTTTTTAAAATCGAAAATTTTATCCAAAAAGCAACAAAATTAAGCCAAATCATTATGAGATTAAATTAATTTTAAAATAAAAAATTCTCGTCAAGAAAATTATAAAATTGGAGATAAATTTGAAGAGTCTTTTTGCCAAGGATTTGAGAATTATATTTGTCAATGAAACAAAAATGAAAGCAATCATTTTATGACCAAAAGACAAAAACCAATGCCTAATAAAAGCCAAACTAATCGATCATTTCTTTGTTGTTCCCTCCGGCTGATCACTTTGGCCGGTCATTTCCTCGAGAAGGCTAAAACGGAAAAATTAAAATGCCCAATAAATAGTAATTAGGTTTCAAATTACTGATTCCTCTCCCATTTTGTCCTCATTAAGGTCAATGTCAATTCGATTCCACTGGAAGTGCTCTCCGATCGCTTCATTTTCCCATTTTGTCCATTTGGTTTCATTTCGCCAAATCGGACAACGAATCAGCAAAAAGTTTCTGTTGTTGGACTTTTTCAGTGCCAATCGTTCTCCAGTGAATTCGTTGGTTATTTCAAAAGGCAAAACGGAGTCATCAGCAAAAGAAGAAAACCAAAAGCGAGCCAAAGGAAAAGATGAAGCTGACAGGAGATGAAGCATTGGCAAAAGCCTAAATGAAAAATTGACAGCAAAAAATATGGCGCCAATAAAATTAGACACCATTTTAAGTGGCTCCATTTTTATTGACAATTGCCCTGATGGACAGATTCTGCATCGGAGCACCTTCGGCACACCGTTCGGACGAGGCGACAAAAGCCATTTGGCCACGGCTTGGCCATCCGACGCATTGGCACTGTCGTCGGGCGGAAATGCCGGGAAAACATCGCAGCTGAAACAGCGGAGAGACGGACAACCGCAGAGAATGGACGGAAGGAATTGGCGCAAATGGCGGAAATTCTTTGGCCATAAGTTAATCTGGCGAATGTTGTCTTTGAGCATTGGCCAAATGTTGTGCAAAAACAATTCCGAAATGCGATCATTAATAATTGTTGGAAAGAGCAAATTCATTCCACGAAAAGTAAAATGGCGGAGAAAAGTGAGGACATTGTGGTCGATGTAACTGCAAATAGCATAAAATACATTAATCAGTCATTTTTTAGATGCTCCCCCCTTTTTTGGCAAAATTCTTTTTTTTTGTTTTAAAATGTCGTGGAAACATATTTCTAAGGATTTTTGGGGTCACTGATCATAAATATGGCATTCATTTTGGCCTATTTAGAACCCCGGACCCGAATTCGGGACAAAAGTAAAAATTTCAATTTTCAAAATCCATTTTTATGTTCTAAAATAGATTTTTTTTAACTAGCAAAAAAACTATTACCCAACAATCATTTCATTTCCTCAATTACCTTATCGAAATTCTGTTGAATCCAATGACTTTTTTTGGCGGCGGATTTTGCGGAATTGGCAGCAATTTCAAATCGGAATTGATAATTTCCATTTCTTTTGTGCCATTCTGTCCAATTTTGCTTCGAATTCGTATATTGCCCAATGCCCATTTTCGCGTTTTGAAATGTTCGTCCACAAAGTGGTCAAATCGGGGGCTGATCAGTGCGATTCCAAGGCCAAGTTGAGAAGGCGGGAGCAAATGGAACACCGCCAGCCAACCGTCGCCGGAGATGAAGCTGAAAAACGGAAAAATGATGAATTTAAACATAAAAATACAGACTCAAAATTACATTGCTTTTGCCATTTGTTTTTCGACTTTGCAGGGATTGTCTGACATTTGTTGCCAATTAGGATTAAATTAGATTAACTAAAAGGGAATATGGTAATAGTTTAGATGGTACCCCCCCTTTTTAAAAAATTTTTTTCAACTTTCAAAAAATCATAAAAACATGTTTCTAGTGGTTTTCGGGGTCGCTGATCACGAATCCGACATCCATTTCGACCGATTCCGAACCCCTGACCCGGATTCGAACAAAATAAAAAAATTGATTTTTTAACAAAATTCACATTTATTGCTAAAAATCGGTTCAAATGCACGAAAAAGAAAATAATCAATGTTCGCATGGATAAAACTCAGAGACATGCAACCAAAAATTGTAAAACGCATTTTCACGGTCTCCAAAACAATGACGCCAAATAAATTCTGGGAAATAGGTGTCGTACATTGATTATTTTCTTTTTCGTGCATTTGAAACGATTTTTAGCAATAAATGTGAATTTTGTTAAAAAATCAATTTTTTAATTTTGTTCGAATCCGGGTCAGGGGTTCGGAATCGGTCGAAATGGATGTCGGATTCGTGATCAGCGACCCCGAAAACCCCTAGAAACATGTTTTTATGATTTTTTGAAAGTTGAAAAAAAAATTTTAAAAAAGGGGGGGTACCATCTAAACTATTACCGGGAATATTATGTATCTATAAATGAGGAGAATAAAAAACCGAAAAATGTTTGTAAAAAGAGATGGTACTTTTCTCTGAACAGTGGAATGGATCAATAATTCTATTATTATTTATGCGTCTAATCGATTTTTATGCGTCTTACAATTAATGTTAAGTCCAATTAATGACCATCCACGGTTTCTTAGTACAAAACATTTTTCTTACTTAATAAATTGGCGTTTTTTATGAAGTTTTTTTTCATAATGTTGTCCTTTCTCCGTCCATCCTCAGCAGTTGTCCGTCTCTCCAATTGGTTTCTGTCGCCGCCTTCCCGACAGTGCAAATGCGTCGGATGGCCAAGCGGAGGCCAAATGGCTTTTGTCGCCTCGCCTCGTACGGACGGTGTGCCGAAGATGTTCATTTGTCACATCGAATGATGAGCAAATGTTGGCAAAAACTGATGGATTGAAGGAGGAGAGCGTGTACACCAGGGGTGGGACACCGACAGAAAAATCGCACGGTCGCGGATCGTTAAATTAAAAACTTAAAATTTCATTGGTCGTCAAAAAAAGAGGGATAAATGACAATCGGCGGTGAGTAATGTAATTAATTAGTGCTTGAAGTGGCTATTATGGGAAATAAGAAGAATTTTAGGTGAACATCTCTTTGGTGTATAAAACATGTAAATTAGGCTACCGTTGGATCGAATGAATGGTTATTAAAATTTTTACGGTCCCTTTGGGAAATGTGAAAGCTTTTTCGGCGCTATATGGAAAGTGGCCGATTTTGATTTTTAGCAAAAACAACAGGGGGGATTTTTCAAGTAAAATTTAAAAATATTAAATCTTTTCTTTGCTGACTTTTGCCTCCCGTCGGCGTCGGTTCCCACGCGCGGGCGCCGCTTCGTCTGATTGGGCTGTTGGTCAGCTGCCTGTTGCATTTGCTCTTGCTTTTTGTGTTCCTCCCCTTGCTTGCCAACTTGTACATCATCTTCGGCTGTGCCATTTGGCGGTGCCTTTTCCTGTGCCACCGGTGGCTTTTCCGAGTTTTCCGCTGTCTTTACCTTTGCCTTTTTGGGCTCGTCCGCCTGGTTTTCCTCTTCCTTCGGCTTCTTCTCCGACTTTGGCTTCTCATCGACTCCTTCCGGCTTCTTCTTTGGTTCGGCTTGGTCGTCCGCTGCCCCCTTTGGCCTTTTCTCCCCATTCGATCAAAATTCATGTCAGTATAAGTTTCGGTTGCTGATCAAAAAAGTCCATTTCACCACAGTGACCAGATCACTCCTTCAGGATGTTCAAGAAAACCTTAAAATGGCTTGGAATCGGGAAATTTTAGAAAAAAATTCATAAGGGGCTGGAAAAATTTTTTTCATGGATGACTAATGTGACGGACAGAATAGCACAAAATTTGCTACAAAATGCAAAAGATAAGTCTAAGCTTTAGATCAATATTTACTGTATGTGTAAAAGGCCAAGCGACAAAAATTTTACAGACTCCTTAAAGAATATTCAAATTTCAGAAATTGAAAGAATTTTATTTACAGGAATATGAGGCCTACCTTGGCCTTGTGCATTTGATTAGAATGAAATGGAAATGTGCCAAAATTGGACAGGATTTTGACGAAAAATGCCAAAATTACCAGAAATATTTGCACATTTTATACAGATATCTTTATGCTAAAGTTTTGTTGCTTTCCATTTAGTGGTCATTTAATTAATTTAACTTAATAAAACAAATTAAGCTATAAAGCCTAATATTGCAAATCAAATGCCAGTCAATTTAAAATATTTCTTACAGAACTCAATACAAAGAAAAATTAAATTTTGCGCGTCCATTAAGGTCTAAAATTACACGTGCTTTGATGTTGGCTGCTTTCTGAGACTAATTCTACGTGTTTATATTATATGAACCCCAAATGTCAAATTCAAAAAATGGTTTTCGATCTTTGGTTCCAATTCGTGTTCAGGATTCGGAATTTCCTAATGCCATTAAATAGTTGTTAATCTATCCATCCTTCAGCAGAATGCTTCGTTCTTTTCCATTTCGACTTTTTTTTAATTATACTACCATTTATATAGTGCTCTTAATAAAATATTTATCAGAGAAGTTGAAGCGCTTTTTTGATTTAATTACATATCTGACTTATGTTAAAATTAAATTTTTGATTAAATTATATTTGTCAATTTTATGGCACAAAAATATTCCAATCCTCATTTCTTTAAAACCAAATTTATTGAAAAATCCATTTCGCCAAAGTCTGAAGAAAAGTTCGATGATTTGTTCGTCATTTTGTCTCATTGTCTCCCGCCACCCTCAGCAAAATGGGGTCAAACCAACCCACATCTTTTTTGGTTGATGATCCTTTCATTATTTGCCAACGCTCAAAAAAAGTGCAAGGTTCCAAAATTGAACCTTGACGAAAATTTTCGAAATTTTGCAGGCTAATAGTGGATACATAGTGAATGTTGGATTTGGATAGAGTGCCACGGGACCGGGAATTTTGGGCAAAACCTGGACCGGGACTTGCCGGGACCTGAGAAGCCGGACCGGACCTCGATTTTTCTTCGGGACCGGGACCGGGACCTGAGCTTTTCAAAATCCGGGACCGGGAACCGGGACCTCGGATGACCGGGAATTCCCGGCCCGGTCCCGGTCCCGGTCCCGTGGCATTCTAGCTTTGGATGACAAAGAAAAAAGTTATAGTCCGGGGCAAAAACGTTTCGGGGCCCAACTGACGGAGTCCGCCATAAAACTAATTTTTATATTGCAAAACCAAACATCATAATAATAATTAGAGCCCGGAATTTTGAAAGTACCGGGACCGGGCCCGGACCGGGCTTCGAAAATTGACCGGGGCGGGCCGCCCGTTCAAAAAAGCCCGTTTTAACCGGGCGTCCCGGGCCCGGTCCAAAATTTTGACCGGGCGCCCGTACGGCCGGCTTTTTTTCAAAATTTTTGGAATTTTGAAATTCGAAAAAATTTTATAGTCCTTTATTTTAGCTTAGAAATGTCAAGCCATTGTAAATCGACCTTTTTTACTCTTCAAAAGAATTTTAAGGTGTATTTTTTCAAAAAGATTTTGACGACATTGGGGGGGGGGTCCGGCAGTGCCGACAGGGCCGCCGGTAAATTTTTGAAAATTTGAGTTTGGTTTGTTAACAGATTACACGAAAAAATGACAAAACTTTGCTATTTTGAGCTACATTTTAGAAAAAAATTTAGCTTTTGTACTAGGCGACGCTGAAGAAAAAACTTTGACTTTTAATGAAATTTATTAAGAAAATTTTTGGTTTTTCATGAAATTTGAAATTTTTTTTTTGTAAAAGAAAGTTATGAAAATGTTGTTCAATTTCATATGAATTTTGGGGTCTTTTTAACAGTTGAAATTGCCCAAAAATTTCAAAAATCCAAAGTTCTATTGAAATTTTTGAATTAAAGACATTTCGCCAAAATAATTATTTAAATTTTCAAATTTTGGGCAGTTTCGCTAGCGGAATTTAAGCCCGTTTTAGCCCGGTCAAATTGACCGGGCCCGGGACCGGGACCGGGCTTCGAAAATTGACCGGGGCGGGCCGCCCGTTCAAAAAAAGCCCGTTTTACCGGGCGTCCCGGGCCCGTTTTTTTCCAAAAAAAAAAACGGGACCGGGACCGGGACGCCCGGTAAAAGCCCGCCGGGCCCACGGGCCCGTCCGGGCTCTAATAATAATATTTAATTATTATTATATTTTTTTTTACAGAAAATGTCTTTTAAATTGCTTCTGATTTGTGCTATCATTCGAAAGCTCTTAACATGCTCTATTAGCCTTATCAAAAACGAAAAGTTTTTCAAGCCTGTAAAAATTTTATTAAGAAAAAACTTCAAAAATTTCGACTTTTCGCAATTTTCATGCATAACTGTTTTGATAATTGTCTAATCGCAAAGCAATAGCTTAGAAAAAGCTTCTAAATAGATTAAGCTTTCGAACGACACCAACAATGTTGGATTTGGTTTACAAAGAAAAAAGTTATAGCCAAAAGCCGAAACGCGAGCGCCGAAACGCGAGCGCCGAAACGGGAGCGCCGAAACGCAGTGGACCCAACGCAGTGGACCCTAGAGACCGGAAATTTCAAATTTGCGGATCCCGCTGCGGGACTGGAACTCAAATTTTTTTGCGGGACGGGATCCCGCGGGATTAATCCCGCAAATCCCGCAATCCCGCAAATCCCGCATTTAAAATTTGCGGGATCCCGTGCGGGATTGCGGGATTTTGGAAAATTCGAAAAAATTCAATTAAATTCAAAAAATTTCCAAAAATCAAAAAATGCTGAAAAATAAATTTTTAGGGGCTGGCGGGATGCATTAAAAGGGGCTGATGGGTCGACTAAAATTTTCCGATTGGATCCGACGATAAAATTTGATCGGAAATCAAATTATTAACGGTTCATAAATTTGACTATTTTTTTCTTTTCAAAACCACTTTTTTGCGGTGCAATTTTTCAAAAAACTAGGAACAGGGGGCCGGCGGTCCTTATCAGAAATGGCATTCCGAGGCCCAAAAAATTTTCGGAAGTGTCGGAAATCGTATTTCCGACCCCAAAAACGTCGGAAATCGGAAATTTTTCAAAAAATATACAATATAATAAAAAAATTTCTAAATATTTTAATAGGCTAAATTTTTTAATTCTTAACCAAGTAAAAGGTATTTCACAAATGTTTTTAGTATATTCGCTTGAAAAAATTATTCAATTATTTTATCAAAATCTTTTTTGTCATTTTTCATTATTTTAGAACATTTTTGGGAAAAGGAGTGACTATTTACACGTTTTTTACAGCGCGATTTTTTCAAAAACTTTTTGGGAACTTGGAGGAGAGTACAGCGGTGCCGGTAGGCGCCGCCTGGAAAATTTCGTTAACAGATTTTGTCCAAAAAATTACAAAATTTTGCGATTTTGAGCAAATTTTGCAAGAAAAATAGGGATTTTTAGGGTCCGGCGGTGCCGATAGGCGCCGCCGGGAAATTTTTAAAAATTTCAGTTCAATTTATTAACAGAAATTGTACAAAACTTACTAGTTTTTTGAAAAAAAAAGTTAAAAAAAATTTACGACTTTTCATCAAAAATTTCGGAAGTCGGAATTCCGACCCCAAAAATGTCGGAAATTGGAAGTCTTTCCGTGCCATACCTGGTGCCTATCGACATCTGCGAGAAATTTTATGAAATTTAATGCGATTTGTTTACAGATTTTGTCTAAAATTGACCAATGACGCAGTTTTTGACTCAATTTCTACAGGATTATTAAGTAAAAGCCTATCCGGCGGTGCCGATAGGCGCCGCCGGGAAAATTTCACAAATTTTGAATGAAATTTGCGATGAAAAATGAGTTAACTTTAATTAAATTTATTATTTAATTTATTTAAAAATATTTGGCATTCTGTCTTAGAAAAATTTTCAAAAAATCAATAAAATCCCGCATAATCCCGCACAAAAAATCAAATTTGCGGATCCCGCTGCGGGATTGGAACTCAAAATTCTTTGCGGGACGGGATCCCGCGGGATTAATCCTGCAAATCCCGCAATCCCGCAAATCCCGCATTTTCCAAAAAATGCGGGATTGCGGACTGGGATCCCGCAAAATCCCGCGCGGGATCCCGTCCCGCGCCGGTCTCTAGTGGACCCCGTTCAAGCGGAACGGGCCAGTTCCGTCCCGCCAGTTCCGTCCCAGCCGGTTCCGTCCCGCCAGTTCCGTCCCAGGCCAGTTCCGTCCCGGCTAGTTCCGTACCAGTTTTTTGGGTCGTATACGTCCCATAAAATAGAAATTCAAAATGAAATTTTTATCAGGAAATTTAAAAAATTACAAGCAACCCCCTGTCTAGTTTTTTATGGTTTCATTTTGCTTTAATTTCAGATTTTCCATAAGCAGAGCCCAGTTAAAAAATAAATGCACAAATGAGTCAAATTTAATTCTTAATTTTTATTCTTACAGATGCCTAAAGTTCCAAATAAAATCCTTTCATTCGACCTAGGGTTCTTCAAAATTCATGATTAATGCCTAAAATACATATTTTGCATTTTTATCAAAAATTAATCCGGGCCCTGTCCATAAGTAAAAAAGGTATTTAGATAAATTTTGCTTGAATATTGTTATATTAGTTACAAGAGCACAAAAATAATAATATTTTGTTCCTATTTTTGTAAATTTTACATTTATATATGAGTATTAGGATATTTATGTAAAATTTTATTGGTAGGGAACGGCCCAAAGAACGGGACGGAACCGGCGCCGGGACGGAACCGGCTGGGACGGAACTGGCGGGACGGAACTGACCCCTACCGCGTTCAAGAACATGTCCATTTGTGGAAAATCACACACCCTAAAATGGAAAAGCCGAGTTTTTTGGTTGGTCCGTTTATTTAATTTATGATTTGTTTATGAAAAAATAAATCGAAATAATTAAACAAAATTAAATTAGTTTCGTGAGAGTGAAAGTCATAGGAAAGAACAAATGCCAAAAACTAAACCGTTACAACAAAATATACAGAGTAGCCAGATTAAAATTTTCAAAAGCCTCATTTGGCATGCAAAAAAACCTCATTTTGGGTCAAAAAGCCTCATTTTTACAAAATGTATTCTAAACACGTTTAAAATGTTCAAATGTTATATTTTTGATTGTCCATGATCAATTTGAGCATTTTTTTGTTAGAAATAAGCATTTTTTGGGATTCTGAACATGAAAAACGAAGTTGATTTTTTTGCGGCGCTTTTCCCAAAAAATTTTTGTGGCGCAAGGGGGGCCGGCGGTGCCGATAGGCGCCGCCGGGAAAAATTTTGTAATTTTCAATGCGATTTGTTAACAGATTTTGTCCGAAAAATGACCAAATTTTGCGATTTTGAACAAATTTTTGCTTGTAAATTAAGAATTTTTACGGTCGGGCGGTGCCGATAGGCGCCGCCGGGGGAAAAATTAAGAATTTTGACCATATTTTTAGCATATTTTCATTAAAAAATTCTTTATTTTGCGGTTTTTCTCAAAAAACCACAAAAAGCTTCAAAATTTCTCAAAAAACCACAAAAAGCCTCATTTTGAAAATTTAGCCTCATTGACCTATCAAAAAACCACAAAATGAGGCTAAAGCCTCAGATCTGGCTACCCTGAAAATATATCTTTAAATATTAAAAAATCGGATTTAATTATTTTAATATATAATTAAGCTTCCTGTCTCTTTCACTTCTAAAATCTGTTTAAGTTTAATATGCTGATTTTGTCATTGATGTAAAAAATATTTTTTTAGTTTATTTAGGTACGATGCATGTCCCGTGGAAGATACTGTATAACAAATGTAAGGTTATACAATTAATGAGCCATCTTTTAATTTGCCATTTGATTTTACCTAAAATTTTATTTATTTTGTCCAAAAATGACAATTTTTGGTTACGGAAAACAAAAATTAGCGATTTTATTGGGAAATAATTGATCGAAATTTTTGATTTTCCAAAACCGAAAGGCCTCATTTGTCAAGCCCAGAGACATTTTAAAATTTCGATTTGCAAATTTTTCAATGTGTAAAAACTGAAATGAAATGAACTTTGACTTTTAAATTTAACCGACATTTATTTTTGTATACTCATTTCCATAAACTTTTTTTTCAGTTCCAAAAAATATAAAAAGTGCCATCCTCGAGACGGATTTTGTTGTCACCGAATTTAACAATGACTCTATTTCGGAACTGATGAATTGTCTAGAAAAAAGAGGAGCTTCAAAATTGCTCGATAATGATGACTTGAAACACCGAATTGAAAGAGGTGAATGCATAATTTAATATTAATTAAATTAATGCCCAATTTATAATCAATGCGAAGTTAAGCTCGATAAAACCACCGACTCCGCTTAAAAATTTGTTAAGAAAAAAGGATTAAAACAAAAAAATATGAAAAATTTCGTAAGAATAAAAAATAAATTTAGCTTTTTCTTGACGATTACTGAATTTAAAATAATTTATAATTTTAATAATTTTTTTTAAAAGTGATTTCATGAAAAATTGTTGTTCGGTTGGCAAAAATGAAATAAAATATATAGTAAAAAAAATTTTTATAAAAAAATTACGGACCGGATCCCGCAAAATCTCACGCGGATTCCATTGCGAAGAGACCAAACTTTAGATAGGTCGATCACAAAACATTTTAAAATAAAATTATTATTTGAATTTAACTGTTTTTATAATTTTAAGATTTTCCAAAAAGTCTGCTGAAGTTGCCGCCGGATTGGCTGCTTTTATCACTTGGCCAAATTCGCTCACAACGGCAATTAAAAGCTTTTGATTATTCTGCGAGAAATTTCTTTGCAACATTTGATAAAAAAGTCATAAAATTGGGAAAATCAACGAAAAAGAAATGCGTTACTTGGAGGAAGAAGAGGATTTATGCAGCTTATGCCAAATGTTAATGAAGACCAAGTATAATATTCCAAGGAACAGGAATTAAATGCTTTCATCCCCCAAAATTAAAATTTTTTAAATTTAATTTTAATTAAAAAAATATAATAAAAATAAATAATTTTAAATCATTAAGATTTTGCTTCTCATTGAAAAAACTTTGGACATTGCAAAAACGGAGAATAAAAAGGCGGCAAAAATGTGCTCAAACAAATGGTCGAATGGTACAAAAAAGGAGAATTTACTGAGGAAAAGCTTATTAATTATGATTATGGACTAAAATACAGCAGAGAAAAACAAAATTCTTTGGATGAAGTGAGTGAGTGCTTAATCATTTATCAAAAAAAAATAATTAATCAAATTAAAAAAAATTTGCCACTGATCTAAAAATCCGACAATTTCAAAATTCTTCTCTCTAATTTTAATATAATTGATAAAACAGTTTTTTCGAAGTTAAACATTTTTACAAAGGCTAACAAACAGTTGATTTCGGACTTGGGACATGTTCGAAACTTAAGGTGGATCAAAAAAATGCACAATTGGATGGTTGAAGAAAATTCAAATGGCCAAAAATCCTTCTTTTTCGCTGTTGGAATTCGCAATTATCTATTAATACATTTTAATTTCTTAATCAAATTCCTTTTTCAATGCATATTATTTCTGTGGAAGACAACTTGCAACAACTTCTTACAGAAATGGGTTATACGGTCGAAGAAGTTCCACAAAATACGGTAGTGATCAGCAATGGAATTAAATTTAATAAGGACAATTGCCAAAACAGTATCATAATTGACCATGTTACATAGATGAAAATCCTTTCTTTATTGGGATTTGAATAGATGATTAGTCTCTTGGTTAATTAATTATTTCAACCGTAATTATACAGTCTGTTTTTCATTTAGTAATTTTAAAAAAAATTTTTGTGGGTGGCTCAATTCATTTTAAAATTAATTAGAATGCATTTTGTAAAGTTTTCAATTTTTTTTTCTTCAAAATT
>CP049706.1:3816790-3869434 GCA_004148225.2 Heterodera glycines | reverse complement strand
GTTTTTGGTCAAGCCATCAATCCAATCCCAATATCAGCTGAAAACCCCTGATTTTTCTGATCCTCAGGTTTACCCCGGAGTCCCGCTCTTGTGCAAACAACAAATTTTGAACAATTTGTTAATTTTTGGCAACAATTTTAAAACTATTTTGGAGTTTTTAACATCCTAATTATCATTCAGCAGATAAGCCGAGCTGATCCACAGCTTTCGAATGTGAAAGATGAAGACGATCAGCCGGACTATGATGAGCCACAAAATGATGAGCCAGAAATGAAGAAAATTCATTTTGAAATAGATTGATAAATTGGATCTTTTTGGTAAGCAAAAATGGCTTTATTTAAGTGCTGGGTCGTTTCATAAATTTCGCCAAGGGGTAGGAAAACAAAAAATGTAAGACTATAAATTAAACTTGTATTTAAAAAAATTTCATTGAGTTTCAAAAAAAATTATGGCCAAAAAATTCTGACTTAAGTTTTTATGAAATTTTGTGACCATAACTTTTTGATAATATTATAAAAAAATATTCTGATAGATAACAGTTCAAGCTATTGAATGATACCAAGAATTATTAATTTGGTTGAATTTAAGCCAAATTATGAATTATATGTCTTACATTTTTTGTTTTCCTACCCCTTGGCGGATTTAAGAAACGGCATCGTGGTAAGCCGAAGTGACAAAAGTATAAATGTTCGTAATAATTAAATTTAATTATTATTTTAATTTAATTTGATAAATAATTTACAAAAAGTTGTAACCAAAAAAGTACGAAAAATTTTGACTCAACAATTTTGACCCTAACTTTATTGAAATTCAATAACATTTTGAAATTTAACTGAATAATAGAGAAATCTTTGGGCTATCTTTGGATATCAATTGCGGAGTGAATTAATTGATCTTTGAACAATTTTCATGCATTTAAACGACCTTACATTTTTTGGATGACCATAAAAATATGACACTATTAATTCCTTTATAACTTTTTTTGAAACAACCAAATTTAATTTTGTTATTTATTTACATAGCCCAAAGATTTCTCTATTACTCAGTTAAATTTCAAAAAATTTTATTGAATTTCAATAAAGTTAGGGTCAAAATTGTTGAATCCACGTGGATACTTTTGTCACTTCGTCCTAGCACCAACGACATAACACCGTTTATTTAGGGTCGGGGTCATTTTGGCGCAGACAAGTTTAAAGATTCATAACTTTTTTTTAATTCGACCAAATAAAATAATGTTGATATTAATCAATAGGTCTAAATGTTCTTTATTAGCCTGCAAAATTTCAAAAAATTATATTAGGTTTTAAAAAAGATATGGCGCGCTGCGCCAAAATGGCCAGGAAAATGCAATTTTTTGAGGTTTTTTGGCCATAACTTTTTTGTTTCTCAGCTAAATTTTTTGAAACTTTGCAGGTTAATAGGCACTATCAAGCCACTTAAAATCATACCAAGATTATTTAATTTTGCTGTGAAATCAAAATGATATAGAGTCTTGCGCCAAAGCCGGTTCCCGTTTATTTACTGTCATTGTTTATTTACTTTCATCTGTCTCTGTTCTTCTGATTTTGCCTTCCTTTCTTATTTTCATTACTTTCATCTGTGATTAAATTCTGTCTTCGCTGAACCATTCAATTTGATGTTTCTCAAAAAAACTGATTTACAGAACACTTTTGGTCTTTAAAAATTTTTCAAAGAAAAACTATGCAATTTGAGACAAATTTTTCCATAACTTTCCTCAGCATTGTGTCATTTTTTTGAAAAGATAAGTGCCCATTCTGGAACAGCTCATTGGAAAATTGTATAGACACCGAAAACCCGAAAATTGGACGCCCAAATTTCCGACCCCAAATTCAACTGCCAAAGAGTTCCTAAATAATTTGAATTTGAATATATTTAATTTGTGGATTTGGATCCTTTATCCGTGGGTTCTTTGAACTGACACTAATAAAATAACATAATTAAAAAAAATAACATTAAATCTATCGTTGGGAGCAAATTTCTCGTGAAAAAACAAAAATATCGGTTTGGGTTGGCTTAACGAAAAAATTAGAGATAAAGAAAAGCTCCGAGTAATTCTCGGCTAAACAACATTCAGTGCAGTGTTAGCTAAGGTGTGGATTTTAAGAGTAATTTCTCGAACAGGCTAAATCTTTGTACCATCAACAAATATAAACATTGTTTATCAATAAATCTCAAAAAATTTGTCAAGCTTCAAAAAAGTTTGAAATGAAAAATGAATTTTTGTTCCTAATATTTGAGTATAAATTTAAATTGCTTCCATTTATTATTGTGACAATTTTCGGAAAATTTGGCATTTTACGAAAGGACTTGGCACGCTTATAGACAAGCAATCAATCAAATTTTATTTTTTGCAGAGGGCCATCGTTCATGGTTACTACAGTATGTTATCCGCATAAAGGCATAGTACAGGAAGAATTTTTCACGCCGCCACATTGGACACTTTCTGAAAAAGGAAACTTTGCCGGGTGTCCTTCTTCCTAAGGTATTTTGTGCCAAATTTGAGCCAAAGTGTTGAAGACCGGTTCAAACAGGGCCAAATTGTCTTTCCATAGGACCAATTTCTACAAAATTGGATCTGCCTGGACCAACCCTTTACAAAATAAACTTGGTCCCGTGCTATTTCTATGTAAGTCCTTCAAAAGTTGATAGAATCTGGGCCAGGATAGTGAAAATCCCAGGACTGGCTCATCAACATTGTTAGAATTGCTCAAATTTGGCACTTGTTCATGTTTTTTTGGGGTTTCCATTATCACCTGTACGGCACATGACTTTGGCCTGGGTCGGGCCGGCACAGCTCGCGCTGTTGCCGGTTGATGCGTCGGATGGACTGCACAATTCGGCGCCGTTCCGTCCGCAGTTTTTGCATCGTCTCGCGCGACAGTTTGGCCCGGTTGGCCAAACACTCCTCGTCCCCCTCCTCTCCCTGCGGTTGGATTTCGTTTGGCTGATCAGCAACTGATTCGAAATGATTTTGATCCTTCTGCTGCTGTTGTTGGTAGTGATCATGATGATGATGTTGATTGGTGTTCTTCTGTTTATGTTTTTCTTCTTCCCGCTTCTGACCAACTACCGCTTCTTTTGATTGTTCATCCGAAACAAACAGCAGATCATCCTGATGAACCGTTTCTAAATTTAG
Organism: Heterodera glycines; assembly: GCA_004148225.2. Classification (NCBI taxonomy): domain Eukaryota; kingdom Metazoa; phylum Nematoda; class Chromadorea; order Rhabditida; family Heteroderidae; genus Heterodera; species Heterodera glycines. The sequence goes on along the minus strand of CP049706.1, from coordinate 3,866,277 downwards.
CCGGATTTAGCTAATGGCCCAGAATTTAAAAAATGAATAATTTTCACAGTTAATATTCCAGTTTTTATGTGGCCTCAAAAATGGTTTGATCCAACCCGACTCATTGCCTATTTTCGATCAGTGATAATTGGACATTGCCCAATTTTGAAATGAGACGCTCGCTCTCTCTTTTTCATACCAAATTTTATATGAACTAATTAATCTCTAATTTTTCACATTGATTTTCACCAACTCACTTCTGCTGATGTTGTGTTGCGTGAACAGCTTGAAGATATTGTCGTAATGTTCAGCAATTGAAAATGAAAAATTTTCAAAATTTTTTGCGTCGAATGAAGTGAAAGTTGTGTGTTGTGTTTCGCCAAGAATGGCCGATTCGTTGACCAAAAATTCGTCTCTTCCGCGCTCATTAGCAGCATCTTCATCTTCTTCCACTGTCATTGCTTCATCATCTTCTTCCTCTTCATCAGCCTTTGCTGAAGAAAATTTTGAATTAAAAAATAATAAAAATTGATAAATTATTAGCAAAAATAAATTAAAAAGGAAAGGAATTATTTTTAATGGGAAGTGAATAGCAAAATTAAGTAATATTTCCGTCATTCATACGATTTTTTATTTGATCATAAATTATTTTGTCCACATTCATTTTGGTCATTTTTCTATAAACAAATGTTTTTGAAGCCTGAACTTTTATTTTCTTAATTGTTTATTAATAATGACTTGGTCAGGCCATGGTCATTTCGGATTCCTGACAAAACTTCAACTAACTAATGTATCTGGTTTCGATCCATTTATAACATTATTTTTTCCTTTTAAGAATCCTTTGTTTTTTGACAATTCTTTCCAAGACCCCAACCGTCCAATTAGACTATTTTCCTGCTAATTGCGTCTAAATTTGTTCATCAATTAATTATTTGGACGAATTTTTATCCATTGGCTTTTCCCCTTCCATTTCTTCTTGAACAAATATATAATGACCATCAACTGCAGTTATTGCTGTTGGTTTATCGGTAGTTGTTGTCATTGTCGTTGTTGTTGTTGCTGTTGCTGTTTCGGAAGTGTTCGTTTCAAACGGAATGTACAAAACCGAGTGATAATTTGGCTGATGTAAGCGCAGCAAAAAGCTAAAGAACGATTAAAAATGGGAAATCGGTTAACAAATATTTAATTCATAAATTAGAGTTCAAAAATTTTTTTGTTCGGAATTTAAATGCCTTTTTATCTTTTACAATTATTTTCTAAATTTACGATTGGGTCGGTTTTGTTGGTCCAACTTGCTCATTAAGCGTTGGGTTTTCCGCCAGAATTGATTGTTCAATAGTTGCGGCGACTCATATAATACAAACCAAAATTAATTAGATTTTAAATATAATTTTTCTTAATATTCTTTTAAACTTTTTTAAATTTTTTCGTTAATTTATTTTTTTTTTGTTTTCACCTGCTGAACCATTTTTCTTCACAACATCAACCTAAACAAAACAAAAAACTAATTTAAATTTATTAATAATCAAAATATAATTGTGTTATATCAAATCATAAATTAGAATTAATTGTTTGACTAATTCTAAATAATTTTTTGATATTCTATTTACAATGATTAATGGAGTCTCTTCCGTTCTGTTTTCAGTGTCAACCAGCCGAATTTCAATTCGTTCAATAACCGGCGGGGCGGGTGAAGTCGTCGTATGATTATTATTGGTCGGCGCTTAATTGTCAACTAATTTAAATATTTTTTGAATTAATTGATAAATATAAAATAATTAATTTAAAAATGTTTTCAAAACCTGAGGAATTGTTCTGCTGCTGTGTGCGTATATCTGAGTTCAAATCAATTATTATGTGCTCATTATTTTCAGCCGATTCATGTTGTTTTTCCGAATAAACATTTTTAGTGCAAAAAATAAAAAAGAAAATCAAAGAAATAAAATACATTTCTAAATTAAAATATATTTTTAATTTTAAACAATTTTATTGTGGGCGATTTGAAAATGTATAGTGAATTTTTTCATTCATTCAATTTAGAAAATGCGCAAAAAAAGTCAGCAGGGCCAACAGGAGGATAAACATTTTATTGTACAAAATGGTTTAAAAAGCTTAAATATTTTTAAGAGAAAATTTAAATGAATGCTTTCCCAATATATTATTTCTCCCCCCTCCCCCGCCCTAAACTCCATAAACGAAAAAGATGGTTTATTTATAAAAAGGTTTTTATTGAAAACAAATTCTAAAAATTATTGATAAAATTTAGCGCATTAGACGTTTAATGACTAATTGATTGTTCAGACAAATGACATAGAATTGTTGAAAATATTTGCTTCACATTTTTCTGTTGAGTTCATTTTCAACTAATAAAAATGCACTTAAGAAAAGAAAAGAAAAAGGTAACACATGTTCGGGTAAAGTTCATTCATTTTGTTAAAGCAGCACAACAAATAAAGACGGAAGATTAATTAAAATGGTAAAAAAATCCATTTTAAAATCGATCAATAACAAATGCCATCGAGAAGCAGTTGAAAAGTGAATTAAAGTTTTTTTTGTTTATTTTTTTAGTTTTTTAAATTTTAAACAGAGCAAATATTATGTATTAATCCTCAGCATATTTCTCGAATTATATATTTAATGCGTTGATAATTGGTCAATTATTGTTCATTTTATTGTTCGGTGCGCCTTTCTTTTCCAATCATCGTCCCTCTATTTGTGTGCCAATTTATTCATTACTAAATAAATAAAACTTTAAATTTTGTTAAAAATTCGTTGCCGCTGACTTTTGCCTCCCGTCGGCGTCGGTTCCCACGCGCGGGCGCCGCTTCGTCTGATTGGGCTGTTGGTCAGCTGCCTGTTGCATTTGCTCTTGCTTTTTGTGTTCCTCCCCTTGCTTGCCAACTTGTACATCATCTTCGGCTGTGCCATTTGGCGGTGCCTTTTCCTGTGCCACCGGTGGCTTTTCCGAGTTTTCCGCTGTCTTTAGCTCTGGTGCCTTTTTGGGCTCCTCCGCCTGGTTTTCCTCTTCCTTCGGCACCGCTTCATTTGGCTTATTCTCCGACTTTGGCTCCTCTTCCACTCCGTCCGGCTTCTTCTTTGGGTCAGCTTGGTCTTCCGCTCCCCCCTTTGGCTTCTTCTCCCCATTCGATGGCTCCTCAAATTCGTCCGGCTTTTCCTCTGGCTTCTCAGGCGTTTGCTCTTCGGGTCCTTCCGCTGGTTTCTTTCTTGGCTCAATTGGCTTTTCGGAGTCGTCTTGCTGCTCCTTCTCTCCGTCATTTGGCTTTACCGGGTTCCGTTCCTTCTCCGGGTGGGGCGGTGTTTCGGTGTCTCTTTCCTTCTCCTGCTGTTGGTTCAGCTTCGTCTTCGGCGGCTTGACTTTTGGTACTTGATAGTACGTCTCCTTCTCCTCCTCTTCCTCCTCCTGCTCGTGTTCCTTCTTATTTGGCTTATTTGGCCGTTGCTGCTTCTCCTTTCCGTACTGTTCCTTCTCGGGCTCGTATGGCTTTGGCTTTTCGGGCCTGTAGTCGTCCTTCACCGACTTTGGCTCTTGTTGCTGAGCCGCATCATCCGCTGTTGGTGGCAATACAACATTGGCATTTCCATTGTCGTCATCAGCTCTGGGCGCTCCGTATGGCCCATATTGAGGCAGTGCAGGTGGCGGAGGAGGGGGAGGGGGAGGAGGGGGAGGAGGGGAGGAGGGGGAGGAGGGGGAGGAGGGGGAGGAGGGGGAGGAGGGGAGGGGGAGGAGGGGGAGGAGGGGGAGGAGGGGGAGGGGGATGAGGGGGAGGTGGTAGCTGATCTGAGGAGTGTTTAAAAATGATTAATTGATCCGAAAAGCAGATCGAGTCCTTCCCTCCAATTCCGCCTTGTTCTAAGTTTATAATTGTTAGATGGATAATAGAGAATTAGTGAGTGATCGGCTAAACTTACATTTGGGCTGGGGCGGAGGATACGGTACCGGCGGAGGCGGTGGTGGTGGACGAGGATGGCCCACACAAGGGGCGACATTGGCTTTGTAGTCACATTCTAATTAATATTTTAATTAATTGGCCGACTAAATGATGACTGCTCACGTCCATTGTTCACGTCATAGTTGTAGAACAGCCCAGGCGGGCAATGGTAGCCAAAAGTACGCCCATTGGCACATTTGATGAAGCGGTCGGTGCATGCGCCTGGCTGCTGATGGTAAACGCCGTCCGATTTGCCACGGCACTCAAACTGAATTATTTTCAAATTAATATGACCTTTCTCATAGTGCATGCTCAAATCCACACATTTGGCTCATAGTAAGGCTTATATCCTGGTTCCGGGTGAGGCGGAGGCCCTGGAGGAGGTGGCGGTGGGAGCTGCGCAGGCTGCGGAGGTAGCGGCGGAAGTGGGAGCGGTCTGTTTGCGTATGGCGGTGGCGGTGGAGGCTGCGGTCGCGGCAATGGGAAAGGCGGCGCTTCATAAACGCCATAATTTGGCGGAGGGGGAGGCGGTGGATAACTGAGCGAGAAAACTTCAAAAGTTTTTATTAAACAATAAAAAGATTTCTTAAATGTGTGATAGTCCTTTTGTTAAATTTACCCGCCGCTCCACACAATGCCAATTAACGCTAATGAGGTGACAATGAGTAATAAAGTCATTAATGGAAATCAAATTGACTCCTCTCTAATTTATTTGAAATAATCTCAAAAAGAGTACATAAATTATTATTTTTGGGTTTCCTTCGAATTAAATATTTCGTTAAGAATGCTTTTAAAATGATTTAGTGTTGATCATTTGGAGCGGAAAAGGCAATGATTTAAACAAGAATTTGACATTTTTCATAAAAAATGGCATGGCATTTTTAATTTGTAATTGCGACATAAAATTTGTCACCGGACCGCACCCATTCATTGTATGCTCAACAATCTTTGTCATCTCTTTTCATTATTATTCATCCCATTTTTTCATTTAAAAATGTCACACTTTTTTTATTGTAATGGACCACTGACAAATGAGGTGATTAAGAGACAATTTATGCAGTAAATAAAATATGAGGCTAAATATCACTCAATTAAAACATAATTGAAAATAATAAAAGAATTTTCATCAAAATTGATAAAAATGAAAAAGGCAAAAAAAAAGGAAATTTATTTATTTGAATTTACGAATGGATGAAAAACACAGCAAAGTGTAGACATAAAGCCCAACTTCAATTAGCAAAAGTAAGTGTCAGCAACTTGTGACTTCATTTGGCGAGGCATTAAACGTAGGAATTCTGTTCCAAGAAAAACAAAATCTTCTGCGGCAGGCGACAATTAAAGAAAAACAATCGAAATTTCTCTATTCAACTAATATTTATTCTATTTTTCTTATTTCATAATAAATAAAATAAAAATACATAAAAAACAATATTTGTAAAAAAACCGTAATTTTGTATGAATAAGCATTCGAGACACTAAATCCGGCAATTAAAGACTAATATGTTTGAAGCATGCCTTCCTCCGAGGACATTGTCTATAAATACATTAAAATGCTTATTTGTTAGTAATTTTAATAAAATAAATGATTCGCTTCGTTTCGTCGATAGGCGAAGTCGAACGGTGCCATTTGAAGAGAACGGCGAAAATTCTGAACAGAATTCAGTCCCGGTACTGAAGTGTCCAAATTGCACAGGGACTCAATCATTCAAAAAAGGATTAAAAAATAATAAATAAAAATACGAGCATTCATTCATATGTTGGCAAATTTTAATCCTGAAAAGCAAGAGAGAGTCTGGTATTTGCTGGGTTGTTTTCTAAAATCCGCCATCTTAGCTATTTTTTCGACAAAATATGGCATAATTTTGCTTAAAAGTAACAAAATTTACATTTTGGGAATCGTTCGATAGCCCAGGTGTTTTTCCCTATTAGCCTACAAAATCAAATTATTGCAGAATAGTACTTATTTTATAGTACTTTTTCGTAAGTTGATTAAATTTTTTTAATTTTGCAGGCTAATATAGAAAAAAATCTGGGCTATTGAAGATACAAGAAGACACACCAGATGTAAAATTTTTGTTTGTTTTAACCAAAATTCAGTCAAAAATATATTTTTAAAATATTGTTAGCACATGCATTTCAGTATCGTCTTGGCATGAAAGGTTTGAAGAATGAAATTAATTCTCATTATTAAAATGTATGAGGTTTTTTTAAATAAAATTTTTTGGATTATTTTAAAATTTGGGGTTTTTGGCTGGCGAAAATTGCAGTACAACTCGTCTGATATGTACCAAAAGTGCGATGGAAGTAGCATTTATTTGCTTAGATGAATTTTTTGAGGAGTGATCATTCGAAAGCCCAAATTTTCAAAGTGTTCATTCATCAAAGTGCCGCTAATCAAATTTTAACTAATTTGAATCGATAGAATTTGGCTAAAATGAATGGTTAATGAAACAAATTACAGCTAAACAAATTGCTTGTTGAAATTTAAACAAAGTTTGATCCTTTTAAGTGCATCAAATTTTTTGTTTAAAAACGATTATCTTTTTTGAAAAGTCTCATTAAAATTAATAATTAATTAATTAATTGAATAAAAATTATTTCATCAATGTCCTTTTTACTTTTTGTGACTATTGCTTTTGCCAATTTGGCACCAAATGCTTTTGGCCAGCAATGGCCAAAAGCAACAAGTGATGAAACGGTTCCGGCAACAATTGTTGTGACGGGAGGCTCCAGAGACTTTGGCTACAAACGGTTGACCGCCTCTTCTGCGTTGGGCACCGGTGATCAGTCGGAGGGCCAAAAAGCACTGATCCGTGCCGAAAAGGGCGCAGTGATCAAAAATTTGATCATCGGCCAAAACGGGGCGGACGGCATTCACTGCTATGACGGGTGCACGCTGCAAAATGTGTGGTGGGAGAAGGTGGGCGAAGACGCGGCCACTTTCCGGAGCAGCAGCGAATGCAAGGAGTACAATTTTCTGGTGACGGGCGGCGGTGTGAAAAATGCCAAGGACAAAGTGTTCCAAATGAACGGCGGTGGCACGTTGACGATCAAAGATTTTGTGGTAAATTTTGATATAAATAGCTGGTTCAGGAGTTACAGTACTTTTGATTTCAATGACAGTGATTAGGGGTGCCTTTTCGAAAAAAAGTCCATGATTGAGGCGCCAAATTTGAAAATAGGCTTAAAAAGGGCAAAACTTTTTTAAAAATAAAGCAAAAAGTGACTCTTTTTTTAAACTAAATCCTTTAAAAGCATAAAAATTTGCCAAAGTGAATTTGAAATAAATTTGTTTGATTTGGTTGTTCAAAAAAAATTCTAATTAAAAAAAACTTTATTTAACAGGTTATTTTTTTAAACATATGAGCTTATGTTATCACTAATACTCGAAATCATTTACGCATTTCCGGTTTTATCAGAGAAGTGGTAATTAAGTAATTAATGATATATGGAATAAATTTTAGGCGGAAAACATTGGCAAATTGGCGCGCGCATGCGGCAACTGCAAAACGCAATGCCAAAAACGAAAGTTTGTGCTGGAGAACATTAAAGTGACTGGGCTGAAAACGCTGTTGTGTGGCCTCAACGAGAATTATGGCGACGTGGCGACCATTAAAAATGTGCAGATCAGCGGGTCTAAGAAAGTGTGTGCCGAATTCCAAGGGAACAACCAGCAAAAGGAGCCGCCGATGCTGCGCAGTTTCGACGTCGGGTCGAGCGGAGACGGCAAAAACTGCATAATTTCGGGCACCACAAGCGGCTGATCAAGCAAAGTGATCAGAAAAATGGAGAGATATTTAATAAAGACAATTCATAATACAAAACATAAGTTTTATTGTTGGCAAAATGAATGTGTTTAAACTGATTGCAAAAGACTCATTTTCACTGACTGAGTACTTTTACGCATTTAAGAAACTTATCCTATTTGACATCAATTTTTGCCCCAATTTCTAAACAAATTCTACAAAAAGCCCAGGAAAATTGAAAGAAAGCAATTCAACTGCATTGAAAACCTGAAAAGAAAGCTTAAATTTGATAATTTTGCGGACAAAAGCATGGCCGAACGATTTCTCAAAAATGCCACCCCCCGTAATAATTTTGATTAAAATATAATTATAATTAATAAGCGAAATGGCGGCATGTGCCAGCAGTTGAACAAATAAATAAACAAACATTGGACACAAATGTGCAGCAGGAGGCGACGATCCGTCCAAAATATTACACTAATTAGTTCAGACCCATCGCAACGGCGCGCCACCGCACACTCACCGGCGGATGTTGGCCACGCCGGCGGATTTACGTTCAAAATATATAAAAATTTATTCGATACCAAACAGACACACACTAATTAGTTGGGAAATGGATAATTACCACCTAATTAACTTAAAAATAATTTATTCCTTCTTAAACCCTCTCTCCTTTTAAAATCAAGTTTGACTTAAAATATTTAAACAAATTAATTTTATCAAATTTTGCATATTTTTGCACTTTTTCAATTAATTTCGCTAATTTGTTTTTTACATCACAACTTTGCTATGCCCATTTGCGCAAATTGCTTCATCACTTCTTCTTTAAATTGATCCCTGGGATTGGTTGCCATTAGCTTTGACTGTCCCGGCCAACCCACCGCCGACGATGGCATTTTGCTCCGTAAAGTGAAGTGGCATTTTTGCTAAATTTTGGCGGGGCCGACAAAAAGTCATTCGTCAGAGTGAGTAACCTTTTGTACCCCCGCCGCTTCCACTGCTGCTCGGCCTCGCCCCTTTTAAGTCGCCTTAATGGGCGGCTTATTTATGCTTATGACTGTGCGGCTCAATCAGAGGCAATCGAACGAATGGCCGACGCCATTCAATCGATTAAAATTTTAATTTGATTAGGGAAAACTCACATTTAAAGTAAATGCCTTTTATAAACCAATTTGCTTGAAAAGTTTTTTAATGCAATTACCGTATTTCACGAAAAGAGTTGTCCAATTTTTTTAATAAAGCCCTCTTTATAACTAAAGATGCTTTTTACTGTTTTTTCACCCCACCTTTTTTAAAATTGGTTATTTTCTTTACCAAGTAATCATAATATACAAAAATCAGTAATTTCGAAATTTAATAGTTGTTTATTTTGGCAACAAAGAAATTAATTATTTGTTTCTGAAAATAATTACTGGGAAAAATATTTTAATCTATGGAAAAAAGTCTAAGATTAGAATCACATAAACAGCATAATTCTGTCAGAATGACTTTCCATGCGATTTGAAGACCTAAAGCGCTATAATCCGGGAAATTCTTTCTTTTTGTGCTTCACTGATTTTAATTGATAAATTTTTTTCTTAAAAAACACAGATGTTAATATTATTTTTAAAAAAGTACAGTTTCTGATCTCATATTTTCTTTTTCTAGCCCCTACTGTAATCTTTTGATAATTTTTGTAACTTGAACTTTATTTATGCAAAATTAAATTTTTCGGTTTAAATTATAAATAAATTTACATGGACATTGAAATAAACGTCTTGGTTTTTTAATTATTAATATTCTTTAAACGCCCAAATCCTTTTCTTCTTTTTTTATCCTTGATTTAATGGCACAACAAATGGGCAGTGGAAAATTCCAATTCAGTAAAATTCTTCCAGAAAATCTCCCTAAAAAGATGAGTTCGGTTCCCCGATTATTCACAGCCCATGTAATTCCTCCGTCGCTTTCAAATTCGCATTCGCAAGGACACAGATTTGTTCTTTTTCTCATTGTCTCCCACCCCACGCCAATTTTGAATTGGCGCGGGTGGCAAAGGCGGCACAAATTTGAGACACGACGCCAAGCAATTTGTGTAATTTAAGAGAGGTAGTGATGATGATCATTCATTCATTCATTCACACCCTTTCATCCATATGCAATTCATTCACTCATTCATTGTGCGTTAGGCGATCAAGTTGCGGCGTTTCCACGCGAAAATTGGATGCCCAAAGCGCGAATTTGAATGACACGTGAAGTGAGTACTGTAAGCAAATTGTGCAGATGGAGTGGGCATTCCGCCATTTGCGAGTGGTGCAATGCTCTGATCAGACGGGCAATTAATTCTAATTCTGAAAAATGATTTATCGAATTTTTTGTTTTTTAAGACAATTTTTAATTGTCAATGTACATATATCAAGGGCGTAACCAGACCCTTGGCTTTGGGGGGCTGATGTCAAAAATTCGATTTTCGGGGTTTATTTTCATTTGATTTTTAGGGGTGTGTTTTACAAAATTTTTAGCCGTTTTTCATCAGAAAATTACTATCTATTTTTGCCATTTTGGTCTTCATTTTTCAAAAATATGGTAAAATAGGGGGTCCGGCGGTGCCGTTAGGTGTCGCCGAGAAAATTTTGAGAATTTTAATGCAATTTATTTCCAAAAAATATATGCCACCCCTGCCTTTATTCATTTATTAGCATTTTTGAGTTTCAAAATTTTGCTGTCTGTACTTTTCACCACCCTCTTGTCAGTTCTCTTTTCAAATTTAAATATTCAAATCCAATTATTTGATTGTGTTAACATTCCAATCAACAATCATTCAATCACTCCCAGTTTCTTTCTCTCTCTCTCCCTCCCCCATTTTCTAAATGTGTGCACAGCTTGACGTTGAAGTGCTGCTGCTATCTGTCTTTACTGGCTAATGACATGGGTGGGGTCAAGAATGGTGGCAAAATCGGCAAATTTGGTTGGATTGGCGCCACCCTCGGCGATTCGTCTCTGATCTCTCCGCACATTCTTCGGTTTGTTCCCGCGCAGCGACCATCCATCCATCCATCCATCCATCCAGCTGTGATTGGTTCAAACGCATAACACATTCATCATTATCACCATCATTTTCATCATGTTTATTGCTTGGTTAATAAAATTGACGCCCAAAAGTACGCCCGCCCCCCCCCGGCGGAGATGGACTAATGAAAAGTTTAACATTCATTCCTTGGTTAATCCTTATGTATCCCTTTTAAGAGCAAGAAATCGGCTTTTTTTTACTATCATTTACTTAATTATATTATCTAGATGAAAATACTGATGCAAAAAATCTCATTTCCCTGATGGGATGGGACAACATTCATTTCTTAGTAAACATTCTAATCTCTACGAAAATGCTAAGCTTTTTCCCGGTTGAATAAGAATTTTTCCTTTATAAGCTTGTATTTTTTTGAAAAATTTTGGTAAGAAGCATTCTCTGAGGCCGACACGGAAAAATTCGCGCCGAATTGACCCAGGCCACGCGCAAATTTGAACAGGGTCATTAAATTTCATTAAAGGTTTCCAATTTTATTGCCCTTAAACTGCTGAATTTCGTTCGCATGACACAAAAGACCCAACAAAATTGTCCTTCTGCTGCTCATAAACTGATGCTCTTTTCCGAGAGGGCACCCAATCGGCAGCACATCATTTAGAGATGAACAAATGATTTTTTGAATGGTTTTTTGCCGATTACTGCTCATTAACCAATCAAAAAAAGATGTTTTGGCTCACTGATGACTGTTGACCATCCGAACGCGCCGTCTTTTTTGGTGCCACCACCACTCGCGCCACTCTTCCAAATGAATGCATTTCTCCCCCCTCCCCCAAATTTCGCCCACCACCCTTCGGGGGTTGTTGTGGGTGGGTGTTCTCCGTATTTCTCCCCAATTCTTCTCTTTTAGGCCCTCCAAACATTCGTCCCCCCGTTTTGTGTCCTCCCTCGTCCATCATTACCCCCCACCCCTCCGCGAAATGGCGTTTTCTCACCTTCAAAAAAGTTTTTTTTTCGCGCCAATAACTTACGGACAGTCATTGAGTTTATCCGTCCTTCTGCTGGGGGAAGGGGAGGACAGAAAATGGTGGACAACCGACCGATCAACCTTTGGAGAGACACATGTTTTGGGGATGAAAAGGAAGACGACGAAGAGGGAGGAAGCAAAGTGAAGAAACGAAGGGATGGGATGAAATGGCCGACCGGGGCCATCCATTCATTTCATTGCGCCGCCGGCGATTTGTGTCCGCCGTTTGCCCCTCCCCCCAAAAGCCCCGAAAAATTTATTGCTCAAAACATAGCGAAACTGTGCTTGCTCACACACTTTGGCGCAGATGGAAACATTTGTGTAAATGGTGACACAAAATTTGATGAATGAATAATAACAATTAATAATAATTTATACTAATAATTTATTGGCCGGCCAAAACGCCGCCGGGAAAGGAATTTGTTTTATTTTATACGCCATACACAGCGGGGAGAGACACCTTTTGGGAAGGAGTTGGACAACAATTTGGACACAAATTTGATCCAAATGCATGTCAACAAATTAATAAATGTGTTTGCCCAAAACAAAATCAATCCTTTCTTTATTTCTTTTGGGGAAAAGCGCGGCTTTTCTTTTTTTTGCGTCTGCCCTAAATTTAACTAATTGTCGTTTTTTAAAGATCTTTTATTCAATTAAATAGCTATATCTTTTTTTAATTAAGTAAAAACCTTCTTTATTTTTAAAAGGGAGCTCTTGTAATTAATATATGCAGTTAGTCAATTGAATTGAATATTAAAAAACAAATAATAATTTTCATTTATTTTTTTTTAATTTTTTTGAATACCGTAGATTTTTTATTTTGTTTTTGCGATAAACAATAATAATATTTTGCATAAAGTTTCCCAGAAAAAAGCCACCAGTGCTGCTGGACGGACAACCCATCCGTCCATCCCATTACATTAATTACCCATTCATTCATTTTCTGATAAAACATACACACGCAAAAAATAGCGAAAGAGTCCCCCGCCGCCCCCGCGGGGTCGGAACTTTTCTGCCAGCCGATCAGAGGCGACAGCCGACGACGGTGCCGCACAGATCGTAGCAGCCGATAAGAGCTGACGGCCCAAAAAAAATCGGGGCAGTGAGTGACGACGACAACCCCCGGCGGGGATGGAGCGGGGGGGGGGTCCGTAATTGGGAGAAAAAGCGTAAAGCAATTCCTTCCTGCCCATTCATTCATAGGCGACGACGTTTTACTTACAATTAGTCTCATTTTTTACTCACTCATCATGCTCTTTCCTCCTTTTTGATCTGTTATGTATGTTGTTGGGTGTCACTCATTAACTCACTAATTGGGTAATTAGTAAAAGAAGAGAGCCCCCGGGGTAGGGAAGTCGCGCACACTGTGTCCACCGATGGTGCTGTTTTTTGTTTATAGTTGTTGATCCGTTTGCTGATCAAAAAAGCAGATAATTTGTGCCACACGACACATTCGTCGTCGTGTCCGTCCGATCTGACTGATTGGCGTGCTGTGCTGTTTCTAGCGGAAATAGGGCATTTGTGCGCGACTCGTTACCGCGCTGCGTTTCCGTTCTTTTGAATACACTTTTTTAAAATCTGCTTTTAACTTAAATTCCAAAATGTAATTTTCTTATTAAATATATAAAAGAATACTTTATTAATAATATTCTTTACTTATTGACTTTTTTTTTACTTTCTTAGACCATTATTCCCTTAATTTTTAAGAAGCTAAATTGAAAATTATTATTATTTTATTTAGATTAAACAATAATAGTTTTCTAATGAATACATTCTCTTGCTCGTTAACTTTTTGTTTTAAATCCTAAAAATTTTCATTTTTTTAAAATTTATAAATACCTATTGCCATTTTGAGTTGCCCTCATAAAATAATCTTTCGCTGTCTGTCAGTCTTATCATCCAAAAGAAAGAATTTTTGCGGTAGCACACAAATTTTGATGATAATCATATATGAAATGTTAATAATGACCGTGATTAATTCTTTCCGTTTGTTTAATTTTGTCGTGTGTCCTCAAATTTATGGCCATGGAATGTCTTACCGCAAAATCACTTATTAAATATGCCATGCTTTCTCAACTGATAAGATTTGTACAATGTGTTTAACCTTACTACCGTAATTTTTTTTTTAGCTAAGTAGCACTTTTGAACTATAGCATATTCCTATGCTTTCTATTTACATTTATACCCACCATACCAAAATATTATTCTTCCTACCCGTAACATATTCCTCTCGTCATACTCCATCCACCATGCATTATAACAACTCATTCCAACTACTCAAAAACAATGTCCGTCTCATATCTTTTGATGGGATGACCGACCCTTCATCATCATTATTAGCTTTTGCCTCCAAAGTGTTGCACAAGTCTGAAAATTTGTTTGAAATTGACCGGCAAACCCAAAATGCTTCACCCCGCCCCCCGTCCTCCCATCTCCCGCCGGCTGTCCGTTAAGTGGTTTTGTGGTCTGCTAATGAGTGTAAACACAAAACGGGTGGTTGACCCCACACACACAAAGTCTTATTGTTGCGCTGAAGTTTGACACTGATCAGCAGCCAAAATTAGTGTACAATTTGTACATTCCAAACGCATTTACGTATATTTGAACCCCAAAAGTTGTCAAAATATTAACATTTTATAAAAATTATAAATTTCATTTTTAAATCAGAAATATTTCCTTCGGTATCATTAAAATAATAAATTACCACCACTTTTTCCCTGAAAAAGTGGTAATCAACAAAAAATTGCCTTTTGTTGTGCCTAACAATATAAGTACAAATTAATAAGTCATGACTTAACTTCTGCTGAAAAGTCTGTCCATAAAACCCTTCACTCATCGGCATTTGCCGTCGTCTGGAAATTACAATATTTTCATTTTTCTCTTCATTCACATTCTCTCGAAACACAAATAAGAGCAATTCCTGTTTTATCGAGCTTTCGCTCAAATGATCAGATAAAGCCAAAAAAGAAGCGCCATCGTCGAGACGGACGGATGGAAATGTCCCCTGCCCTCCGCTCCCCCCGGGGGGCAGGGGAATCGCGGCCATTGCCATTGCGTTGTAATGCTTTTCCGGGACGGATCCGTTCTATCTGTGAGCCCAACAACGCCAAACTCAGCAAAGGACAGCAGCAGGCACAAAAGCATTCATTCATTCATTCATTTGGTCTCTTTTTTCATTTTCCATTATTCTCACATTTTGCCACTTCCACCATCAATCAGCATAATATTCTCAGTTCATTCAGCCTTTTTGTATCTCAATATTTATATAATTTCTTTTTTTTTTGTTCTCCCTTTTTTTGTCCATTAAGCCCATTCTTTTCCGGTAGGGGTCAACTCCGTCTCAGCAATGTTCAAAAAGCTATAACTTTTTTCTTTGTTGGCCAAACTTCACAATCATGGTATCATTCGAAAGCCCTAGATGTTTAGAAGATATTTATAAGCTATTTCTCAGTGATTAATCAGCTCTCAAAAAAGTTGTCAGTTTAAAACCGCAAAAAAGGCAGAATTTTCAAAGTTTTTTATTTCTATCTTTTTTTATAGTTCGAAATTTTCTGTAATTTTTAGTAGGCTAATAGAGCCTGTGAAGAGCTTTCGAATGATATCAAGATTGTTTGATTCGGTCAATAACTTCAAGAGTTATATTGACTCAAAGTTGGCTCAGACGGAGTTGGCCCGTTCCGATTTCGCCTCTGTTTTTTTTTTGTAAAATGGTACAAAATGCCAAGCCAAACAAATTTTATTATGGCATTGTTTTACATAGAATTATTTAAACTAAATTGATGCTAAATTTAAAAAAAAATCATTTTATGTCAAACTAAGACAAAGAATATTTGAAATGTATTTGACAAAAAATCAGTTTTTTATTAATTTAAAATCCCAATTTTTTAATTCCAAACTCAAATTAATTAAAATTGTTTTATTTGTATAATAAAGAATTTAATTTATTAATCACGCGAAAAGCAAATTATTTATTCTTTCAGAAAGCTCAAATATTCCTTAAAAATTTGTTTGCGCAAAGATTACGGTAGGTCCCTTCTGCACATTTGGTTTTCAAATTAATTATTTAAAACATTTATTTTTTCTAAAAATAATATTTTAAATCAATTTTTTTTTACATTTTGTCTTTTCCACTAAAATTTTTTCAATATTTTTTGTATTTCAAATTTTTATTTTTGATTTTTGTAAATGAAAGCGCATTTTCTCTTGTCATCAGGAAATAATAATTGTCCTTTTGGGATTGATTGTGATCGAACTTTTTCTAATTTTCATCTTTGGTCATAAAGCTAATGAATGGCCCAAAGGAGGTCATTTGGCGGTGACTGAATTTCCCCCCCCCAAATGATTTTCTTATTTTTAATTGTATTTTTGTCTAAATTTCCCAATTTTTTTCCAAAATCCCATCCTTTACCTATTTTTCTTATTTTTGTTGGCTTATCCCCTCCCTCCCCCCTCCCCTCGCCGTCTCATTTTCTTTGTTTCTTTGGCGCCTCTGCGCCCTTTAATAAAACAATTTCCGCCCATCGCGGTTGACTGTGTGAATGAATGAATGTGTTGGGGTTGGTCAGCAAAAGCATCGCTTTCACCGCCCCGTCGCTTCGCTTCCTCTCGCTTCTGTGTTGGCCTTTGTTTTAGCGGCAAAAGTTTGTCTAATTTTTTTTTATTCTAAGGATTTCCATTTTGTAGTATGTTTATGTTGAAGTATTTTTGAATATTTGGCTTGTATTCCATCCTTTTCAGAAATAATTATTAGTGGTTGTTACCGGGCCGGACTCCGTCCTCATTTTTCGGGCCCGCGTACCGAAACCCGTATTTTGGGTCCATATAGCAAACTAGTTAAAAAGTGTTTGAAAACATCTATTTAAATTTGCAGAAAAATTTTGTTTGCAAAAATTATTATTATTTTTAAAAAAGTGAAATCGGTAAAAAATAACGTACATTTTCATTTTCCGAAAAATGTTTTTTAATTTAAATAATTTTTTAAATATGTCATTTTTGATAATATTTCCGCATTCAAAACGCTGAAAATTTTGTCTGTGTTGAAAAGTTGAAATTTTTTGCCAAAAATTGGCAAATGCCACCACAAATCGGCAGAAGCGAGGCGAAGCAGCTGGACCAACCCAAGCACACACACATAAGGCACACCGACAACAATGTGCAAATGTCAAGGGAACGTCCCCCGGGGGAACGGGGGGGGGGCGATTTGCAGGTTAAGGAGGAGCCCGGGGGGATTTTGGAATAAATTAGCGGGGGAAAAAGGGGGGGGGCGACGCGGAGGGATGGGAAAGGCAAAAGTACGGCGGGGTGAGCAATTGGGGCCAACACCAAAAAACTCCCCCCCCCCCGCCCATCTCATCAATCCGTTCTTCCCACTTCATCAGCAGCAGAAGGAAGCACTGACTGTGATGAACAATGAATGGAGGAGGAATGAGTTGTTTAGGGCTTCGGATTTGAAAATTGAATTTCATTTTAGGCTATTTGCACTTGATTGGACACTTGGCAAGGTCATTAGGCTTTGCTAATTGATCAATTAATTAAAGACGCGATCTCATTAGGGCTACGCGCATTAAAGGACTTGGTGTTTTATTAATGAGTTAATCGATTTTTATTCCGTACGGCGCGAAATGAATTAATTAATTTTTCTTACGTTTTTCCGCTATACCGCAAAAATTAAGATTGTCGGAGGTCCTGTGTTGTTGTAATACGGTAACGAATTAAGTGATCCGTCCGACGCGTCTTTAACGCCAAACAATTATTAAACATTTTGAAACAAAGAAACTAATTATTTCATAATGATTCAATTGTCAAATTGTGCTCAAGAGCATGCCAATTTTGAAATGCACACACACACACACACACACACACACACACACACACACACACACACACACAAAGTAAAAACCATGGTAATTTCGTTTTTTCGAGATTAGCACAATTAGTGAGAAAGCACAGCTCATTCCTCCCCTCCCTCCCCACCCGGTGAATGAATTAATGTGTCCCCAAAGTCCTGCTCCCCCACCCCACCCCTATCAGTTTCTCCCCCCCCCCCCCCCCCCGCTTCTTATCAGTCGGTTTGTGCTTCTTTCTACGAGACAAACTGAAAATACATTAAAGCGCGTGCCCCCCTTTCCCCCCCCCCTTTCTCCCCCCGCCCCTCTCTCTCTCTCTGTGTTGGCTTTGATCGGAGTTGGTCAATCAATTTTAGTCAGTGTCGAGACTCTCGACTTCGATCCATGCATTTTTCGGGTTTATTTCCTCATTTAACCTTTTTATACACAAAGGCATACGATAGCTCTGTTTTTCCTTTCGCAATGTTCTCTTTCATTTTGTTAATGTTTTCTTGCATAATTTTATTTCATTTTTTAATATTTCTATTTTACCCTTTTTAGCAAAAATACAATCATTTTAATAACCATTCCATAAAATAAAAGTAAAGTTTCTTATGTGCACATATTAAATCCTACTTTTTCATGTTAAAACAAAATTCAAATTTTCTGAGTGTGTTGTGCTTATTATCCCTCTCAGTGCCATCATAAAATGTCAAAAAAGATTTCTCCACTTTTTTAATTGCTTAAAAATGGCATGCCGCGGCATTTGTCGCATCCCCAACCTTTTCATCGTGCCATCAAAATGTCCGTTTCGCGGATTTGTCATGCCTTCGTTCGTCCATCATTTCCATTTCTTTCATTCACTTCCCCCTCCCCATTTCATTGCGTTAATAATGGTCAGTCAACTCGTCGTCGAGTGAATGAATGAATGCGTTGGCTTGACCATTCCATTCTCTGTGACAAATGATGTGCCAATGCCGTCCTCCCCCTCCATGGTGCCCTAATTTATTTATTTTCGCAATGTTGCCTCGGGCATGTTCCGTTCCCCCACCCCCCTTTCTTCTCCCTTTTTTCTGCGTCCATTGGGGACTCGGTTTATCCCCAGGCCAAAAAGGCCCCCTTAATCTTCAATTTTTATCCTCTCCCCTGACCACACATCTGCATCATGCCTTCATCATCATCATCCACTTTTCCATTTTCTCTCATTTTTGCATAAACACACATTTACCACGGCGACCACACCGTTGTTGCATGCACACACAACACATTCCCTCAATTCCATGCTCATTTTGTTGTTGTCCACTGCTCCCCCTTGTGCTGGTACCTCCCCCCCCCTTTCTCCATCCCTCTAATTTTCTTCAAATTTTTTTTCCCTTTTTGCTTTTTTTTTCACAATGTGACTATGTATAAAACGGAACAAAATTCCAAAATTTTAGTTGGATATTTCCCATGAATTTTCTCAATTTCATAAATTGGCAAATCTAATTTTCTTTCTCATTTTGAAGTTTTGTGGCAAATCATTTTTGAAAATGTATGAATGTATATATTAGGTTTTTTGACATCAAAAATGAATTTTAAACCTCACCTAATCTCCAAATTATAAATTCGGCTTTGAAAATTTAACCTTGTTTAACTATTTAAAACAAAAAATAAATTTCCCATAATGGTCTTTTTCCGTCCCGTCCACGCGTTCGCCTCGTCTGTTGTCCCCCCCCCCAACCCATCATTCTCAAAAGCAGCTCCTTCCTCCGTGTTTCCCGTTTTCTTCATCATCACCATTTTGTTCATGCATGTGCTCTTTGCTCCTGCTGTGATTAGCAAAAAAAGGCCCTTCTCATCGCAATTGTCCATTTCAGTGCCAACATTTTTGACAGTTTTATTCTCCATTCATTACCGGGCCAATTAATGGACAAACTCAACCCTAATTTTTTGCCGCTGACAAATGAGTTAACTTCTAATGACCAAATATGAGGCTGCTGCCCTTTTGGCTGCCAAATGGCGGTACCCAAATGGGCGTTCCTCGGATGGCCTCCGTCTCCCACCGTTCGGCAGTAAAGGCGGTGCCGCCCAAAGGCGGACGACTTCCCGCCGCCTCCTCCCTCGTCCATCCCTCATTCCCCCCCCCCTCTCCTCCGTCCGCCGCCCTCAAAATGTTGCGTCGTCGCCGCGCGTTCTTTTTTTCTTTTTTTGATTTTACATTCAAAAATTTTTGTATTTAATAACTAAAATGTATCAATACGAGTATAGAAATGATTTATCTACTTAGGGTGGAACATAATTTTTGATACCCAAATTTTTTTATTAAAAAATTTTTTTTAATTTCAACAAAACACAATCATGATTCAAAATACCCGCCATTATTATCAATAATATGTTGCCATTATTCTGGCAAGAGATCAATACCAATGGAAAAGTATTTAGGGAGTTAGAGTTAAGTAAGTAAAAATGGTCATTTTAGAGGTCGGCATTTTTGATGGCAGATTTAAAGAAAAATAAAAGAGATACAGAGCCAGAGAAATAGTGATTAAATAGAGCAAAGTTAGGACTATAAGAACACAAAAATATAAAATTTTAATTACAAAAATTGAATTATTGGAGAGCCGAGACTGAAAGTGGTCTCCAAAAACGGCATTTTTCAAGACCACCAAGTAACATAATGTTTTAAAAGTGGTTTTGGAAATTCTGAATTTAATTAAACAAGGTAAATCGGGTATGTTGAGTTCGAATATGGTCTTAGATTTGGTCTCTGGGATCGCAACAAACCTGTACAGCTCGAACTTCATGCATGGAGTTGGAGCAGTACAAGCTCAGGTTGAAAAGATAGGTCCCATTTAAGGCCATATTCGGATTCTACTGGTCTAAAAGAAAAACTAAGATTTTATTATATCAGCTTTGGTTTTTGACCATAAAAAATTCGAGAAAAATTAGTGGGCCAATTTTCAATTTTGGCATGGTCGGGAAAAAAGGCAGAAAAATCTATCAATCAAATAATAAGTGAAACGATAGTAAGATATAAAAGAGGACACCATGAAGAACAAAATAAAAAAAAGAATCATTTAAATAGGCGCAGAAATAACGGAGTTATGAATTTTTAAAAATTGGAAAAAATTTGGGTATCAAAAATTATGTTCCACCCTAAGTACTATTTTCACTTTCGAAATGACTAGATGAAATTTTCCTGTAAATGGCACTTCTCTCTTTCTCTCTCTGTCTCCCCATCTCTCTCTCTTCTCTTTCTCTCTCTTTCTCAGTCTCTCTTTCTCTCCCTCCCTCTTTCTCTCACCTCTCTCTTTCTCTCTTTTTCTCTTTCTCTCACCTCTCTCTTTCTCTCCGACTCTCTCTGATCCCCTCTCTCTTTCTTACGCTCTATTTCTCTCCTCCCCCGCTCTCTTTCCACGCTTTGTCTCTCTCTTTCTCTCTGTCCATGATGGCCCAAGCGTAAAAATTAATACAAAATGCAACTTTTTATTACCCACAAACCATAATGGCACTTTTTATGTTCAATATGCCAAGCGGAAGCAATATGATAATTTTTTAAAAATGCCAATGTTTGGGTTTCTGGAAGTTCTAAAACTCAATGTAAACAATAAATGGTTGTAAGTTATGTAGCAAATTTTCGGTTTTCGAAACGTGCCGATTTTCTAAAATCCCTCTAATGGCGTTTCCCTGACAAAAATGCCGTTGATTCACATCTCATTCCTTCTCATCACCACCATCAGCACAGCAAATGCTGCGCAGTCAGTCCTATGCCGTAAATCCCCTACCTCAGCAACGGAGTCATCCATTCCAATGCCACCATGTGAACGCTTTCCCCCTCCCTATTATCTCCCCTCCTCCGTTTTTTGGGGTTTATCCCCCCCCCAAGCGCCATCCTCCTTTCGCCCCTGTTGACCCGTTTTTCGTTACCCAACCCCCACTCATCCGCGTCACCCTACCGGCCGCGGCGCCGCTACCCTCAAAAATTGTTGGCCCTAAATCAAATAATCCGCGCCCCCCCCCCCAATTCCCCCCCCCCCCCCGGGGGCAGAAGACGATGGTCAAAACCAAAGCCACCCCTTTTCTTTCCTCCCGAAGATCCCCAACACAACAGTTGTTTTTTTTTGTTCTTTTGCTAAATTTGCATTTTTGGACTTGCAAAAAGCATCTTTTCTTTCTCTGTCCCTCCCACGCCGCCCCAATTGTACCAAGTAATAAAATAATGCTCAAGAATTGCTTGCTCCTTACTATAAAAACTTGTATAGTGATGTTCAAGGGCATCATGTCCCGTTCTATGTGTGTATTAGCCAATCAGATCAGTCAGACTTTTCCCTCTTCCCCCCTCCCCATTTTTAAATGTTTTATAGAAAATTTTTGTCGTTGAACATGAATCTGAATCATTTTCAATTTTAAGTTTTACGGTGAAATATTGTATAAATTTGAATACACTTTATAATGGGTGCAGCGATGGTCATTTCTAAAAAATATCACGAAATTTTGACTCCCTTCTCCCATTATGCTTCAGTGTTTTTATGATTAGGCGAAAATGCTATTAAAAACTGAGAGGAACACTGACTCCTGTTTATTTTTTTAAGTTTTAATTTATACTAAAACTCAAGTTAAATGACAGTTTGCATAAAAATGTGAAATTTGTGAGAAAAGTTGATTTATTAATATTTGCCATGTCTTTGAATTTTTCATTCTAATTGATATTTTTAAATTAATATATTATTTTGCCATTCTCTCATGCCATCCTTTTTTACATTAAAAAATATATATTTTTTGCAATTTTCAGTGGTTGGGCTTTATTCTCGCCCAAATTTGCCGATGGTTCCACCCATTCTTGGGACAGAAATCTTCCGAAAGGGATGGACGCACATTGGGGGCCGAATGAAGAAGTTGGCACGTGGTCTGGTGAAGGATGGCATTGGCGACAAAATGGACAAGGGCAATCTGTGGATTGTGCCCGGCTTCACCATTCTCGTGTTCGCCGGCCTTTGGACAACAAAATTGTGAACAGAAAAAGAAGAAAGGGGGGGGGGAGCACAAAAATAATTTATAAAGAAAATATTTATTATTTATTAATCTAACAAGAATATTCCTATTTGGAATTATTTGAATTTAATTCATAAAATTATTAAATTCATCCATTTGTTTTATTTTTGTTTTTTACGTATTTGCTAATTTCAGATCGAAAATCGCGCTCGAAGAATCAGTTTGTCGGGTGAGTGAGCGATCGTACACTTTTTAAAGACTCAATAAATTAATATTTATAATTATCATTCATTATGCATACACAGAAACTAAAAATATATTAAAATTATGTTTTAATGTAATTCACAAATATCAATACAATTCAAATATATATTATGATCAAAAAACATATATAATATAAAAGATTGCGATGCAAATTATCTACATAAAATTTTTTTGCCATTAATACATTAATTTTTGTCAATTAAAAAATATTTCCATTAAATTGTGTGCCCTCCTTTCAGAGCGGGTCCATCTACGATCTGTCCGGCACAACGTTGGACGATGACGCGCAACGGCACTGTCAAACCGCGAAGAGGTATTACGTGGCACCGGAAGAGCCCTTCTCGTACGAGCACAGGTGGCGCGAGGAGCGGGAAGTGAAGAATCCGGAGGTGGGTGATCATATTAAATTTGAAATTTTGTTTATTTTCTCGAATTGGAATTTTGTATTACTCGGGTCAATTTTCGGATGGATTAGCAAATACTGCAATGCCGTATTTGGTAAAATGAAATCCGTCTGAAGTTTTATCGGTCTGCAAAATGCAAAAAAAAAAGCATTAAAAAAAACTGAGAGCAATTTTATACTTTGTGCACAAGACAAAAGCGATAAAAAATGTAAAATTAAATAAAAATTCTTTATTTAAACAAATCACTGTTTTAGTGGATTCTATGGTTTTGGGCGCCCATTGTGTTCGTCATGTACGTGATGACACGCTTTCTTTGGTCACTCCTTCTCGAAAATCAAGGCAATAAGTTTCAAATATAAATTAATTTAAATAATATTTTCCAAAAATTGAAGTATCAATTTCAATAAATTTAAATTTTTCCCAAAAATTTCAGGCATCAATTTCAACAATGTCGTGAACGCGTCTCAGAATGTGCTGATGGACAACGACGGCATCATGGAAGTGGACACTGACAAGCTGGACGAGCGCATTCCGACCATTGCGGACAATTTCAAAGTGGCCACCTATTCACGTGCATTTGCCGGTGCGAATTTTTAAAAATTTCGCTTTTTAAAATTTATTTAAATCTTTTATAATTTCAGGCTTCATTTTCTTCGAGCTTTCACTCGTTTTTGCTCCCATTGTGCTGCTGATGTTCGTCCTACCGTTGATGGTCGGCGCCGGCTACCGTACCTGGGGCCTGGACGTTGCGGGCGTGGTGGGAACGCAAGGAATGGTAAAGAATTGAAATTTGAAAAAATTGTTTAAAAGTATTATTTAAAAGGAATATTTAAAAATTAAAAAGGGATTTTATATTTATTTTATTTTAAGTTTTTTTAGTTGTACTTTATTTTAGTATGCCTTTTAAATCAATTAAATGGCTAATTTTACACCTTTAATACTTTTTTTTGTTTAAAATTTTATTTTTTTAAATTTAAATGAATAATTTATTTAAAAATAATAATTGCTTTGAATTATTCAATTTCTTAGTTTTCCAAATTTCATTGCACTGTCTGTCCATTTTACTTTGCTTCAAATTGCGCCTGTTCAGGCATGGCACCACCCTTACGCCTGTGCTGGGCGCCGTCGACGAGCATCAGCAGCAGCGACTGTTCCAGCGGCCGTTGCGCGACTGGGAGCGCAGTCCGCCGCGCATTCCGTTAATCCCGAGGATCACTTACTGCGACTACAACTACGTGTCGCTGGGCAACACCCACACGCTGACCTACCGCTGCTATTTGGACGCGAATTGGCACGAGCGGACCGCGCTATTCACATGGTGGACAAAATACGGGGGATTAATTAACGGAAACTGAATATTGAGCGCCACCAGTTGGGCGCCAATAAATTCAAGGCGCCCTAAATCATGAAAATTATTTAGATAATAAGGGAATAACCATTGGGTACACTGCCATTTCAGCGCCAGGAAATTCTAGGCGCCATAAAAGCGTGAAATTCAATTCCTCTTCCATTTCTAGCTATAGAAGCAACAGTTTTTAAAGCTAGCTTTATGGGTGCGTAATGAACGATAAATAAAATTTCAATAGACCCTTAAAATATAATTTTAAATGTCACAATTCATCTTCTGAAAAGACTTTCTAATCATTTAAAAACAGTGCAGTCCGATTTTAAAATTGATTAATTTGTAATAAATATTTAATTTTGCAGGGTCATGCTTGCATTTCTCACTGTGGTCAACCTTGGCAATTTGATGTTTTGGCTGGAATGGGCATTTCGCATGAAGCTGAAAACTCAGAGGCGGAAATGGGTTCGAAATTGAAAATTAAAAAATTTAAATTTAATTTCAAAAATAATCGCAGGTGCTTCGCAAATGGCTTTGTGACAAGGACGACTTCTCGCCTTGGGAGCAGGATCAGATGAACAAATTTGCGGAACAGTTTCGGACCGGCAATTTGCTGCTGTTTTATTACATCGAAGCACACACCGACCGCGTTGTGGCAAGCGGTAAAAAAGCATTAAATATTTGGCAATTAATCTTCAGTAAAAATTTTGGAATTTATTACATTTTGGATTTTTCTTAAATTTAATTATTGGAAACATTTTAAAGCGCTGCAAAATTCGAACAGAATTTTTAAAAAAATTTCATTTTAGCTTTTTGCTCGGGTCTGTTCCGCCTTTGGCTACAAAAGAAGAAAAGTCAGTGGATTCGAGCGCACGGCGGTGGCGGAGGAGGCGGCGGCGCCGGCGGCGACAGTCCGTCCGGCTACACAACGCCAAAGGTCGGTTAATTAGGATTCAAATTTTATTAATTTAATTAAAATTTTTTATAGCAAATATATAGGCATCAGTTATAAGAGAATTTTAAAATATTTTTTATCCCCTGATTATTGTTATGTTTCATTGTATATCTTTTTTTAGCACGGCTTCGCCGGCGCTGTGCCTGGCGACTACGGCTGGAATTTGGGCTCCGACGACATGGAGGAGGGCGAAGTGAGCAGTCCCGCGTCCCCCCATTACTACTCGGCCGAGTCGCCCTCCACGCTGCCGCTGCTGCAGCAAGGCCAAGTCCCACATGGCCATCACCAGCGCCACCACCCGCCGCAACACCACCACAGACTGTCCGCCTCGTCCGACAACAGTTCCACCTCTAAGTCGCCCGGAGGTGTGGAAAAACAAAGAAATTTGCAAGAATATTGTTCTGATAGGCCCGAGCTCTCAAAAATCTCCTAAGATTCCTCCCCCCCCCGCCGCCCCCTCCGCCGAAATGTTTCTCTGGTTAAGTGTCGGATTTTATAAATTGGAAAAATTGGGCATCGCGTAAAATTAAGCTCTAAGATTTTTGCCGTAAAAATGGGTGGTTCTGGGATGTTTCGTAAAAACCGGCATTTTTTTAATGACTCAAAACTAAATTAATTTAAATTCTTTATATCATTTCATTAAATGTGCTTTAAATCTTCTCTACTATCCTGCAAAATTTCAAAAATTCTGCCCAAAATTCAAAACAAAGTCAACTAACAACTTTACAAATTTAATTAATTCACGGCAGTTTTAAAGAAACGACTTACACTTTAAAAAACTGGGTGTGTGCCGATTTTTTCAATAAATTTAGCCAATCATCCAAAGAAAGGCGAATTAAAAAAAATGTCAAATACCTAGATGGAATTTCCATTCACATAGAAAATAGAAATGAAAAGGCCACCAAGAAAGGGGCAATTTTAAAATATAAATTTGAAGACGAGCCCAAGCCGAAGTTCACTTCGACGCCCATTGACTTTCATCCGCCGCCTTCCGGCACTTCGGCCAACGCCACCGCCGCTGGACCGAATGCCATGGCAATGATGGAAACGCCGAAGAAACACCGCTTCTCTCAATCGGCACAGCACCCGCAACAACAGCAGCCGCAGGATTTGCTTTATCCGCCCGGCGGATTCCACCCGCACCCAATGGCACGCCGGGGGGCAAATTACGCGCGAAACATCACCAAGAACGCGTCATCACGTGATCCGCTGCTAATGAGCTCATCGACGCCGTCCGGAAGGAAAAGCGGTGCCATTTTTGGGCTGACAAATTTCGGGAGAGGCGTAGAGTTTATGACTCATTAACACTTGCTGTCAAATATTTTATGTTCAAGCTAAGTTTAGATTTATGAGCAGATGCTTACAATTAGCAAGCATGTTGTCCCATCCTTCCTCAAAAGAATATTTTTTATTTTCTACAAAAATATGCATTAATAACATTTTTCTGCTTGGGCTTTCTCATGATACCAATCATAAGGGGCAATACAAGATTTTGTCGATCCAAAAAGGAACATTCCGTTGAAGACCAAAAAGTCTATTTGCTTTGATTATCAAAATCAAACCCATGCATATACAGTAATTTTAAAACAAATTTATTATTTTTTGCAGCAGGCGGTTCCGCCTCCAAGGACAAGCGGAAACGAGAGAAGGAGAGGGAGAGGAGAGCACAGCGGGGCGGAACACTGCCAGAGGACGAGAGGAATGGCAGAGAACGAGAGGACACCGGTGGAGGGGGGCGATCGCGATGTTCGATCATGTAAAATGTGTGAATGAATTGGGCGGGGACAGAGAAAGAGACGGAGGGAAGTGATCAGCAGCAGACAAACGGATCAGCAGCTCAAGCGCAAGCAGTGACAGTCAATTCCAATCGGAAGCGAGCAACAAAAAGCCATTCACAAATTTTCTATTTACATTTGCAAAATGCCAAAAAGTTTGGGTCCTTTAGAAAAATTGCTAATTTGGCATTTTGTATTACTAAATATGACGGGGCAAATATTCATTCGTAATTAATTTTTAATTACCTAATTAATTAATTGGCAACTAATTTCGTTTTTTCTTTCTCTTTTGCTACTCAAATGTGTCTTTTTTCCCATTACTACTTCATTTCATCAATCGTATCACTTATCAATGATTTTGTGCTTCAGGCGACGTCTTATTTTTGAGTTTGTTTTATAATTTTTCTGTTCATCTGTTGGGCTTGCACTTTTTCATTTTTAAATTTTAATCGTAAAAATTTAAAATTGTAAGCCCACTTTTCCTTCCCTCTCTATCCTTTTGTTCCCCTCTAAAATGTTATTATTAATTTGTTTGTTTTAATAGTTTCTTGCAATATTATTTTTTTTACATTAATTTTTGAAATGATGTTCAATCGATTGTGTGCCATCAATTTTTGTCTGTCCGTCTTTGCTCTCTCTCTCTCTCGCTCCCCCACTCTCTCTCTCTCTCATTATCGATTTTTGTTAACACTTTACTATACAGCAATTTTTGTGGCCTTTTAAATATTATTTTATTATTATTTTTTGATTTTGATTTATGTATTTTTTAATTTTGTTGAGTTTTTGATGCACAACAAAAAATGGTCTCATTTTGTTCATCCAATTAATGAATGATTACTTAAAGTGGAGCTACGGACAAACAAATTGGCTTTGTTAATTGTATCTAAAAGGTTACTCAATTCTGCGTGCAACTTTTCATGTACAGGCCGCAGAATAATGAAAGTCCCGCCGGTGTCAACATCCAAAGCTATGTCTAGACAAAGAAAAATTTTTAAACCTTTAAAGTTGTATTTTCAAAATAAAAATTCTTTAACCAAACGTAATTAAAATTTATAATTTGGTTAATTTTTTATGTTTTATCCCTGTGTTTTTACTCAGCAGATTTTTGCTTAATTTTAGGCTGAAAATTATGTAACTCGTCATTATTTGGCATTTTTCCTCACTATTTTAGTTAACTATTTCGAGATTTTTGTAACTAAAACTCGCATCACTATTAATTAAAATAGCAATCATATTTAATGGACGTGACAATAAGAAAAGTTCGACGAAAAATATTTCTTCAATTTTGTGTTTGTAAAACGACGGACAATTTTGAGAAGAATTGGCGACATTGGCACTGATAAATTAAAAAAATAATCGTTTTAAAAACTCAAAATTTTTCTGTTCACAAAATCACACTAAAAAATTATGGTGCTGGGACGTTTCTTAAAAACCGCCACATTGGGCGTTTCTTAAAACCGCCACTTTGGGCGTTTCTTAAAACCGCCAGGGCGTTTCTTAAAACCGCCAGGTGGGCGTTTCTTAAAACCGCCAGGTGGGCGTTTCTTAAAACCGCCACTTTGGGCGTTTCTTAAAACCGCCAACTCATATGATTATGTATATAAATATATATATATATATATATATATATATATATATATATATATATATATATATATATATATATATATATATATATTGGAAGTTTACATAACAATAAAAAATTTAAAATACATATGCATATCTAGTGACGGTAAAATAAAATAATTATTTTTATCCTTCTTTAAAACGTTCTCCAAAAATATGAACTGACCAGCATAATATATTCTAAAAAATAAAATATTTAAGATATGAGTTGGAGAACAGACTTTTGTTAGAAAGCAATTAGGATATTCATTAAGGCAATTGCAAAATTTAATATCACAATCGTAACGTTTCTGATATTTATTTATGTAGCACACATCGTGGTTATAGCAACAATTATCAACTGCAAAATTTTCGAATATAAAATTGCTAATTCGTAATTTGTTACTTTTTTGAAAGTTGCAAAACCAGATTACAGGAGCTATTAGACAAGAGTCTAATAGAGAGGTGCCACAATAAGTCCCACAGAATTTCTTTGCAACTTTCAAAAGGGAATTAATTTTTATAAAGATTATCACAGAAATAAAACAATGGTGCATGATTTGATGAGTTCTATCTAATTGGCCCTCTCTAATAATAGCACTTCCTTTATACCATTTAAATTGTAATAAAACTGCCAGCCTCATATTTCCTGCTGACACCTATTGGTACAACCAAATAAAAATTAAGTAAATAATTGTAAATTAATTTAATAAAGATTTTTAGTCTGTCACTGCTAGACTAATAATATTTCCGGCTGACACTTACTTGCACAACAAATAAAAATTAATAGATATTATTGTATATTTAATTTAACGGATATACATACATAATCATATGAGTTGGCGGTTTTAAGAAACGCCCAAAGTGGCGGTTTTAAGAAACGCCCAATGTGGCGGTTTTTAAAACGACCTAGCACCAAAAATTATTAGTCGTTTTGGCTCCAGGAATTGAATTAAAAAGGCTTCGGTTGTACACCAAAATATCTAAAAGAAAAAATGGTATTTTTTAAGAAAAAATCTCTACGAATTTGCACCGTTTTTTATATTACCATGATGGATTTAATTTCAGGTAATAAGATTTTATTAGTTACCTAAGTTTTTTTTAGAATTTTTACGTGCGATTGTTAATTGTAAGCAGATTTTTATTTTTAGCACTTAAACACATACATCCCCTAAGAATCGAACTGAAAAATAATAATAATAAAATATATCCAAAAGAAATCGACATTTCAAAACTGAAAAATTTAACCAAAAATTGTCAAAAAACATACTCTTAAAAACAAAAATTTTAATTATTTGTTTTTCGATGAGTTTGTGCAAAAAATGAGAATAATTAATTTACTGGCCCAAAATTTTTTTTATAAGTTTAACAGCTATTTTCAATTTTAGCAATCTATTTTGCAGTTTTTAACACATAAAAAATATAAGCCTTATCTGTCAAATACATGTTTCTAAAATCAATTAATTATTGTAATTTTACTTTCATGCTCTAATTATATTTATTCGAAAATTAATAAATATAGCAAATAATCAATATTTTTTATCACTAAAATTACGAAATAAAAAAATAAAAATAAATATGCAGTGAATTATTTAAAAATCCGTTTTAATTACTAACCCTTTTACCTGATCGCATTTACATCTGAATTTGAAAATATTCGAATTTCGCCATTTTCCATGTTAATTTTAAGATCATTATTCGCTATGAAAACACTTTTCGCCATTAACAATGTCCTCAAAAAATATTCTACCAATAATATTCGTTTAAATTTTAGCAAAACTAACTTTTTTTTATTACAGTTTTTTATTCAAATATTTTTCATTTTAGTCTACTGTTTGGCTAGAAACATTGTGTGTTATTGATGCTAATTGAAGTGAGAAAAAAAATTTCTTTTTTTTATTGAGAATACTGAAATTTAGTTAAGAATTAGAGTGAAAGAATTTTTAAAAATTCAAAAAAAAAATTTTTCGAAAATCGGATTCAGTTGGTTAACGTCTTATGAATTTATAATTCTCATTTCAACCCAAATCAAAAGAAATATATATTTGAAGACTAATTTTATGGAAACTTAATTTTTTTTAAAGATTGCTTTTTTTGCGTGTGAAATTATACATTAAAAAATGGCAAAAAAACATACATAGAAGAATTGGCATTCATTTTCACTCTTTCTCATCTGTATAGAAATAATATTAAATGCCACATTGTTATTTTGTTCAGAGATAATAGAATCAATTGCATGAAATATTTATGAAAAAATAATCAAAAGATAAAAAACAAAAATTAAAAAATTATTCAAGAATTATTTTGTTGGTTTTTAGAAATTTTAATTTGTTTGTTTTTCCATGACTCATAAATATTTAATATTTCCCAATTGTATAAATTGAAATGGAAATGACGTTTGTTGGGTTACAAAACTCGTTTTGGTCCCTTTAGAGTTTGCTGCGATTGATTTAACATCGACGGTTTTCACTGTTCAAAATTGCCAATTTTGGCCAATCATAAGAGATTCCAATTCATTATTTTTTATTGTTTAAGCGGCAATAAATAAGAATAAAATTATTATAAATAAAGCTATATGTTGTATTCACAAACAAAAATACGCATAAATTTGCCCAAAAAATCCCTCAAATATGCCCCAAAAACTGCCAAAAAATGGTTTAAACGACAAAATAAAATAGGAATTACAAAAAAATCAAAAGCAATGACTAAATAATGTATTTTAAAAAAACATATTTTTTTCATTTCTCAAATTTGCTAATGTGAAGTTTTGTGTACTTTCGAAATTAATTTTAACAATTCAAATATTGTGAAAATTTTTGCCAAATTCCTCCCATTAAACTCAATTTTTTTCGATTTTGGCATATTCCAAAAAGTCGATCTTAGGGTGTTATATTCTCCTTATTTATTTTTGAAATATTACTCAATTCATAAAAATTCAGACTGAGAAATAACGGCATTTTATTTAAATAATTGTGATTAAATGTTCAAATTAATAACTTTTTTGCCAATTTTTTTGTTCCCAAATTGTGCCAATGGATTCAATTTGTTCGACGAAGTTAAAAAACGTTTAATGCCATCGAATGATGCGCCATTCATTGTGAAAGAATTGTTTCTGACAATTTTTGAAAATGCCGACGAACATGACGCCAAATTTTTAAACAAAACAATGAAGGCAAAGCCAAAATAAAAAAATATTATTAATTAATTTTTAGACTATTTAAAAAGAAAAAATATAAGCTCGAGAATGATGAAATCAAGAAAATAGTGAAATTTTGTCTTACCAAAATTACTCCATTAATCAAATTTATAAATATTATGCAAATAAAATACAAATTTAATTTATTTAGGAATTTCGCGAAAACAAAGACATTCTGCTTGAGGTAATAAGAAATAAAAGGTGAAATTACAAGGAATGTATAAAATAATTATCAAATTTTCAGATTCTGATCACCCGCAACAAAAAGCAAATCGCCACCATCAAAAGCAAATACAAACAAATGTTTGGCCATGAATTAACGGATGAAATTGCTTCACAAACACGCGGCACTTACAAAGATCTGTTGATGGGACTTCTAAAAGCTGATCGGGATGAAAGTGCTAAGACTGATCGGACAAAGGCCAATCAGGTGATAGAGAAAGGAAAATTAGGGATGGATTTTCGGGAAAATTTTGGCGCAAAATTGCGATTTTTAAAATTCCATTTTCTAAACAATAAAATAGAGTTAAATAAGAAAATAATTTTAAAGATAATTAATATTTTTAAAGAGATTGTTATATATAAAAATAAATATTTAATAGATAAATTAATACCCAATTATTTAGCAATAATTAAGGATGCCGAAAGATTGTACAAAGCTGGCGAAAAACGCTTAGGCACTGACGAAGAAGTGTTTATTCAAATATTTACCAGTCAAAATGTGGCACAACTTCGCTACATTTTTGAAGAGGCATTTAAAAGAATAAAAGCAAAATATTATATTAATTATTATATATATATATATATATATATATTATTAAAATTTAAATAATAAAATGTTAAAGTATCAAAAATTGACGGGCAATTCCATTGAAAAAGCGTTGGATTCGGAATTCAGCGGCGATGAATTTGACGCGTTTATGGACATTGCGAGTTTTGTACGCAAAGGCCCTTCCGGCGTTTTAGGCCGACTGATAAAAAAAGCGATTAAGGTGGTCAAATAAGAATTGGAATTTTAATTAAATAAATCTAAAATATTAAAAAATTTTAAAAAAAGTAGTATTTTTTTTTATTTTAGAGTGAGTGGAGTATAGGTAATTTGATCGTCGAGATTAAATAGAATTTTTTGAAAATTTCTGATAATTCATTGAATTTTTCACCAATTTTTTAAGGGACCTTCCAACGATGAATTGCTTGTCCATTTGATTTATTCGCATAAAAGATTAAATTTGATGAATATGCTTCAGGACGAATTCAAACATGGTTTTAAGGTCAGAAAATTTTAGTGAATAAAAAAATAAAATAAAATTTAGGGGCCTTTGTCCGAAGCAGTGAAAGACAAGGCCAAATCAACACTTTTGAAAAATACACTGATAAATTTAATTTCCGGCTAATCAGTGCTAATTATGATAAATGATTTTTTTCATTCTTCTGAGCCAGAGTTTGTCAAAACTTTTAGGAAAAGCAACCGATTGCACGGGACAGCAGCCCAAAGCCAGTCTTAGAGTCGGGTCTTACAATTAGAATTTTCATCTTCAGTTTTT
Organism: Heterodera glycines; assembly: GCA_004148225.2. Lineage (NCBI taxonomy): Eukaryota > Metazoa > Nematoda > Chromadorea > Rhabditida > Heteroderidae > Heterodera > Heterodera glycines. The sequence goes on along the minus strand of CP049706.1, from coordinate 3,832,696 downwards.
AATACCTATAAAAAAAGATATTGAAAAAAAAACATTTTTACGTGCTTACAAGTTATAATAAATTACTCCTGAAATTTTTTAGTCAAGATCACTTGAAATGCGTAGGATAAAAATTGATTAAACCTTTTTCATCATATTGTAATTTTGGGCAATATTAAAATTATGTAAGAAAAATGCTTCTTACACATTGTCTTGTCCTAATTTAAGAAATGCTAATGCTATTAAATCTATTTTTTGCTCAACCACCGTTCGATACAATTCATTCTTTGTTCGAGTGTCTCGCTTCTATAGGCTTCTATCTAAAGATGCACGAGATTATTACTTAATCCTATGAATTTGCTAAACTCCTTGAAACCGTTAATTTTGATTCGTTTAATGTTTGTCAAATATGACCTATTTGATATCGTCACGCTCTTGCGTATAAATTATTTTAAATTTGATTCGTCCTAATGAAATTTTAGCTTCTTAAATTTCATATGTCCTACTTATTTAAAAAAAAAATTTAAATTTTGCTTAAAAACAGAATCCAACACCATAAAATACTTCGAATATTCTTTGTCTGTATAAATTACTGCTGCAATTAATAAATCAAACAAATCAATTAGCAGAACAAACAATTTGCCGAATTGGGTACATTTTGTTTATCATATCAGAGTACAGCAGCAGCAGCACAAAATTGTCTTCAGTTCATTCATCTCCCATAATAATAATATCTTCAAATACAATTAGTTGTTTTTTTTCTTCAATTAAACTCGTCTAATGGACGGCGAATTAGTCAATTAGATTTTTGGATGAACAATTCTTGTTGCTTTTGCTTGGGAAGGTGTCAAGCGGAGAGACAGAAGCCGAAGAAAATTAGCGATGGGACGATAATTAACTCAATGATAAAATTGCATAATAATTAATGGAAAAATGGGATCCCAAAAACATTGAAATATTCTTCCTCTGTATAAATTACTGCATTAATAAATAACACAAATCAATCGGAAGAAACAAACAATTTGCCCAATTGGTAAATTTTGTTTATCATAACAGTACAGCAGCAGCACAAAGTGCCTTCAATTCATTCATTTCCCCATAATAATAGCGACCAAATACAATTAGTTGTTTTTTTCCATTAAAAATTTTAATTGCCCAAATTAGTCAATAAAAAAATTTTTGATAATAAATTCTCGTTGCACGGGAAGGTGTGTCAAGTCGAGGCCGAAGCCGGAGAACATTCGCGATAGATCATAATTAATTCAAAAAATGCATAATAATAAAAGTAATTGATGCATTAACGTTTTTGAAACCCAATTTATTTTTCATGTGTACATAATTGGGCGATAAACAAAAACAGGCAAAAGAAAAATTACAAAACATATAATAATGAATTAATTAATTGTCATTTAATTAATGTTAGGCGTTCAAATTAAATACAAAAAACACCTTATTGCTTTTTGTTTTTTTATTGTTTATTCTGAACTTTGCGAGTGTTGTTCCCTGCATAAATTAGTGCTAATTGTGCTGTTGCACAACATAACATTTAAGCTCCAAAGAACGCAACACAAAAATTGAATTTTTATGAAAGTGCGCGAAAAAATTTTTATCAAACTATAATTACAAAACTCAAAAAAATTTTTTTAATGGTTTATGTTCGGCTGCTCCTCTGATCATATGTGTTCCTTTTATGATCATAGCGGCGGATGAGTAGTGATTAATTTTTATAGATTAAATTAAGATGAGAAATATATTTATTTTATTAAAAAAAAATTTAAACCCTTTTCAATACATATATTCTAATGTGATTTTATTTCAAATTATTAATTTTGAGTTTTATTTGAGTGTTTTTTAATATTTGATTTTTATTTTAAAAATAGAGATATAGTCGGAACAATCTTTAACAAATTATTAAATTAATTTTAAAATTTTTTTTTATCATTTTATCATTTTATTTTTAATAATTAATTTATAATAGATAGCATATCAATCTTAATTTTTACAAGTCAAAAAAGACGAACAATCACTGAATATTTTTCATTTTTTAGCATTTTCTGTTCCCATTTTCAAGATTCTTTAATGCCATTTTTTCATTTTTTGTTATTCATCCCTATGAATCAATCCGCTCAAAGAATCTTTCCCATTAAAAATTTACAATTAACAAACATTCCTTTTGTCGATATAAAAGCACAATGATATTTTTTTATTATTTTCATTAATTAATTTATCATTTATTTTAAATAAAGAAAATATTTCAAATCGTTTGCTTTTTGTTTTTTTATTGTTTATTCTTAACTTTTCGAGTGTTGTTCCCTGCATAAATTAGTGCTAATTGTGCTGTTGCACAACATAACATTTAAGCTCCAAAGAACGCAACACAAAAATTGAATTTTTATGAAAGTGCGCGAAAATAATTATCGGTACTTTTCCGTTTTGGGGCCAAAAATTGAATTTTTTTAAAAATCAACAGTGGGCCCGTAGAATTGCTAAAGCTACACACCACAATTATTTGTGAGGCATAAATGCCACAATTTGAGCTAAGATCTCTTCGAATGGGTCTGCGCCAAGGTTTTGGATATTTATGCAATGGGAACGGAGATTAATATAAAATTCTACGCGCCCGCTGCTGATTTAAAAAAAAAAAAATCAAACTTTGGCCCCAAAACGGAAAAGTACCTAATTATCATCAAACTATAATTTATTTTAATCACAAAATCCAAAAACAAACTTTTTGATAGTTTCTGTTCGGCTGCTCCTCAGATCACATGTGTTCCTTTTATGATCAGAGCGGCGGATGAGTAGCAAAGCGATTGATGAATCAATTATCGAAAATTAATTGCAAGATCCATCTTCATTACCATCATCCATCCCCTGTATAACTCGAGAACATCGTTTCAAATGTGATCCGATTACTTTTTTGGGATCCGCCCACATTAAAATGAAAAAGATTTGGTGCGGCTGATACTGACATTAATTAATAAGGTCATAAATTGGCGAACAGTTGGGTGAATGTTATTCCTAATTAGGCGTTCATTTTAAGAAGTAATTATGTCCCATTAATTAATTGTATTCTTTCTTTGGACAGACGGCAGAAATCAATTTGAAAATACAATTATATTATTATGCTAATAATGAAAAGCTATGGCCAATATGCCAAATCACTGCTCAATTCGCTTAATGGCCATGAACTGACATTGGTCAGCGTATTTTTGACCGCAACATTCATTAACACAATTACAATTAATTGCATGGAAACAATTTACCCCAAAGAAGTAAATAGTTATTGTCTAATTAATATTTTTTGAATAAATTAAAATATTTGGGCGAGTAATTATTCTATTTTTAGGCCATTTCTCGAGGCATTGATCGAGGCCATATTGGCCTAGTGATCGGCATATACCAATTAAGCAGATTTTTCATGGCACCAATTATCGGAAATTATGTAAATGATATAATTTTTTAAAGGCACATACATACAATAAATTCCATTTTTAGATTGTAAAAATTGGAACAAAATTTACATTTTACACCGCACTTTTTCTTGTGTCCGGGTCAGCAATTTGTTTTGGGTGTGTTATTTTTTTAATTATTTATTAATTTTTATTTAAATTTGTGTTTAGGTTTCTCACCTTTTTGCACAACAATTTGACTTTCTTTTTGTGTTCTTTGGTCATCCGTTTTTTCCAAGCTGTTGGTCGGACATTTTTTGTGCTGAGTATTTTCACACTTTCAGCTGAACTTTTTCCTGAACACGTGTCGTTGATAGGCGTAAGAAAATTAAATATTTAATAATAAAAATTTCACTCCTTAAAATATTAATTTAAAATAATAAATTTTTAAATGCTTTTTAATTTGTTTTAGAGTATTTTGGAAACATTTGAAGGCGTTGGCCAAATCTCAGGGCCAATTTTTGGCGCCTCATTGTATGAAATTGGCGGATTTATGCTGCCTAATTTTGTGATGGGCACAGCGATGGCACTGATGGCATTTGCTTTTGTCGCTTTGGCACCGTTTCCAACGGCACTCGTTTATGAAGACGAATTGCACAAAAAAACGATGCAAAACATTGAAGAGGGCAAAATGGAGGAACAGCAGAAAAGGGTGAAACAGACTTTTAATTAATAACTTTTTTTAATTTTAAAGAGAAAATTTACGAAAATAAAAAAAGTTAAAATTAATAATTCTTTTGTTGCTTTATTTTTATAGGAAGAAAATAAAGAAAGAACGGTCGGTTTCATGACGGTTTTACGAGTCAGCAAAACATGGATGATGCTCATTTTAATTGTGCTGCGGGGCATTACCAACTCATTTTACCAAGCATCATTACCCACTCATTTGAAATCGGTAGGAGTAAAAAGCAGAATTTAAATTTGAAAAATTTAAAAATCATATAAAAATGGGAATGTTCCACGTATAAATCAATAATGGAAAAAAGTTTCAATAAAATCCAATAAATATAGAATTAAAACAAATAAATTTTTAGTTGAGCCCATCGGCACTGCTTATTGGCATTATGTCGACGATAATGAGCTTCAGTTATTTGCTCAGTGCCCCAATTTGGGGCCTTATGATCGAAAAGCAAGTGAAGCACTCATCCAAATTGATCACTTTGATGGGCTCACTGATGGCGATCAGTGGCGTTTCGTTAATGGGGCCGCTTCCATTCATTCCAATCATTAAGTAATTTTCCAATTTTCATTAGAAACATAATTAGCCTTATTTATAAGTTTAAACATTTCAGTTTGTAGCACCATTTTTTGTAAAATTTCTGAGTCACAATAGGCCGTGAAAACATATTTATGAGTTTTCTGAGTCACTGATCAATAATGTGACATCCATTACGGTCAATTCTGAAAACCCTGGTCCGATTTGGCTTAAAGTCGAGAATTTGAATTTTTAAAAAATCAGGTTTATGGTGTAAATATATAAAGTAATCATTAATAGTTAGTTATTAAGTTCAGAATCTAGTCCAAGATTATTGAAATGGGTTGTTATCATATCATATTCATGATTCATTGAGACTCCGAAAACGATCTGAAATGCGTTTGCACAGCTTTTCAAAATGTAAAATTTTTTTTTAATAAAAATGGGAGGTTCGCATGCACTGACTTTTGTATCTGTTTTTTCGGCTTTAAGTCTTAGGATTTGATGAATTTTGAGCTTATTTGAAAATGTGAAACGAATGGTTTGTCGAAATTATAGCTAATCATTATTCCCTTTTCAAAGCTCAATTCCGACAATGTGCATTTCCTTCTCTCTGCTGGGCATGGCCGCATCGGCACTTTACATTCCCGTGTTCAAGCGATGCTCAAATTTATCAAAGTAAAAATATATTTTAAAAACAATTGTTTATTATTTTAATTTTTTAAGAAAATTGAATGGCGATGGAGAAGCAAAAGCAGAAGCATCATCTCAAAATTCAACCCAAATTTATGCGTACATTTTTGCCTTAGTCCAATCGGCGTCGACATTGGGGTAATTATTTATTTGTAATTTAAATTTTAAATAATTAAGTAATTCCGATTGAAAATTGGTTTTTAATTTAACAGAAAACTCACTTTATTTTTTTAACTCCATTTTCAAACATTTTCAGCTCCTTTTTTGGCTCAACAATTGGTGGCTATGGCGCCGATGCGTTTGGATTCCCATGGATTTGTGCTTTTGTTGCGTTCGCGCATTTTCTCTTCATAATTTTGGAACAAATCCGCAGGATATTGTCCAAATATTTATAATTAATATGATTTTGTTTGTAATTGATTTGATGAACTCAGCCCATTCTTTTTTGATTCTCATTTTTTTAAATAAAGATTCAATTAATTGGCATTAATTAAATTTATTTACTCATTTTCTGGTATGATTTGTGAAAATATAATTAATTCACAAATTTTATTTAAAAAACACGCGTTCATATAATAATAATATCTTCCGTTTTTCTGTTACACAAAAATTTTGATTAGATTGTAAAAAAATAAATAATTATTTATTAGTTAATTTGTCGTCAAACGGGGAAAAGTGTAAAAATGGTCAAAATTCCAACCCGCAAGTCGCTGTAATATTTAAAAAACGGGGAAGCAATTAATTCAAATGATAAACCAATGAAAAAACAACAACAATTGCATTTAGTAGAATAGTTATTTAATTTAAAATGAACGAAAATTTCTCGATGTTTACGAAAGTTATGAAATTTTATTCAAAATTTTTAATTTGATATAATTTCTCGTTAGTTAGCTAAACTATCGGTTAGATGCCATCGCTATTAATATTTAGAAGTTTTTTCACACCAACGAAAAAACGACAACAATTGTATTTTGTGAACTATTTAATTGATTTAAAATGGAAAAAATTCAATATTTAGAAAAGTTATAAAATTATAAAATATTTTTAGACTTTTTTATTCATTTTTTTTGGCTCGTCAGCTAAACATAATTTATCGGTTAGATGTAATCTGTATTAATTTTTAGGTGCCTTTTCGAATGGTTTACCAAATGTACTTGGCATCCAAGTACGAATCCGAGCTCTGGCTTTAAATCCTCAATAAAGTCTGAAAATATGTATATATTCAATATTTGCTTAAATAAACTAAAAATACACTAAATTACTAAAAAATGGTTTAAAGCCAAAAAATGCTAAATATTATCAAATTCGAGCTTCAACAATTGCAAATCAAACACATCTCAAGATTTTTTAGTAATTATCTCATTCTGTTTTCGTATTGCCACTTTCGGCATACAATTTGTGACATGAAGTGCCATGCCATCGTCGGATGAGGGCGTATTGTGATAAAATACGGGGAAAAGAGAATTGAGTAAAATAATAATATAAAATGAAAATATGTGTCAAAAAAATATAACAAAATCAATAAATATATTCTTTGGCGCTTTTTTAATTCATTTTTACAATTTGGATAAAATTTTTCAATAGAAAAACATTTAGTTAAGGATATGTATTATATTTTTCTTATAATTTTTCCAATTTTTACACAAATTTCTTCAAAAAAAGGTAAAATATTTTTAATAAAAAAAATGAACCTTGCGTTATTAACCTTTGGAATTTTCATGAAAATTGAAATTTCAAATAGTGGAAAATGAAATTAATTTATAAAACGAAAATACATTTTAGACCAATTCATTGGACAAAGTCAATCACTTAAGTCTATCAACAACAATCATAATGGTAATATTTTTTAATTCATGACTCTTATTCTTAATAATATTTAGTGGATTTGTATCCGCCTTCTGCCCCAAGCATTGGTAGCAATTTTTCATTAAAAAATATTTTTAATAATTTTTTTTTAGAAAATATACATGGACAGGCATCAACATCAAATGGCGGTAATTTTTTGTTTATTATTATTAGTACAAAAAAAAATTCCCTAGCAATTGATGATGAAACATTAATTTGCAACTCCATTTTTGATCATTGTGCTGACAATCCGCAACTGTTGGAGCTTTTCAACAAATTTTTTGACTCCGTCAAAGAAAAAAATGCCAAATTAGTGGAGCAAAGCAATTATTGGCAAACAAATTATTGGACCCTTTGGTGCGAAAATTATACGGCCGAAAAATTGATCAGTGCCGATCAGAATGGCATTGTGCGTTTGAAAAATGTGTCATTGGACAATGACTTTATGCAATTTCTTCTGTTCGGGCGAATGGAAGGACGGAAGACCATTTATTTGTTCCAAGAATTGAAATTTCAGAAATATTATTTTGACGATTTGCTTTTGGTTTGGTTTTAGCTTTAGTTTTTAATTTAATTTTTGGCTTATTTTTTCAATTAAGCTATTAAAACACAATTAATTTTATTTGCATTTTTGTTTATTTGAAAAATAATCAATAAATAATGGTTTATTTTTCAAATAATTATTTAAATTATCATATATAATATTTTCGTTGCTTTTAAAAATTTCAATTTGTAAAATAATAATTTTTCCAATTTTTTATTACCAATTTTTCGGCCCAATTTCAGCACATTGCCATGACTGAGTTGCCCCATTTGGTGATGGATTTGCACGTTCGACTGCCGAACAGCTTCAAATGTCCGGACGCGTGTTTTATTTTGTCCGGCTTTGTCGACGCTTTGTCGTTCCGCGAATTGTTTCCGCATTGTGCCACCGACGAATTTATGCGCCGGGCAGAGAATGCCAAAATCAAAACAATAGGACACAGATCAAAGCAACAAAGTGCCACGTCCGACGATAGTGATGACGAACAAGGACAAATGGACAACCCATGGGTCGGCTTTTTGGTCGAAAACCCAAACGGAACCAAATTCGAGCTGAAATTGCACTACTCACCTTCGAACTATGACAAATGGTCGAAAATGGTGATCCGACAATTGGCCGACGACGACCATCAGCAGGCGGCAAAATAATTGGACGAAAATGCCGAAAATTATGATGTTAGTAGCTAACCCTTTTATTTACTTTTTGATTTTGTTATTGTATTTTCAGAAAATGCATTTGCTTTTGCTTTTATAAATAAATAAAAATCATGTATATGTACTTCTCAAAAACGGACCAATGATAAAATGAATTTAAATCAAAATTTGATTTGTGAAATGACCGAAAAGTAAATTAGCAAAATTATGGACAAAAACTGGCGAAAGAAAATATATTTTTCTAATTGATACAAAAAGAAAAATAATTTTCCTTATTTTTTAATTCCAAAATAAATATTAATAATTACCAAATAATATTTTTAAAATTCTTTTATGCTTTCAATAAAAGTCAAATTTTCCAAATTACATAATCTTATTTCTCCAAATAATGAATAAATTCTCACTGATGAATCTTTTCCTGCCATTAATACAGCCCCCTAAAAATGAAACAAAAAGAAAAGAAGGCATAATCATCTGATTGGAATTGCATTGATTGTTCTTTGCCTTAAAATAAAATTGAAAAATGCTTTAATAAAATGCTTATTTTATAATTTTTATTTTTTTTATATCAGATTAAATGAATATTATTTTCGCATTTTTCATTTTGCTAATCCAATGGCTTTCCGTTTACCCAGCTTACGCTCCATCAAATTTGAATGAAATTGTGGAAAAGGTTGCCGAACTCCAGCATTGTCCCATTATTAAAAGTACTCAAAAATTCCGTTATTTGCTCGGGGGTTGAAAACCCAACCATTTTAAGGCCTTTTAATGATGGTTATCGAGTCAATGATTTGTTGTTACAAATCTATGACTTAACTCAAAAAACAAGGCCATCAATTTGCTACAATATTAATTGGGCTTAAGGTGTAACCATTTCCTGTCAAGGATTTTCTTTTTTTGGCTTTTCAAATTCCACCAAAACGGTGCCTTCGGCACCGCCGGACCCCACATTCGCATTAATTTTTCATGATTATGACTAGAGCCGGGCGGGAGCGGGAGTCCCGCGGGAGTTTACGGGAGTCCCGCTCCCGACTCCCGTACTTTTTTGCCCAACGGGATTTTTACGGGAGCGGGAGTTTTGCGGGATTCCCGCTCCCGCTCCCGGAAAATTTTCTTAAAAAACTGGCTAAAATTCCAAAAATTGGTCATTTTTGACAAAATCTGACAATTTATTGTGTTCAAATATTCAATTTTTTCCCGGCGGAGCCTACCGGCACCGCCGGCCTACCTCCTCCTCCCTGGTCACCAAAAAGTTTTTTCAAAAAATAAGTCGCAAAAAAGTTGTTTAAATAATAAAGGAAGTCGAAAAGATAAAGTTAATAAATTTTTTGTTCGAATAAATTATAAAAAATAATTTATTTGGAGCAATTTGAAAAAAATTTCTGATTTTCGACAGAAAAAAAGATTTTTTATTTCAAATTTATGCATACTAAATTTTTCTGTATGTTTTTTCTTTAATAAAAGGATTGTCCTTCAAATTTGTGCATTAAAAATATTTTTGTGATTATTTAATTAAATTTTCGAATTACTCCCGCTCCCGCCCGGCACTCCCGTTAAAAATGGATGGGATTTGTACGGGAGCGGGAGTTTTACGGGATTCCCGCTCCTGGAAATTATTTTTTACCGGGCTCTAATTATGACTATTTTAATAAGTCTCAATCTCTAGCTTGACCTTATAATTCGAGTTAGTCTTTTTTTACCCGTTTAAAAATTTTTCAAAAAACAATTCCTTTTTTTTGACCAGAAAATAAAGTTACTTAAGACAGGGCAAGAGAATATGTTATTTTTTAATTTCGAGCTCTATTTAATATCTTCCAATTAATTAGTTAAAGACCGGGCAGAAGTACCAACGCAACAAACATTTGTTGAATTGGCGGAAAATTTGGCAAATTTGAAGGAATTGGCAGAGAATTGGCAATCTGAAATGAGCAACGGCGACTCAATGGTGGGCTCCCGGACAATTCGACAGTGGGCATTAATTAGACAGTGAATGACAAAATTTATTATTAGAAATGGATTTGTCAAAAAAATGAACACCAGATCAGATATATAATGAATGCTATGTGCTATTTCGTTATAAAAAGTCATAAATAAAAATTTTCAACAAAAAATTACCCTTAACTTTGCCCAAAAGCAACAAAAAAATCATTCGATAGACCTAAGTGTATTCTAATTTGAAACATAGCAAAATTTTTTGAAATTTTGCAGGCTAGTAAAGATTTCTAAGGGCTGTCGAATGATATCAAGAATTTAAAAATTTGCTTTGCTTTGGGGCAAAGTTATGAGCAAATTTTTGTTGAAAATTTTTCATTTGATGGTTTTTTATAACGCTCTTTTTGGTGGCTTTTATAAATGTCTCAGCACCTTTATACACACCGTTTCAAAAAACGAGAGATGAACCAATAAATAGAGAGTGCAGAGAAAAAGACATCTCTCATTTTGGCGTACTATTTCTTTATCTCTGTTAATAGAGAAAAATTGAATTTACTTCCTGACGTTTAACTTTTTTTCCTGACCGTTAAATCCATTTCAAATTTTGCATACATATTGAGAAAAATTTTATGTACAGAATAATACGTTTTTCTTTTTTGTTTATACGTTAGTTACAAAGTTATAAGAAAAACAAATTTTCAAACCCCAATATTTTGGAACTGAGAGGCCAAAATTGAAATGGTGTGTATACAGGAGGGACCTGATCGAAAATTTTCAAAATCAGAAAATCAAGACAAAAAAGTAAGTTTAGGGCCAAAATAGAACATTTTTCAAAATTGTTTCAAACCAGTTATTTTGAATTTATTCGATCAAAAATGTATCAAATATTAATCACGTCCCATTATGGATTTATGAAATAAAACAGAGCGGTTAGCGCTGCAAAGAAAAAAAAATTTGACTTTCTCTGGCGTAATGTCCATTGTCCAATTGTCCGGTTCTGTCCAAATGATTTCACTCACCTAATGTCCACTGTCGTAATGTCCAGGTGTCCGGTCAAACAATGGTGCACCAACGACTGATTAAACTGACCAAAATGGCGATGCGTTACTGTGAGCAGTTGCTGAACGGAAATGACCATTTTAAGCGAAAAGCAACGGACGAACTGTTGGACAGCCAATTGATCCGGATAAAGTTAACTATTAAAGAACTGCCGGCAGAACTTGGCACATTACGTGTGCAGTTGGAGGCTAAAGACCTGTTGGCAATGCCGCAAAGTTTGGTATCGCTCAAGAAACACTGTGCCAACATTGAACATTTGTTAGTGAACGCAGCATACTGTAGCATTGACCGTTTCCAAACTGCAAGAGACCGTCTCCTTTCGTTTGCTGAACAGCTTGAAAAGGATGGACTGGAAAAAAAGGATGAGGGAATTTCAATGATTGGAGAGGCCACGGAGAAATTTGTTGTTGAGCTTAAATTGGCCATTTTTGAAGCAGAATTTCGGCACAAAATAGCCGCTTTTGCTGACCCGTGCATTTACGGCGAAGCATTTGCCAAACTTTCGGAGCAAATTGCCAATGAATTGGAAGACATTTGCTATAGGTGCAAAAAATGGAAAAATGCAACAACAAAAATGAATATCCAAGAACAGTTGTCGAATTTTGTCAGTTTGGCACGGGATCAATCGGTGCCGCTAAAACAAAAATTTGAACAAAAATTTGATGAAATTTTTGAGAAAACTAAATTTGACTTAGAGCAATTAAAACGCCGATATAACACAAACCAAATAGCAGAAAAAACAGAAATGGAATCAGGTTTATAAATTTTAAAATTAAAATTCGGAAGGATTATCAAATTCTCATCACTGAAAAAGTGTTATTAATTAGGTCGAATTTTTGAAAAACAGGAGCTCATCAAGGACATTCAGGGTAAAATCCATTTGCCTTTTCTCTTCTGAAAAATTAATTTTAATTTGAAATAAGTTATTAATAGGGTTATAAGTTGTATGCACTAAAAAATTCCAAATATGCGCATAAAATATGCATTCAACTCTAAAAAAATTCCAAAATTGTGTAAAAATACAGAATTCATCCTTTAAGGTAGAGTAGAGCGGGACCGGGACCGGGCCGGGAATTCCCGGTCATTCGAGGTCCCGGTCCCGGATTTTGAAAAGCTCAGGTCCCGGTCCCGGTCCCGGTAGGGCAACCGGGAACCGGGAAAAACAAGCACTGGTAAGAATGGGGGTCTGATTTGTGAGTGAAAAGTTAGTGATGAAAATTGGAGTTAAAGGAAAAAAATTAAGAAATAATCATAAATATATTCTTTCAATTCTTTCAACGAAACCACACCAATGTGCAAATGGCCTAGTGGCTAGTCTCCTTGACTTTTCCCTTCTTCTGTCCCCTTGTTCAAATCCCTCTACAGAAATTAGAATATTTTGAATTTTCTTTTTGTATATTCATGGCTTTCCTATCGACAAAATATGATTCTTAATTTCTTTAATTGTATTTTATCATTTTTTAAAGAAAATCTGTACAAATTGAGCCTATTAATCCCAAAAACCAGCCTTTTTTTTTGTTGAAAATCTGTTAACAAATCTCACTGAAATTTTCAAAATTTTCCCCGGCGGCGCCTAACGGCACCGCCGGATCCCTCTTCTTTCCTCCCTAAAAGTTTTTTGGAAAAAGAGCGCCGAAAAAAAGTGATGTTAAAAGCAAATCTGAATTTCTATTAATATTCGATCATTTGGTACAAAATGATTAATTGTTTGAAATAATTGAAGTAAATTCGATTTGAAAATTTTAATTAATTTTACTTAGCTTTAACTTTTGGATTTTATTAAATAAATAGCAAAATAAAAAATTAGTTTTGTATTATTTTTACTTGAAATAAATAAAATTTAAATTTTTTTAAATTTTTTGAATTTTTTTGAATTTTTAAAATTTCCCGGTTGGTCCCGGTTCCCGGTCCCGGACAAAAATCGAGGTCCCGGTCCCGGCTTCTCAGGTCCCGGCAAGTCCCGGTCCCGGTTTTGCTCAAAATTCCCAGTCCCGCTCTACTCTACTTTAAGGCATTCAGTTACGAGTTTCAAAACCAACATTTTAAAAAACTAGTTTTCTTAAAAATAAATCCGCACCCTAATTAATAAGCAAATGCATTCAAAATGAGGTTGGATTATTAATATTTCTTATTTGTCACAGGTATTTGGTGGCGCCAAATAACAAAAAAAATGCGTATTAAATGTTAAACTTTAATGACGGAAATTTTTTTATTCATAATTATTCCAATTAATATGAAAATCTTTTTTATCCTTTTGTATCCAATTTTCGGTGTCCAATGGGCCGTAAAGAAATTTTGCAGGAAAGATCCCAAGGAATTCCACAATCTAATTGTTTAGATGATGATCATCATCTGATAAAAACGGTCCAGCAAACAAAAGAAATATTTCAAAATTTGTTGACTGAAATGCAAATCATTGGCATTCGACACAGCGAAATCAATCGAACAGTCAAATTTCTCGAAAGGAAGAAAAACGAGTTGAGCAAAATGAATCATGTGAAAATCTTTGATGAAATCATTTTGATCATTGAGCAAATGTTCAAAGAGGAAAAGCATGTGATTAGTGGCGCTTATCAGTTCGAGAAAGCATTGATCAGCGAGAACTGTTCGGGAAATGCCAACACTGGCAACAATTAAAAGCGGAAACAAATGGGGGGTTGTGGGCTTCTCGACCCGAAATTGCATCTTTATTCGGAACAAAATTCAGCAAAAACACCCATTTCATTAGCATTTTTTGATAGCAAAACAAAAGCATAGTCCATTAGTTATGTTAAATTCACTTTGTCTATATTGAAAAATGTTTCTTCATATATATCCATCCATTGATCCAAATTTCCCATCGTATTTCCTTGTATTTGTTGGCTTTAACAAAGTAAAATTTTTCCTTTTTTTACTGAAATAGCAAACTTTGCTTACGCCTTAACGATCCGTTGAAATTAGGCACAGAAATAATCTTAAGATGGAAGTTAAATTGTTTAGTTCCTTGAGTTTTATTTGTCTCCTTATTTCTTTTTGAGAAGGACATCAATGCTTCATTTTGCAGCTAAAATTGATTTTTTTTTAAACAAATTTTTGCTAAATTTTTTAAATGTAAATTAGTTATCTAAAAGGCTTAAAAACTGCCAAAATAGGTAGGTCTGAGATACTAAAATCCCCCCCCCCCAACATAGGCACAAAAAATGGAAAATATGCACTAAAAAGCCTCAAATTTAGCGTATAAAATGGCAAAATTTTTGTCAAAAAGCAATAAAATTAAGCCAAATCAGTGTTGAGTCTATACAATTTTTAAAATTAAAAATTATTGACAAAAAAAAATAATAAATAAATTTCAAAAACGCCAAAATAAATTAAAATAGGTTTTTCAAAAATTTTTAGGCTTTTTAGTAGAGTAGAGCGGGACCGGGTCCACTGCGTTTCGGCGCTCCCGTTTCGGCGCTCGCGTTTCGGCGCTCGCGTTTCGCGCGCTCCCGTTTCGGCGCCAGCATGTTTTTGGCTATAACTTTTTTCTTGGTAAACCAAATCCAGTATTGTTGGTGTCGTTCGAAAGCTTAATCTATTTAGAAGCTTTTTCTAAGCTATTGCTTTGCGATTAGACAATTATCAAAACAGTTATGCATGAAAATTGTGAAAAGTCGAAATTTTTGAAGTTTTTTCTTAATAAAATTTTTACAGGCTTGAAAAACTTTTCGTTTTTGATAAGGCTAATAGAGCATGTTAAGAGCTTTCGAATGATACCAAGATTGTTGGATTTGGATGCCAAAGAAAAAAGCTTAAGTGGAAAAACGAGCTGGCGCCGAAACGGGAGCGCCGAAACGCGAGCGCCGAAACACGAGCGCCGAAACGGGAGCGCCGAAACGCGTGGGTCCCAGCGGGACCGGACCTGGTACTGAAAAGAACGGGACAACTGAGTTTGGGACTGCAATGACCCATCCTCGGACATATCCCAGCATCCATACTTTTGTAACGTCGCATAGCAACGGCACAAATTGGCGCCTTCATTACCAGTGCCTTTTTAACTTCGAAATTCGATATAATAAAATAAATTAAACGAAAAGCATATAATAAATAATGAAAAATGACATTAAAATTGCTCTCGAGATTTCCTTCTCTCCAAAATCATTTCCTTCTCCGTTGGTTCTTCCCATTTTCACTTTTTGTCCCTCCGATTGCCTCCCATTTTCGCCCTCCTCCGTCCAATAATCGTCCCCTCTTCCCTCCTCCTCCTCCTCCGACGAATTTGGCACTTTTTCATCGCCCTCTTTTTCGTCCGTTGGTGAAGTCAAAATTTCAACAGAATGGTGGCACTGTGCTGGAATCAGCAGATGACCCCGCGAAATTTGGTGAATGCGCACGAAAGACTGGCGAATTGCATCGGAAAGGCGGCGTGAAATCTTCACAAAGCACGGATTAATTACTGACTAATTGATGCGATCGATTAATAAAAAATCAAAACGTCGGTCATTATCAGTTGGTCAATCGGTCAAAATCATATGGGAAAAAAATTAACAAAAGCCAATTACAGTATTTTGTTTTTAAGGGTTTGGGCAATTTTCAAAA
>CP049706.1:3783076-3816690 GCA_004148225.2 Heterodera glycines | reverse complement strand
GGATAATAGAGAATTAGTGAGTGATCGGCTAAACTTACATTTGGGCTGGGGCGGAGGATACGGTACCGGCGGAGGCGGTGGTGGTGGACGAGGATGGCCCACACAAGGGGCGACATTGGCTTTGTAGTCACATTCTAATTAATATTTTAATTAATTGGCCGACTAAATGATGACTGCTCACGTCCATTGTTCACGTCATAGTTGTAGAACAGCCCAGGCGGGCAATGGTAGCCAAAAGTACGCCCATTGGCACATTTGATGAAGCGGTCGGTGCATGCGCCTGGCTGCTGATGGTAAACGCCGTCCGATTTGCCACGGCACTCAAACTGAATTATTTTCAAATTAATATGACCTTTCTCATAGTGCATGCTCAAATCCACACATTTGGCTCATAGTAAGGCTTATATCCTGGTTCCGGGTGAGGCGGAGGCCCTGGAGGAGGTGGCGGTGGGAGCTGCGCAGGCTGCGGAGGTAGCGGCGGAGGTGGGAGCGGTCTGTTTGCGTATGGCGGTGGCGGTGGAGGCTGCGGTCGCGGCAATGGGAAAGGCGGCGCTTCATAAACGCCATAATTTGGCGGAGGGGGAGGCGGTGGATAACTGAGCGAGAAAACTTCAAAAGTTTTTATTAAACAATAAAAAGATTTCTTAAATGTGTGATAGTCCTTTTGTTAAATTTACCCGCCGCTCCACACAATGCCAATTAACGCTAATGAGGTGACAATGAGTAATAAAGTCATTAATGGAAATCAAATTGACTCCTCTCTAATTTATTTGAAATAATCTCAAAAAGAGTACATAAATTATTATTTTTGGGTTTCCTTCGAATTAAATATTTCGTTAAGAATGCTTTTAAAATGATTTAGTGTTGATCATTTGGAGCGGAAAAGGCAATGATTTAAACAAGAATTTGACATTTTTCATAAAAAATGGCATGGCATTTTTAATTTGTAATTGCGACATAAAATTTGTCACCGGACCGCACCCATTCATTGTATGCTCAACAATCTTTGTCATCTCTTTTCATTATTATTCATCCCATTTTTTCATTTAAAAATGTCACACTTTTTTTATTGTAATGGACCACTGACAAATGAGGTGATTAAGAGACAATTTATGCAGTAAATAAAATATGAGGCTAAATATCACTCAATTAAAACATAATTGAAAATAATAAAAGAATTTTCATCAAAATTGATAAAAATAAAAAAGGCAAAAAAAAAAAAGGAAATTTATTTATTTGAATTTACGAATGGATGAAAAACACAGCAAAGTGTAGACATAAAGCCCAACTTCAATTAGCAAAAGTAAGTGTCAGCAACTTGTGACTTCATTTGGCGAGGCATTAAACGTAGGAATTCTGTTCCAAGAAAAACAAAATCTTCTGCGGCAGGCGACAATTAAAAAAAAACAATCGAAATTTCTCTATTCAACTAATATTTAGGGATGCGATTTTTAGTTAAATACCTAAAATTTTTGCGCACTTGTAACGTTGAGATAAGCATAAAAAACGAGTTTTTAGCTTGGTTTGGAGCTTCTACACCCACTTTTATAATACCTATTTTTACCTATTTCGGGATTTTTCTACCTATTACCTAGGTACACCTATTTTTATACCTATTTCGGCATTTTGGTTACCTATTTTAAGGATTTTCAAAAAATTCTTAACAAAAATGCAATAAAATCAAAAAATATACCCATAATAATCGACCAAAAAAATTTTCAAAAATGCACCCTAAGAATTGGAAAAATTTCTCAAAAATTTATCCCAAAATTTATTTATTTTTTCTATTGACAAAATTTTTAATTTAAAATGTCAATATTATCTAAGAAAATATTAATATATTTAAATTTTCGTTTACAAAGAGATATGTAGAACCAAAATTTTCCCTCTTTGTTTGCTTTTTTCCACTAAAAAATCGTTAATAAAAATTTTTATTTACCTATTTTGGTACCTATTTTGGAATTTTTGTACCTATTTAATACCTATTTTGAGATTTTTTTTTACCTATTTAAGTACCTATTCTGGGATTTTTCTTACCTAAAAATCGCATCCCTACTAATATTTATTCTATTTTTCTTATTTTCATAATAAATAAAATAAAAATACATAAAAAACAATATTTGTAAAAAAAACCGTAATTTTGTATGAATAAGCATTCGAGACACTAAATCCGGCAATTAAAGACTAATATGTTTGAAGCATGCCTTCCTCCGAGGACATTGTCTATAAATACATTAAAATGCTTATTTGTTAGTAATTTTAATAAAATAAATGATTCTCTTCGTTTCGTCGATAGGCGAAGTCGAACGGTGCCATTTGAAGAGAACGGCGAAAATTCTGAACAGAATTCAGTCCCGGTACTGAAGTGTCCAAATTGCACAGGGACTCAATCATTCAAAAAAGGATTAAAAAATAATAAATAAAAATACGAGCATTCATTCATATGTTGGCAAATTTTAATCCTGAAAAGCAAGAGAGAGTCTGGTATTTGCTGGGTTGTTTTCTAAAATCCGCCATCTTAGCTATTTTTTCGACAAAATATGGCATAATTTTGCTTAAAAGTAACAAAATTTACATTTTGGGAATCGTTCGATAGCCCAGGTGTTTTTCCCTATTAGCCTACAAAATCAAATTATTGCAGAATAGTACTTATTTTATAGTACTTTTTCGTAAGTTGATTAAATTTTTTTAATTTTGCAGGCTAATATAGAAAAAAATCTGGGCTATTGAAGATACAAGAAGACACACCAGATGTAAAATTTTTGTTTGTTTTAACCAAAATTCAGTCAAAAATATATTTTTAAAATATTGTTAGCACATGCATTTCAGTATCGTCTTGGCATGAAAGGTTTGAAGAATGAAATTAATTCTCATTATTAAAATGTATGAGGTTTTTTTAAATAAAATTTTTTGGATTATTTTAAAATTTGGGGTTTTTGGCTGGCGAAAATTGCAGTACAACTCGTCTGATATGTACCAAAAGTGCGATGGAAGTAGCATTTATTTGCTTAGATGAATTTTTTGAGGAGTGATCATTTGAAAGCCCAAATTTTCAAAGTGTTCATTCATCAAAGTGCCGCTAATCAAATTTTAACTAATTTGAATCGATAGAATTTGGCTAAAATGAATGGTTAATGAAACAAATTACAGCTAAACAAATTGCTTGTTGAAATTTAAACAAAGTTTGATCCTTTTAAGTGCATCAAATTTTTTGTTTAAAAACGATTATCTTTTTTGAAAAGTCTCATTAAAATTAATAATTAATTAATTAATTGAATAAAAATTATTTCATCAATGTCCTTTTTACTTTTTGTGACTATTGCTTTTGCCAATTTGGCACCAAATGCTTTTGGCCAGCAATGGCCAAAAGCAACAAGTGATGAAACGGTTCCGGCAACAATTGTTGTGACGGGAGGCTCCAGAGACTTTGGCTACAAACGGTTGACCGCCTCTTCTGCGTTGGGCACCGGTGATCAGTCGGAGGGCCAAAAAGCACTGATCCGTGCCGAAAAGGGCGCAGTGATCAAAAATTTGATCATCGGCCAAAACGGGGCGGACGGCATTCACTGCTATGACGGGTGCACGCTGCAAAATGTGTGGTGGGAGAAGGTGGGCGAAGACGCGGCCACTTTCCGGAGCAGCAGCGGATGCAAGGAGTACAATTTTCTGGTGACGGGCGGCGGTGTGAAAAATGCCAAGGACAAAGTGTTCCAAATGAACGGCGGTGGCACGTTGACGATCAAAGATTTTGTGGTAAATTTTGATATAAATAGCTGGTTCAGGAGTTACAGTACTTTTGATTTCAATGACAGTGATTAGGGGTGCCTTTTCGAAAAAAAGTCCATGATTGAGGCGCCAAATTTGAAAATAGGCTTAAAAAGGGCAAAACTTTTTTAAAAATAAAGCAAAAAGTGACTCTTTTTTTAAACTAAATCCTTTAAAAGCATAAAAATTTGCCAAAGTGAATTTGAAATAAATTTGTTTGATTTGGTTGTTCAAAAAAAATTCTAATTAAAAAAACTTTATTTAACAGGTTATTTTTTTAAACATATGAGCTTATGTTATCACTAATACTCGAAATCATTTACGCATTTCCGGTTTTATCAGAGAAGTGGTAATTAAGTAATTAATGATATATGGAATAAATTTTAGGCGGAAAACATTGGCAAATTGGCGCGCGCATGCGGCAACTGCAAAACGCAATGCCAAAAACGAAAGTTTGTGCTGGAGAACATTAAAGTGACTGGGCTGAAAACGCTGTTGTGTGGCCTCAACGAGAATTATGGCGACGTGGCGACCATTAAAAATGTGCAGATCAGCGGGTCTAAGAAAGTGTGTGCCGAATTTGAGGGCAACGACAAGCAAAAGGAGCCGCCGATGCTGCGCAGTTTCGACGTCGGGTCGAGCGGAGACGGCAAAAACTGCATAATTTCGGGCACCACAAGCGGCTGATCAAGCAAAGTGATCAGAAAAATGGAGAGATATTTAATAAAGACAATTCATAATACAAAACATAAGTTTTATTGTTGGCAAAATGAATGTGTTTAAACTGATTGCAAAAGACTCATTTTCACTGACTGAGTACTTTTACGCATTTAAGAAACTTATCCTATTTGACATCAATTTTTGCCCCAATTTCTAAACAAATTCTACAAAAAGCCCAGGAAAATTGAAAGAAAACAATTCAACTGCATTGAAAACCTGAAAAGAAAGCTTAAATTTGATAATTTTGCGGACAAAAGCATGGCCGAACGATTTCTCAAAAATGCCACCCCCCGTAATAATTTTGATTAAAATATAATTATAATTAATAAGCGAAATGGCGGCATGTGCCAGCAGTTGAACAAATAAATAAACAAACATTGGACACAAATGTGCAGCAGGAGGCGACGATCCGTCCAAAATATTACACTAATTAGTTCAGACCCATCGCAACGGCGCGCCACCGCACACTCACCGGCGGATGTTGGCCACGCCGGCGGATTTACGTTCAAAATATATAAAAATTTATTCGATACCAAACAGACACACACTAATTAGTTGGGAAATGGATAATTACCACCTAATTAACTTAAAAATAATTTATTCCTTCTTAAACCCTCTCTCCTTTTAAAATCAAGTTTGACTTAAAATATTTAAACAAATTAATTTTATCAAATTTTGCATATTTTTGCACTTTTTCAATTAATTTCGCTAATTTGTTTTTTACATCACAACTTTGCTATGCCCATTTGCGCAAATTGCTTCATCACTTCTTCTTTAAATTGATCCCTGGGATTGGTTGCCATTAGCTTTGACTGTCCCGGCCAACCCACCGCCGACGATGGCATTTTGCTCCGTAAAGTGAAGTGGCATTTTTGCAAAATTTTGGCGGGGCCGACAAAAAGTCATTCGTCAGAGTGAGTAACCTTTTGTACCCCCGCTGCTTCCACTGCTGCTCGGCTTCGCCCCTTTTAAGTCGCCTTAATGGGCGACTTATTTATGCTTATGACTGTGCGGCTCAATCAGAGGCAATCGAACGAATGGCCGACGCCATTCAATCGATTAAAATTTTAATTTGATTAGGGAAAACTCACATTTAAAGTAAATGCCTTTTATAAACCAATTTGCTTGAAAAGTTTTTTAATGCAATTACCGTATTTCTCGAAAAGAGTTGTCCAATTTTTTAATAAAGCCCTCTTTATAACTAAAGATGCTTTTTACTGTTTTTTCACCCCACCTTTTTTAAAATTGGTTATTTTCTTTACCAAGTAATCATAATATACAAAAATCAGTAATTTCGAAATTTAATAGTTGTTTATTTTGGCAACAAAGAAATTAATTATTTGTTTCTGAAAATAATTACTGGGAAAAATATTTTAATCTATGGAAAAAAGTCTAAGATTAGAATCACATAAACAGCATAATTCTGTCAGAATGACTTTCCATGCGATTTGAAGACCTAAAGCGCTATAATCCGGGAAATTCTTTCTTTTTGTGCTTCACTGATTTTAATTGATAAATTTTTTTCTTAAAAAACACAGATGTTAATATTATTTTTAAAAAAGTACAGTTTCTGATCTCATATTTTCTTTTTCTAGCCCCTACTGTAATCTTTTGATAATTTTTGTAACTTGAACTTTATTTATGCAAAATTAAATTTTTCGGTTTAAATTATAAATAAATTTACATGGACATTGAAATAAACGTCTTGGTTTTTTAATTATTAATATTCTTTAAACGCGCAAATCCTTTTCTTCTTTTTTTATCCTTGATTTAATGGCACAACAAATGGGCAGTGGAAAATTCCAATTCAGTAAAATTCTTCCAGAAAATCTCCCTAAAAAGATGAGTTCGGTTCCCCGATTATTCACAGCCCATGTAATTCCTCCGTCGCTTTCAAATTCGCATTCGCAAGGACACAGATTTGTTCTTTTTCTCATTGTCTCCCACCCCACGCCAATTTTGAATTGGCGCGGGTGGCAAAGGCGGCACAAATTTGAGACACGACGCCAAGCAATTTGTGTAATTTAAGAGAGGTAGTGATGATGATCATTCATTCATTCATTCACACCCTTTCATCCATATGCAATTCATTCACTCATTCATTGTGCGTTAGGCGATCAAGTTGCGGCGTTTCCACGCGAAAATTGGATGCCCAAAGCGCGAATTTGAATGACACGTGAAGTGAGTACTGTAAGCAAATTGTGCAGATGGAGTGGGCATTCCGCCATTTGCGAGTGGTGCAATGCTCTGATCAGACGGGCAATTAATTCTAATTCTGAAAAATGATTTATCGAATTTTTTGTTTTTTAAGACAATTTTTAATTGTCAATGTGCATAGATCAAGGGCGTAACCAGACCCTTGGCTTTGGGGGGCTGATGTCAAAAATTCGATTTTCGGGGTTTATTTTCATTTGATTTTTAGGGGTGTATTTTACAAAATTTTTAGCCGTTTTTCATCAGAAAATTACTATCTATTTTTGCCATTTTGGTCTTCATTTTCAAAAATATGGTAAAATAGGGGGTCCGGCGGTGCCGTTAGGCGTCGCCGAGAAAATTTTGAGAATTTTAATGCAATTTATTTCCAAAAAATATATGCCACCCCTGCCTTTATTCATTTATTAGCATTTTTGAGTTTCAAAATTTTGCTGTCTGTACTTTTCACCACCCTCTTGTCAGTTCTCTTTTCAAATTTAAATATTCAAATCCAATTATTTGATTGTGTTAACATTCCAATCAACAATCATTCAATCACTCCCAGTTTCTCTCTCTCTCTCTCCCTCCCCCATTTTCTAAATGTGTGCACAGCTTGACGTTGAAGTGCTGCTGCTATCTGTCTTTACTGGCTAATGACATGGGTGGGGTCAAGAATGGTGGCAAAATCGGCAAATTTGGTTGGATTGGCGCCACCCTCGGCGATTCGTCTCTGATCTCTCCGCACATTCTTCGGTTTGTTCCCGCGCAGCGACCATCCATCCATCCATCCAGCTGTGATTGGTTCAAACGCATAACACATTCATCATTATCACCATCATTTTCATCATGTTTATTGCTTGGTTAATAAAACTGACGCCAAAAGTACGCCCGCCCCCCCCCCGGCGGAGATGGACTAATGAAAAGTTTAACATTCATTCCTTGGTTAATCCTTATGTATCCCTTTTAAGAGCAAGAAATCGGCTTTTTTGCGTGAATTTTTTTTTACTATCATTTACTTAATTATATTATCTGGATGAAAATACTGATGCAAAAAATCTCATTTCCCTGATGGGATGGGACAACATTCATTTCTTAGTAAACATTCTAATCTCTACGAAAATGCTAAGCTTTTTCCCGGTTGAATAAGAATTTTTCCTTTATAAGCTTGTATTTTTTTGAAAAATTTTGGTAAGAAGCATTCTCTGAGGCCGACACGGAAAAATTCGCGCCGAATTGACCCAGGCCACGCGCAAATTTGAACAGGGTCATTAAATTTCATTAAAGGTTTCCAATTTTATTGCCCTTAAACTGCTGAATTTCGTTCGCATGACACAAAAGACCCAACAAAATTGTCCTTCTGCTGCTCATAAACTGATGCTCTTTTCCGAGAGGGCACCCAATCGGCAGCACATCATTTAGAGATGAACAAATGATTTTTTGAATGGTTTTTTGCCGATTACTGCTCATTAACCAATCAAAAAAAGATGTTTTGGCTCACTGATGACTGTTGACCATCCGAACGCGCCGTCTTTTTTGGTGCCACCACCACTCGCGCCACTCTTCCAAATGAATGCATTTCTCCCCCCTCCCCCAAATTTCGCCCACCACCCTTCGGGGGTTGTTGTGGGTGGGTGTTCTCCGTATTTCTCCCCAATTCTTCTCTTTTAGGCCCTCCAAAGATTCGTCCCCCCGTTTTGTGTCCTCCCTCGTCCATCATTACCCCCCACCCCTCCGCGAAATGGCGTTTTCTCACCTTCAAAAAAGTTTTTTTTTCGCGCCAATAACTTACGGACAGTCATTGAGTTTGTCCGTCCTTCTGCTGGGGGAAGGGGAGGACAGAAAATGGTGGACAACCGACCGATCAACCTTTGGAGAGACACATATTTTGGGGGTGAAAAGGAAGACGACGAAGAGGGAGGAAGCAAAGTGAAGAAACGAAGGGATGGGATGAAATGGCCGACCGGGGCCATCCATTCATTTCATTGCGCCGCCGGCGATTTGTGTCCGCCGTTTGCCCCCTCCCCCCAAAAGCCCCGAAAAATTTATTGCTCAAAACATAGCGAAACTGTGCTTGCTCACACACTTTGGCGCAGATGGAAACATTTGTGTAAATGGTGACACAAAATTTGATGAATGAATAATAACAATTAATAATAATTTATACTAATAATTTATTGGCCGGCCAAAACGCCGCCGGGAAAGGAATTTGTTTTATTTTATACGCCATACACAGCGGGGAGAGACACCTTTTGGGAAGGAGTTGGACAACAATTTGGACACAAATTTGATCCAAATGCATGTCAACAAATTAATAAATGTGTTTGCCCAAAACAAAATCAATCCTTTCTTTATTTCTTTTGGGGAAAAGCGCGGCTTTTCTTTTTTTTGCGTCTGCCCTAAATTTAACTAATTGTCGTTTTTTAAAGATCTTTTATTCAATTAAATAGCTATATCTTTTTTTAATTAAGTAAAAACCTTCTTTATTTTTAAAAGGGAGCTCTTGTAATTAATATATGCAGTTAGTCAATTGAATTGAATATTAAAAAACAAATAATAATTTTCATTTATTTTTTTTTACTTTTTTGAATACCGTAGATTTTTTATTTTGTTTTTGCGATAAACAATAATAATATTTTGCATAAAGTTTCCCAGAAAAAAGCCACCAGTGCTGCTGGACGGACAACCCATCCGTCCATCCCATTACATTAATTACCCATTCATTCATTTTCTGATAAAACATACACACGCAAAAAATAGCGAAAGAGTTCCCCGCCGCCCCCGCGGGGTCGGAACTTTTCTGCCAGCCGATCAGAGGCGACAGCCGACGACGGTGCCGCACAGATCGTAGCAGCCGATAAGAGTTGACGGCCCAAAAAAAATCGGGGCAGTGAGTGACGACGACAACCCCCGGCGGGGATGGAGCGGGGGGGGGGTCCGTAATTGGGAGAAAAAGCGTAAAGCAATTCCTTCCTGCCCATTCATTCATAGGCGACGACGTTTTACTTACAATTAGTCTCATTTTTTACTCACTCATCATGCTCTTTCCTCCTTTTTGATCTGTTATGTATGTTGTTGGGTGTCACTCATTAACTCACTAATTGGGTAATTAGTAAAAGAAGAGAGCCCCCGGGGTAGGGAAGTCGCGCACACTGTGTCCACCGATGGTGCTGTTTTTTTGTTTATAGTTGTTGATCCGTTTGCTGATCAAAAAAGCAGATAATTTGTGCCACACGACACATTCGTCGTCGTGTCCGTCCGATCTGACTGATTGGCGTGCTGTGCTGTTTCTAGCGGAAATAGGGCATTTGTGCGCGACTCGTTACCGCGCTGCGTTTCCGTTCTTTTGAATACACTTTTTTAAAATCTGCTTTTAACTTAAATTCCAAAATGTATTTTCTTATTAAATATATAAAAGAATACTTTATTAATAATATTCTTTACTTATTGACTTTTTTTTTACTTTCTTAGACCATTATTCCCTTAATTTTTAAGAAGCTAAATTGAAAATTATTATTAATTATTTAGATTAAACAATAAATAGTTTTCTAATGAAATACATTCTCTGCTCGTTAACTTTTTGTTTAAATCCTAAAAATTTTCATTTTTTAAAATTTATTTAAATATTTTTATTTTGGATCTTATTTAATCCCACCCTTAAAATTTTAAAAATTTTTGTACAAAAAATATAATGTGGTGTAGAAATACCTATTGCCATTTTGAGTTGCCCTCACAAAATAATCTTTCGCTGTCTGTCAGTCTTATCATCCAAAAGAAAGAATTTTTGCGGTAGCACACAAATTTTGATGATAATCATATATGAAATGTTAATAATGACCGTGATTAATTCTTTCCGTTTGTTTAATTTTGTCGTGTGTCCTCAAATTTATGGCCATGGAATGGTCTTACCGCAAAATCACTTATTAAATATGCCATGCTTTCTCAACTGATAAGATTTGTACAATGTGTTTAACCTTACTACCGTAATTTTTTTTAGCTAAGTAGCACTTTTGAACTGTAGCATATTCCTATGCTTTCTATTTACATTTATACCCACCATACCAAAATATTATTCTTCCTACCCGTAACATATTCCTCTCGTCATACTCCATCCACCATGCATTATATACAACTCATTCCAACTACTCAAAAACAATGTCCGTCTCATATCTTTTGATGGGATGACCGACCCTTCATCATCATTATTAGCTTTTGCCTCCAAAGTGTTGCACAAGTCTGAAAATTTGTTTGAAATTGACCGGCAAACCCAAAATGCTTCACCCCGCCCCCCGTCCTCCCATCTCCCGCCGGCTGTCCGTTAAGTGGTTTTGTGGTCTGCTAATGAGTGTAAACACAAAACGGGTGGTTGACCCCACACACACAAAGTCATTATTGTTGCGCTGAAGTTTGACACTGATCAGCAGCCAAAATTAGTGTACTTGTACATTCCAAACGCATTTACGTATATTTGAACCCCAAAAGTTGTCAAAATATTAACATTTTATAAAAATTATAAATTTCATTTTTAAATCAGAAATATATCCTTCGGTATCATTAAAATAATAAATTACCACCACTTTTTCCCTGAAAAAGTGGTAATTAACAAAAAATTGCCTTTTATTGTGCCTAACAATATAAGTACAAATTAATAAGTCATGACTTAACTTCTGCTGAAAAGTCTGTCCATAAAACCCTTCACTCATCGGCATTTGCCGTCGTCTGGAAATTACAATATTTTCATTTTTCTCTTCATTCACATTCTCTCGAAACACAAATAAGAGCAATTCCTGTTTTATCGAGCTTTCGCTCAAATGATCAGATAAAGCCAAAAAAGAAGCGCCATCGTCGAGACGGACGGATGGAAATGTCCCCTGCCCTCCGCTCCCCCCGGGGGGCAGGGGAATCGCGGCCATTGCCATTGCGTTGTAATGCTTTTCCGGGACGGATCCGTTCTATCTGTGAGCCCAACAACGCCAAACTCAGCAAAGGACAGCAGCAGGCACAAAAGCATTCATTCATTCATTCATTTGGTCTCTTTTTTCATTTTCCATTATTCTCACATTTTGCCACTTCCACCATCAATCAGCATAATATTCTCAGTTCATTCAGCATTTTTGTATCTCAATATTTATATAATTTCTTTTTTTTTGTTTCCTTTTTTTTGTCCATTAAGCCCATTCTTTTCGCCTCTGTTTTTTTTTGTAAAATGGGACAAAATGCCAAGCCAAACAAATTTTATTATGGCATTGTTTTACATAGAATTATTAAACTAAATTGATGCTAAATTAAAAAAAAAATCATTTTATGTCAAACTAAGACAAAGAATATTTGAAATGTATTTGACAAAAAATCAGTTTTTTATTAATTTAAAATCCCAATTTTTTAATTCCAAACTCAAATTAATTAAAATTGTTTTATTTGTATAATAAAGAATTTAATTTATTAATCACGCGAAAAGCAAATTATTTATTCTTTCAGAAAGCTCAAATATTCCTTAAAAATTTGTTTGCGCAAAGATTACGGTAGGTCCCTTCTGCACATTTGGTTTCAAATTAATTATTAAAACATTTATTTTTTCTAAAAATAATATTTTATAAATCAATTTTTTTTACATTTTGTCTTTTCCACTAAAATTTTTTCAATATTTTTTTGTATTTCAAATTTTTATTTTGATTTTTGTAATGAAAGCGCATTTTCTCTTGTCATCAGGAAATAATAATTGTCCTTTTGGGATTGATTGTGATCGAACTTTTTCTAATTTTCATCTTTGGTCATAAAGCTAATGAATGGCCCAAAGGAGGTCATTTGGCGGTGACTGAATTTCCCCCCCCCCAAATGATTTTCTTATTTTTAATTGTATTTTTGTCTAAATTTCCCAATTTTTTTCCAAAATCCCATCCTTTACCTATTTTTCTTATTTTTGTTGGCTTATCCCCTCCCTCCCCCCTCCCCTCGGCGTCTCATTTTCTTTGTTTCTTTGGCGCCTCTGCGCCCTTTAATAAAACAATTTCCGCCCATCGCGGTTGACTGTGTGAATGAATGAATGTGTTGGGGTTGGTCAGCAAAAGCATCGCTTTCACCGCCCCGTCGCTTCGCTTCCTCTCTCTTCTGTGTTGGCCTTTGTTTTAGCGGCAAAAGTTTGTCCAATTTTTTTTTATTCTAAGGATTTCCATTTTGTAGTATGTTTATGTTGAAGTATTTTTGAATATTTGGCTTGTATTCCATCCTTTTCAGAAATAATTATTAGTGGTTGTTACCGGGCCGGACTCCGTCCTCATTTTTCGGGCCCGCGTACCGAAACCCGTATTTTGGGTCCATATAGCAAACTAGTTAAAAAGTGTTTGAAAACATCTATTTAAATTTGCAGAAAAATTTTGTTTACAAAAATTATTATTATTTTTAAAAAAGTGAAATCGGTAAAAAATAACGTACATTTTCATTTTCCGAAAAATGTTTTTTAATTTAAATAATTTTTTAAATATGTCATTTTTGATAATATTTCCGCATTCAAAACGCTGAAAATTTTGTCTGTGTTGAAAAGTTGAAATTTTTTGCCAAAAATTGGCAAATGCCACCACAAATCGGCAGAAGCGAGGCGAAGCAGCTGGACCAACCCAAGCACACACACATAAGGCACACCGACAACAATGTGCAAATGTCAAGGGAACGTCCCCGGGGGAACGGGGGGGGGCGATTTGCAGGTTAAGGAGGAGCCCGGGGGGATTTTGGAATAAATTAGCGGGGGAAAAAAAGGGGGGGGGCGACGCGGAGGGATGGGAAAGGCAAAAGTACGGCGGGGTGAGCAATTGGGGCCAACACCAAAAAACTCCCCCCCCCCCCCGCCCATCTCATCAATCCGTTCTTCCCACTTCATCAGCAGCAGAAGGAAGCACTGACTGTGATGAACAATGAATGGAGGAGGAATGAGTTGTTTAGGGCTTCGGATTTGAAAATTGAATTTCATTTTAGGCTATTTGCACTTGATTGGACACTTGGCAAGGTCATTAGGCTTTGCTAATTGATCAATTAATTAAAGACGCGATCTCATTAGGGCTACGCGCATTAAAGGACTTGGTGTTTTATTAATGAGTTAATCGATTTTTATTCCGTACGGCGCGAAATGAATTAATTAATTTTTCTTACGTTTTTCCGCTATACCGCAAAAATTAAGATTGTCGGAGGTCCTGTGTTGTTGTAATACGGTAACGAATTAAGTGATCCGTCCGACGCGTCTTTAACGCCAAACATTATTAAACATTTTGAAACAAAGAAACTAATTATTTCATAATGATTCAATTGTCAAATTGTGCTCAAGAGCATGCCAATTTTGAAATGCACACACACACACACACACACACAAAGTAAAAACCATGGTAATTTCGTTTTTTCGAGATTAGCACAATTAGTGAGAAAGCACAGCTCATTCCTCCCCTCCCTCCCCCACCCGGTGAATGAATTAATGTGTCCCCAAAGTCCTGCTCCCCCCCCCCCCCCTATCAGTTTCTCCCCCCCCCCCCCCGCTTCTTATCAGTCGGTTTGTGCTTCTTTCTACGAGACAAACTGAAAATACATTAAAGCGCGTGCCCCCCTTTCCCCCCCCCCCTTTCTCCCCCCGCCCCTCTCTCTCTCTCTGTGTTGGCTTTGATCGGAGTTGGTCAATCAATTTTAGTCAGTGTCGAGACTCTCGACTTCGATCCATGCATTTTTCGGGTTTATTTCCTCATTTAACCTTTTTATACACAAAGGCATACGATAGCTCTGTTTTTACTTTCGCAATGTTCTCTTTCATTTTGTTAATGTTTTCTTGCATAATTTTATTTCATTTTTTAATATTTCTATTTTACCCTTTTTAGCAAAAATACAATCATTTTAATAACCATTCCATAAAATAAAAGTAAAGTTTCTTATGTGCACATATTAAATCCTACTTTTTCATGTTAAAACAAAATTCAAATTTTCTGAGTGTGTTGTGCTTATTATCCCTCTCAGTGCCATCATAAAATGTCAAAAAAGATTTCTCCACTTTTTTAATTGCTTAAAAATGGCATGCCGCGGCATTTGTCGCATCCCCAACCTTTTCATCGTGCCATCAAAATGTCCGTTTCGCGGATTTGTCATGCCTTCGTTCGTCCATCATTTCCATTTCTTTCATTCACTTCCCCCTCCCCATTTCATTGCGTTAATAATGGTCAGTCAACTCGTCGTCGAGTGAATGAATGAATGCGTTGGCTTGACCATTCCATTCTCTGTGACAAATGATGTGCCAATGCCGTCCTCCCCCTCCATGGTGCCCTAATTTATTTATTTTCGCAATGTTGCCTCGGGCATGTTCCGTTCCCCCACCCCCCTTTCTTCTCCCTTTTTTCTGCGTCCATTGGGGACTCGGTTTATCCCCAGGCCAAAAAGGCCCCCTTAATCTTCAATTTTTATCCTCTCCCTGACCACACATCTGCATCATGCCTTCATCATCATCATCCACTTTTCCATTTTCTCTCATTTTTGCATAAACACACATTTACCACGGCGACCACACCGTTGTTGCATGCACACACAACACATTCCCTCAATTCCATGCTCATTTTGTTGTTGTCCACTGCTCCCCCTTGTGCTGGTACCTCCCCCCCCCTTTCTCCATCCCTCATCCCTCTAATTTTCTTCAAATTTTTTTTCCCTTTTTGCTTTTTTTTTCACAATGTGACTATGTATAAAACGGAACAAAATTCCAAAATTTTAGTTGGATATTTCCCATGAATTTTCTCAATTTCATAAATTGGCAAATCTAATTTTCTTTCTCATTTTGAAGTTTTGTGGCAAATCATTTTTGAAAATGTATGAATGTATATATTAGGTTTTTTGACAAAAAATGAATTTTAAACCTCACCTAATCTCCAAATTATAAATTCGGCTTTGAAAATTTAACCTTGTTTAACTATTTAAAACAAAAAATAAATTTCCCATAATGGTCTTTTTCCGTCCCGTCCACGCGTTCGCCTCGCCTGTTGTCCCCCCCCCAACCCATCATTCTCAAAAGCAGCTCCTTCCTCCGTGTTTCCCGTTTTCTTCATCATCACCATTTTGTTCATGCATGTGCTCTTTGCTCCTGCTGTGATTAGCAAAAAAGGCCCTTCTCATCGCAATTGTCCATTTCAGTGCCAACATTTTTGACAATTTTATTCTCCATTCATTACCGGGCCCATTAATGGACAAACTCAACCCTAATTTTTGCCTCTAACAAATGAGTTAACTTCTAATGACCAAATATGAGGCTGCTGCCCTTTTGGCTGCCAAATGGCGGTACCCAAATGGGCGTTCCTCGGATGGCCTCCGTCTCCCACCGTTCGGCAGTAAAGGCGGTGCCGCCCAAAGGCGGACGACTTCCCGCCGCCTCCTCCCTCGTCCATCCCTCATTCCCCCCCCCCCTTTCCTCCGTCCGCCGCCCTCAAAATGTTGCGTCGTCGCCGCGCGTTCTTTTTTTCTTTTTTTGATTTTACATTCAAAAATTTTTGTATTTAATAACTAAAATGTATCAATACGAGTATAGAAATGATTTATCTACTTAGGGTGGAACATAATTTTTGATACCCAAATTTTTTTTATTAAATTTTTTTTTTAATTTCAACAAAACACAATCATGATTCAAAATACCCGCTATTATTATCAATAATATGTTGCCATTATTCTGGCAAGAGATCAATACCAATGGAAAAGTATTTAGGGAGTTAGAGTTAAGTAGGTAAAAATGGTCATTTTAGAGGTCGGCATTTTTGATGGCTGATTTAAAGAAAAATAAAAGAGATACAGAGCCAGAGAAATAGTGATTAAATAGAGCAAAGTTAGGACTATAAGAACACAAAAATATAAAATTTTAATTACAAAACTTGAATTATTGGAGAGCCGAGACTGAAAGTGGTCTCCAAAAACGGCATTTTTCAAGACCACCAAGTAACATAATGTTTTAAAAGTGGTTTTGGAAATTCTGAATTTAATTAAACAAGGTAAATCGGGTATGTTGAGTTCGAATATGGTCTTAGATTTGGTCTCTGGGATCGCAACAAACCTGTACAGCTCGAACTTCATGCATGGAGTTGGAGCAGTACAAGCTCAGGTTGAAAAGATAGGTCCCATTTAAGGCCATATTCGGATTCTACTGGTCTAAAAGAAAAACTAAGATTTTATTATATCAGCTTTGGTTTTTGACCATAAAAAATTCGAGAAAAATTAGTGGGCCAATTTTCAATTTTGGCATGGTCGGGAAAAAAGGCAGAAAAATCTATCAATCAAATAATAAGTGAAACGATAGTATTCCACCCTAAGTACTATTTTCACTTTCGAAATGACTAGATGAAATTTTCCTGTAATGGCACTTCTCTCTTTCTCTCTCTCTCTCCCCATCTCTCTCTCTCTTCTCTCTCTCTCTTTCTCTCTCTTTCTCAGTCTCTCTTTCTCTCCCTTCCCTCTTTCTCTCACCTCTCTCTTTCTCTCTTTTTCTCTTTCTCTCACCTCTCTCTTTCTCTCCGACTCTCTCTGATCCCCTCTCTCTTTCTTACGCTCTATTTCTCTCCTCCCCCGCTCTCTTTCCACGCTTTGTCTCTCTCTTTCTCTCTGTCCATGATGGCCCAAGCGTAAAAATTAATACAAAATGCAACTTTTTATTACCCACAAACCATAATGGCACTTTTTATGTTCAATATGCCAAGCGGAAGCAATATGATAATTTTTTAAAAATGCCAATGTTTGGGTTTCTGGAAGTTCTAAAACTCAATGTAAACAATAAATGGTTGTAAGTTATGTAGCAAATTTTCGGTTTTCGAAACGTGCCGATTTTCTAAAATCCCTCTAATGGCGTTTCCCTGACAAAAATGCCGTTGATTCACATCTCATTCCTTCCCATCAGCACAACAAATGCTGCGCAGTCAGTCCTATGCCGTAAATCCCCTACCTCAGCAACGGAGTCATCCATTCCAATGCCACCATGTGAACGCTTTCCCCCTCCCTATTAGTCTCCCCTCCTCCGTTTTTTGGGGTTTATCCTCCCCCCCCCCAAGCGCCATCCTCCTTTCGTCCCACTGTTGACCCGTTTTTCGTTACCCAACCCCCAACTCATCCGCGTCACCCTACCGGCCGCGGCGCCGCTACCCCTCAAAAATTGTTGGCCCTAAATCAATAATCCGCGCCCCCCCCCCAATTCCCCCCCCCGGGGGCAGAAGACGATGGTCAAAACCAAAGCCACCCCTTTTCTTTCCTCCCGAAGATCCCCAACACAACAGTTGTTTTTTTTTTGTTCTTTTGCTAAATTTGCATTTTTGGACTTGCAAAAAGCATCTTTTCTTTCTCTGTCCCTCCCACGCCGCCCCAATTGTACCAAGTAATAAAATAATGCTCAAGAATTGCTTGCTTCTTAGTATAAAAACTTGTATAGTGATGTTCAAGGGCATCATGTCCCGTTCTATGTGTGTATTAGCCAATCAGATCAGTCTGACTTTTCCCTCTTCCCCTCCCCATTTTTAAATGTTTTATAGAAAATTTTTGTCGTTGAACATGAATCTGAATCATTTTCAATTTTAAGTTTTACGGTGAAATATTGTATAAATTTGAATACACTTTATAACGGGTGCAGCGATGGTCATTTCTAAAAAATATCACGAAATTTTGACTCCCTTCTCCCATTATGCTTCAGTGTTTTTATGATTAGGCGAAAATGTTATTAAAAATGTCTTTAAATTTTTCATTCTAATTGATATTTTTAAATTAATATATTATTTTGCCATTCTCTCATGCCATCCTTTTTTACATTAAAAAATATATATTTTTTGCAATTTTCAGTGGTTGGGCTTTATTCTCGCCCAAATTTGCCGATGGTTCCACCCATTCTTGGGACAGAAATCTTCCGAAAGGGATGGACGCACATTGGGGGCCGAATGAAGAAGTTGGCACGTGGTCTGGTGAAGGATGGCATTGGCGACAAAATGGACAAGGGCAATCTGTGGATTGTGCCCGGCTTCACCATTCTCGTGTTTGCCGGCCTTTGGACAACAAAATTGTGAGCAGAAAAAGAATAAAGGGGGGGGGGAGCACAAAAATAATTTATAAAGAAAATATTTATTAATCTAACACGAATATTCCTATTTGGAATTATTTGAATTTAATTCATAAAATTATTAAATTCATCCATTTGTTTTATTTTTGTTTTTTACGTATTTGCTAATTTCAGATCGAAAATCGCGCTCGAAGAATCAGTTTGTCGGGTGAGTGAGCGATCGTACACTTTTTAAAGACTCAATAAATTAATATTTATAATTATCATTCATTATGCATACACAGAAACTAAAAATATATTAAAATTATGTTTTAATGTAATTCACAAATATCAATACAATTCAAATATATATTATGATCAAAAAACATATATAATATAAAAGATTGCGATGCAAATTATCTACATAAAATTTTTTTGCCATTAATATATTAATTTTTGTCAATTAAAAAATATTTCCATTAAATTGTGTGCCCTCCTTTCAGAGCGGGTCCATCTACGATCTGTCCGGCACAACGTTGGACGATGACGCGCAACGGCACTGTCAAACCGCGAAGAGGTATTACGTGGCACCGGAAGAGCCCTTCTCGTACGAGCACAGGTGGCGCGAGGAGCGGGAAGTGAAGAATCCGGAGGTGGGTGATCATATTAAATTTGAAATTTTGTTTATTTTCTCGAATTGGAATTTTGTATTACTCGGGTCAATTTTCGGATGGATTAGCAAATACTGCAATACCGTATTTGGTAAAATGAAATCCTTCTGAAGTTTTATCGGTCTGCAAAATGCAAAAAAAAAACATTTAAAAAAACTGAGAGCAAATTTTATACTTTGTGCACAAGACAAAAGCGATAAAAAATGTAAAATTAAATAAAAATTCTTTATTTAAACAAATCACTGTTTTAGTGGATTCTATGGTTTTGGGCGCCCATTGTGTTCGTCATGTACGTGATGACACGCTTTCTTTGGTCACTCCTTCTCGAAAATCAAGGCAATAAGTTTCAAATATAAATTAATTTAAATAATATTTTCCAAAAATTGAAGTATCAATTTCAATAAATTTAAATTTTTCCCAAAAATTTCAGGCATCAATTTCAACAATGTCGTGAACGCGTCTCAGAATGTGCTGATGGACAACGACGGCATCATGGAAGTGGACACTGACAAGCTGGACGAGCGCATTCCGACCATTGCGGACAATTTCAAAGTGGCCACCTATTCACGTGCATTTGCCGGTGCGAATTTTTAAAAATTTCGCTTTTTAAAATTTATTTAAATCTTTTATAATTTCAGGCTTCATTTTCTTCGAGCTTTCACTCGTTTTTGCTCCCATTGTGCTGCTGATGTTCGTCCTACCGTTGATGGTCGGCGCCGGCTACCGTACCTGGGGCCTGGACGTTGCGCGGGCGTGGTGGGAACGCAAGGAATGGTAAAGAATTGAAATTTGAAAAAATTGTTTAAAAGTATTATTTAAAAGGAATATTTAAAAATTAAAAAGGGATTTTATATTTATTTTATTTTAAGTTTTTTTAGTTGTACTTTATTTTAGTATGCCTTTTAAATCAATTAAATGGCTAATTTTACACCTTTAATACTTTTTTTGTTTAAAATTTTATTTTTTTAAATTTAAATGAATAATTTATTTAAAAAT
Source organism: Heterodera glycines (assembly GCA_004148225.2). Lineage (NCBI taxonomy): Eukaryota > Metazoa > Nematoda > Chromadorea > Rhabditida > Heteroderidae > Heterodera > Heterodera glycines. Next base: position 3,796,332 of record CP049706.1, on the reverse strand, counting down.
AATAATTGCTTTGAATTATTCAATTTCTTAGTTTTCCAAATTTCATTGCACTGTCTGTCCATTTTACTTTGCTTCAAATTGCGCCTGTTCAGGCATGGCACCACCCTTACGCCTGTGCTGGGCGCCGTCGACGAGCATCAGCAGCAGCGACTGTTCCAGCGGCCGTTGCGCGACTGGGAGCGCAGTCCGCCGCGCATTCCGTTAATCCCGAGGATCACTTACTGCGACTACAACTACGTGTCGCTGGGCAACACCCACACGCTGACCTACCGCTGCTATTTGGATGCGAATTGGCACGAGCGGACCGCGCTATTCACATGGTGGACAAAATACGGGGGATTAATTAACGGAAACTGAATATTGAGCGCCACCAGTTGGGCGCCAATAAATTCAAGGCGCCCTAAATCATGAAAATTATTTAGATAATAAGGGAATAACCATTGGGTACACTGCCATTTCAGCGCCAGGAAATTCTAGGCGCCATAAAAGCGTGAAATTCAATTCCTCTTCCATTTCTAGCTATAGAAGCAACAGTTTTTAAAGCTAGCTTTATGGGTGCGTAATGAACGATAAATAAAATTTCAATAGACCCTTAAAATACAATTTTAAATGTCACAATTCATCTTCTGAAAAGACTTTCTAATCATTTAAAAACAGTGCAGTCCGATTTTAAAATTGATTAATTTGTAATAAGTATTTAATTTTGCAGGGTCATGCTTGCATTTCTCACTGTGGTCAACCTTGGCAATTTGATGTTTTGGCTGGAATGGGCATTTCGCATGAAGCTGAAAACTCAGAGGCGGAAATGGGTTCGAAATTGAAAATTAAAAAATTTAAATTTAATTTCAAAAATAATCGCAGGTGCTTCGCAAATGGCTTTGTGACAAGGACGACTTCTCGCCTTGGGAGCAGGATCAGATGAACAAATTTGCGGAACAGTTTCGGACCGGCAATTTGCTGCTGTTTTATTACATCGAAGCACACACCGACCGCGTTGTGGCAAGCGGTAAAAAAGCATTAAATATTTGGCAATTAATCTTCAGTAAAAATTTTGGAATTTATTACATTTTGGATTTTTCTTAAATTTAATTATTGGAAACATTTTAAAGCGCTGCAAAATTCGAACAGAATTTTAAAAAAATTTTCATTTTAGCTTTTTGCTCGGGTCTGTTCCGCCTTTGGCTACAAAAGAAGAAAAGTCAGTGGATTCGAGCGCACGGCGGTGGCGGAGGAGGCGGCGGCGCCGGCGGCGACAGTCCGTCCGGCTACACAACGCCAAAGGTCGGTTAATTAGGATTCAAATTTTATTAATTTAATTAAAATTTTTTATAGCAAATATATAGGCATCAGTTATAAGAGAATTTTAAAATATTTTTTATCCCCTGATTATTGTTATGTTTCATTGTATATCTTTTTTTAGCACGGCTTCGCCGGCGCTGTGCCTGGCGACTACGGCTGGAATTTGGGCTCCGACGACATGGAGGAGGGCGAAGTGAGCAGTCCCGCGTCCCCCCATTACTACTCGGCCGAGTCGCCCTCCACGCTGCCGCTGCTGCAGCAAGGCCAAGTCCCACATGGCCATCACCAGCGCCACCACCCGCCGCAACACCACCACAGACTGTCCGCCTCGTCCGACAACAGTTCCACCTCTAAGTCGCCCGGAGGTGTGGAAAAACAAAGAAATTTGCAAGAATATTGTTCTGATAGGCCCGAGCTCTCAAAAATCTCCTAAGATTCCTCCCCCCCCCCCCCGCCGCCCCCTCCGCCGAAATGTTTCTCTGGTTAAGTGTCGGATTTTATAAATTGGAAAAATTGGGCATCGCGTAAAATTAAGCTCTAAGATTTTTGCCGTAAAAATGGGTGGTTCTGGGATGTTTCGTAAAAACCGGCATTTTTTTAATGACTCAAAACTAAATTAATTTAAATTCTTTATATCATTTCATTAAATGTGCTTTAAATCTTCTCTACTATCCTGCAAAATTTCAAAAATTCTGCCCTAAATTCAAAACAAAGTCAACCAACAACTTTACAAATTTAATTAATTCACGGCAGTTTTAAAGAAACGACTTACACTTTAAAAAACTGGGTGTGTGCCGATTTTTTCAATAAATTTAGCCAATCATCCAAAGAAAGGCGAATTAAAAAAAAATGTCAAATACCTAGATGGAATTTCCATTCACATAGAAAATAGAAATGAAAAGGCCACCAAGAAAGGGGCAATTTTAAAATATAATTTTGAAGACGAGCCCAAGCCGAAGTTCACTTCGACGCCCATTGACTTTCATCCGCCGCCTTCCGGCACTTCGGCCAACGCCACCGCCGCTGGACCGAATGCCATGGCAATGATGGAAACGCCGAAGAAACACCGCTTCTCTCAATCGGCACAGCACCCGCAACAACAGCAGCCGCAGGATTTGCTTTATCCGCCCGGCGGATTCCACCCGCACCCAATGGCACGCCGGGGGGCAAATTACGCGCGAAACATCACCAAGAACGCGTCATCACGTGATCCGCTGCTAATGAGCTCATCGACGCCGTCCGGAAGGAAAAGCGGTGCCATTTTTGGGCTGACAAATTTCGGGAGAGGCGTAGAGTTTATGACTCATTAACACTTGCTGTCAAATATTTTATGTTCAAGCTAAGTTTAGATTTATGAGCAGATGCTTACAATTAGCAAGCATGTTGTCCCATCCTTCCACAAAAGAATATTTTTTATTTTCTACAAAAATATGCATTAATAACATTTTTTCTGCTTGGGCTTTCTCATGATACCAATCATAAGGGGCAAGACAAGATTTTGTCGATCCAAAAAAATCTGGAACATTCCGTTGAAGACCAAAAAGTCTATTTGCTTTGATTATCAAAATCAAACCCATGCATATACAGTAATTTTAAAACAAATTTATCATTTTTTGCAGCAGGCGGTTCCGCCTCCAAGGACAAGCGGAAACGAGAGAAGGAGAGGGAGAGGAGAGCACAGCGGGGCGGAACACTGCCAGAGGACGAGAGGAATGGCAGAGAACGAGAGGACACCGGTGGAGGGGGGCGATCGCGATGTTCGATCATGTAAAATGTGTGAATGAATTGGGCGGGGACAGAGAAAGAGACGGAGGGAAGTGATCAGCAGCAGACAAGCGGATCAGCAGCTCAAGCGCAAGCAGTGACAGTCAATTCCAATCGGAAGCGAGCAACAAAAAGCCATTCACAAATTTTCTATTTACATTTGCAAAATGCCAAAAAGTTTGGGTCCTTTAGAAAAATTGCTAATTTGGCATTTTGTATTACTAAGTATGACGGGGCAAATATTCATTCGTAATTAATTTTAATTACCTAATTAATTAATTGGCAACTAATTTCGTTTTTTCTTTCTTTTTTTGCTACTCAAATGTGTCTTTTTTCCCATTACTACTTCATTTCATCAATCGTATCACTTATCAATGATTTTGTGCTTCAGGCGACGTCTTATTTTTGAGTTTGTTTTATAATTTTTCTGTTCATCTGTTGGGCTTGCACTTTTTCATTTTTAAATTTTAATCGTAAAAATTTAAAATTGTAAGCCCACTTTTCCTTCCCTCTCTATCCTTTTGTTCCCCTCTAAAATGTTATTATTAATTTGTTTGTTTTAATAGTTTCTTGCAATATTATTTTTTTTACATTAATTTTTGAAATGATGTTCAATCGATTGTGTGCCATCAATTTTTGTCTGTCCGTCTTTGCTCTCTCTCTCTCTCGCTCCCCCACTCTCTCTCTCTCTCATTATCGATTTTTGTTAACACTTTACTATACAGCAATTTTTGTGGCCTTTTAAATATTATTTTATTATTATTTTTTGATTTTGATTTATGTATTTTTTAATTTTGTTGAGTTTTTGATGCACAACAAAAAATGGTCTCATTTTGTTCTTCCAATTAATGAATGATTACTTAAAGTGGAGCTACGGACAAACAAATTGGCTTTGTTAATTGTATCTAAAAGGTTACTCAATTCTGCGTGCAACTTTTCATGTACATGCCGCAGAATAATGAAAGTCCCGCCGGTGTCAACATCCAAAGCTATGTATAGACAAAGAAAAATTTTTAAACCTCTAAAGTTGTATTTTCAAAATAAAAATTCTTTAACCAAACGTAATTAAAATTTTATAATTTGGTTAATTTTTTATGTTTTATCCCTGTGTTTTTACTCAGCAGATGTAAAAAAATGTTTGTTAATTAATAGGGATGCGATTTTTAACTTTTTTTTTTTGCTCAATTGTTATTTTTGCTTAATTTTAGGCTGAAAATTATGTCACTCGTCATTATTTGGCATTTTTCCTCACTATTTTAGTTAACTATTTCGAGATTTTTGTAACTAAAACTCGCATCACTATTAATTAAAATAGCAATCATATTTAATGGACGTGACAATAAGAAAAGTTCGACGAAAAATATTTCTTCAATTTTGTGTTTGTAAAACGACGGACAATTTTGAGAAGAATTGGCGACATTGGCACTGATAAATTAAAAAAATAATCGTTTTTAAAAACTCAAAATTTTTCTGTTCACAAATCACACCTAAAAAATTATTAGTCGTTTTGGCTCCAGGAATTGAATTAAAAAGGCTTCGGTTGTACACCAGGGCTGGACGTAATTACGTATTACGGATTACGGAAATTACGGCCTTTTTGGAGTTACGGATTACGGGTTACGGATTTTTGGGATTTTTCCGTAATTTTGATCCGTAACTGGCTTTTTAGATTATTTTTCGAGACGATTTCTTGCAAGATTATTTTTTATAAAATGAATTTTTTTTTCTATTTTTATTAAAAGGCTACCCATATTTCGATTTAATCTGACTTATTCTTGGTAATTTGTAGTATTATTAACATACATAAAGGGGGGGGGGGGGGAGGCTAGCAAAGGGGAAAAGAGCAAATGCTAAAAATTTGGCTATTTTTTAACAAAATTCGTTAAAATTCTGAAAAAAAATTTTCCTCGGCGGCGCTTATCGGCACCGCCCGCCCCAAAAATTCCTAATTATTTTTAAATATTAGCTCCAAAATCTTAGTCATTTTAGACAAAATCTTATAGCAAATTGCATAAAATTTTTCAAAAAATTTTTCCGGCGGCGCCTTTCGGCGCCGCCTGACCCCCCCCCCCCCCACATTCCCCAGTTTTTTGGAAAAAGCACACCGCGAAAAAAAACTATTTTGGGATTTTCACCTCAAAAAAACAAGCAGATATTCTGATCATAAATTAATCTTAACAATTTTTAGATTGGATTTTTTAAATTTAAAAATTTTTTAAATTAAAAAAAATTTTTGAAAATTACGGATTACGTATTACGGATTACGCCAAATTACGGCCTTTTTGGACCTCCGTAATGACGGATTACGGATGGCCGTAACTGAAAAAATTGCCGTAATTACGGATTACGGATTTCCGTAATTGAAATCAGTTACGTCCAGCCCTGTTGTACACCAAAATATCTAAAAGAAAAAATGGTATTTTTAAGAAAAAATCTCTACGAATTTGCACCGTTTTTTATATTACCATGATGGATTTAATTTCAAGGTAATAAGATTTTATTAGTTACCTAAGTTTTTTTTAGAATTTTTACGTGCGATTGTTAATTGTAAACAGATTTTTATTTTTAGCACTTAAACACATACATCCCCTAAGAATCGAACTGAAAAATAATAATAATAAAATATATCCAAAAGAAATCGACATTTCAAAACTGAAAAATTTAACCAAAAATTGTCAAAAAACATACTCTTAAAAACAAAAATTTTAATTATTTGTTTTTCGATGAGTTTGTGCAAAAAATGAGAATACTTAATTTACTGGCCCAAAATTTTTTTTATAAGTTTAACAGCTATTTTCCAATTTTAGCATCTATTTTGCAGTTTTTAACACATAAAAAATATAAGCCTTATCTGTCAAATACATGTTTCTAAAATCAATTAATTATTGTAATTTTACTTTCATGCTCTAATTATATTTATTCGAAAATTAATAAATATAGCAAATAATCAATATTTTTTATCACTAAAATTACGAAATAAAAAATTAAAAATAAATATGCAGTGAATTATTTAAAAATCCGTTTTAATTACTAACCCTTTTACTGATCGCATTTACATCTGAATTTGAAAATATTCGAATTTCGCCATTTTCCATGTTAATTTTAAGATCATTATTCGCTATGAAAACACTTTTCGCCATTAACAATGTCCTCAAAAAATATTCTACCAATAATATTCGTTTAAATTTTAGCAAAACTAACTTTTTTATTTACAGTTTTTTATTCAAATATTTTTCATTTTAGTCTACTGTTTGGCTAGAAACATTGTGTGTTATTGATGCTAATTGAAGTGAGAAAAAAAATTTCTTTTTTTTATTGAGATTACTGAAATTTAGTTAAGAATTAGAGTGAAAGAATTTTTAAAAATTCAAAAAAAAAATTTTTCGAAAATCGGATTCAGTTGGTTAACGTCTTATGAATTTATAATTCTCATTTCAACCCAAATCAAAAGAAATATATATTTGAAGACTAATTTTATGGAAACTTAATTTTTTTTAAAGATTGCTTTTTTTGCGTGTGAAATTATACATTAAAAAAATGGCAAAAAAACATACATAGAATTGGCATTCATTTTCACTCTTTCTCATCTGTATAGAAATAATATTAAATGCCACATTGTTATTATGTTCAGAGATAATAGAATCAATTGCATGAAATATTTATGAAAAAATAATCAAAAGATAAAAAAGCAAAAATTAAAAAATTATTCAAGAATTATTTTGTTGGTTTTTAGAAATTTTAAAATTTTAATTTGTTTGTTTTTCCATGACTCATAAATATTTAATATTTCCCAATTGTATAAATTGAAATGGAAATGACGTTTGTTGGGTTACAAAACTCGTTTTGGTCCCTTTAGAGTTTGCTGCGATTGATTTAACATCGACGGTTTTCACTGTTCAAAATTGCCAATTTTGGCCAATCATAAGAGATTCCAATTCATTATTTTTTATTGTTTAAGCGGCAATAAATAAGAATAAAATTGTTATAAATAAAGCTATATGTTGTATTCACAAACAAAAATACGCATAAATTTGCCCAAAAAATCCCTCAAATATGCCCCAAAAACTGCCAAAAAATGGTTTAAACGACAAAATAAAATAGGAATTACAAAAAAATCAAAAGCAATGACTAAATAATGTATTTTAAAAAAACATATTTTTTTCATTTCTCAAATTTGCTAATGTGAAGTTTTGTGCACTTTCGAAATTAATTTTAACAATTCAAATATTGTGAAAATTTTTGCCAAATTCCTCCCATTAAACTCAATTTTTTTCGATTTTGGCATATTCCAAAAAGTCGATCTTAGGGTGTTATATTCTCCTTATTTATTTTTGAAATATTACTCAATTCATAAAAATTCAGACTGAGAAATAACGGCATTTTATTTAAATAATTGTGATTAAATGTTCAAATTAATAACTTTTTTGCCAATTTTTTTGTTCCCAAATTGTGCCAATGGATTCAATTTGTTCGACGAAGTTAAAAAACGTTTAATGCCATCGAATGATGCGCCATTCATTGTGAAAGAATTGTTTCTGACAATTTTTGAAAATGCCGACGAACATGACGCCAAATTTTTAAACAAAACAATGAAGGCAAAGCCAAAATAAAAAAATATTATTAATTAATTTTTAGACTATTTAAAAAGAAAAAATATAAGCTCGAGAATGATGAAATCAAGAAAATAGTGAAATTTTGTCTTACCAAAATTACTCCATTAATCAAATTTATAAATATTATGCAAATAAAATACAAATTTAATTTATTTAGGAATTTCGCGAAAACAAAGACATTCTGCTTGAGGTAATAAGAAATAAAAGATGAAATTACAAGGAATGTATAAAATAATTATCAAATTTTCAGATTCTGATCACCCGCAACAAAAAGCAAATCGCCACCATCAAAAGCAAATACAAACAAATGTTTGGCCATGAATTAACGGATGAAATTGCTTCACAAACACGCGGCACTTACAAAGATCTGTTGATGGGACTTCTAAAAGCTGATCGGGATGAAAGTGCTAAGACTGATCGGACAAAGGCCAATCAGGTGATAGAGAAAGGAAAATTAGGGATGGATTTTCGGGAAAATTTTGGCGCAAAATTGCGATTTTTAAAATTCCATTTTCTAAACAATAAAATAGAGTTAAATAAGAAAATAATTTTAAAGATAATTAATATTTTTAAAGAGATTGTTATATATAAAAATAAATATTTAATAGATAAATTAATACCCAATTATTTAGCAATAATTAAGGATGCCGAAAGATTGTACAAAGCTGGCGAAAAACGCTTAGGCACTGACGAAGAAGTGTTTATTCAAATATTTACCAGTCAAAATGTGGCACAACTTCGCTACATTTTTGAAGAGGCATTTAAAAGAATAAAAGCAAAATATTATATTAATTATTATATATATATATATATATATATATTATTAAAATTTAAATAATAAAATGTTAAAGTATCAAAAATTGACGGGCAATTCCATTGAAAAAGCGTTGGATTCGGAATTCAGCGGCGATGAATTTGACGCGTTTATGGACATTGCGAGTTTTGTACGCAAAGGCCCTTCCGGCGTTTTAGGCCGACTGATAAAAAAAGCGATTAAGGTGGTCAAATAAGAATTGGAATTTTAATTAAATAAATCTAAAATATTAAAAAATTTAAAAAAAAGTATTTTTTTTCATTTAGAGTGGAGTATAGGTAATTTGATCGTCGAGATTAAATAGAATTTTTTGAAAATTTCTGATAATTCATTGAATTTTTCACCAATTTTTTAAGGGACCTTCCAACGATGAATTGCTTGTCCATTTGATTTATTCGTATAAAAAATTAAATTTGATGAATATGCTTCAGGACGAATTCAAACATGGTTTTAAGGTCAGAAAAATTTTAGTGAATAAAAAAATAAAATAAAATTTAGGGGCCTTTGTCCGAAGCAGTGAAAGACAAGGCCAAATCAACACTTTTGAAAAATACACTGATAAATTTAATTTCCGGCTAATCAGTGCTAATTATGATAAATGATTTTTTTCATTCTTCTGAGCCAGAGTTTGTCAAAACTTTTAGGAAAAGCAACCGATTGCACGGGACAGCAGCCCAAAGCCAGTCTTAGAGTCGGTCTTACAATTAGAATTTTCATCTTCAGTTTTTAATACCTATAAAAAAAGATATTGAAAAAAAAACATTTTTACGTGTTTACAAGTTATAATAAATTACTCCTGAAATTTTTTAGTCAAGATCACTTGAAATGCGTAGGATAAAAATTGATTAAAACTTTTTAATCATATTGTAATTTTGGGCAATATTAAAATTATGTAAGAAAAATGCTTCTTACACATTGTCTTGTCCTAATTTAAGAAATGCTAATGCTATTAAATCTATTTTTTGCTCAACCACCGTTCGATACAATTCATTCTTTGTTCGAGTGTCTCGCTTCTATAGGCTTCTATCTAAAGATGCACGAGATTACTACTTAATCCTATGAATTTGCTAAACTCCTTGAAACCGTTAATTTTGATTCGTTTAATGTTTGTCAAATATGACCTATTTGATATCGTCACGCTCTTGCGTATAAATTATTTTAAATTTGATTCGTCCTAATGAAATTTTAGCTTCTTAAATTTCATATGTCCTACTTATTTAAAAAAAAAATTTAAATTTTGCTTAAAAACAGAATCCAACACCATAAAATACTTCGAATATTCTTTGTCTGTATAAATTACTGCTGCAATTAATAAATCAAACAAATCAATTAGCAGAACAAACAATTTGCCGAATTGGGTACATTTTGTTTATCATATCAGAGTACAGCAGCAGCAGCACAAAATTGTCTTCAGTTCATTCATCTCCCATAATAATAATATCTTCAAATACAATTAGTTGTTTTTTTCTTCAATTAAACTCGTCTAATGGACGGCGAATTAGTCAATTAGATTTTTGGATGAACAATTCTTGTTGCTTTTGCTTGGGAAGGTGTCAAGCGGAGAGACAGAAGCCGAAGAAAATTAGCGATGGGACGATAATTAACACAATGATAAAATTGCATAATAATTAATGGAAAAATGGGATCCCAAAAACATTGAAATATTCTTCCTCTGTATAAATTACTGCATTAATAAATAACACAAATCAATCGGAAGAAACAAACAATTTGCCCAATTGGTAAATTTTGTTTATCATAACAGTACAGCAGCAGCACAAAGTGCCTTCAATTCATTCATTTCCCCATAATAATAGCGACCAAATACAATTAGTTGTTTTTTCCATTAAAAATTTTAATTGCCCAAATTAGTCAATAAAAAAATTTTTGATAATAAATTCTCGTTGCACGGGAAGGTGTGTCAAGTCGAGGCCGAAGCCGGAGAACATTCGCGATAGATCATAATTAATTCAAAAAATGCATAATAATAAAAGTAATTGATGCATTAACGTTTTTGAAACCCAATTTATTTTTCATGTGTACATAATTGGGCGATAAACAAAAACAGGCAAAAGAAAAATTACAAAACATATAATAATGAATTAATTAATTGTCATTTAATTAATGTTAGGCGTTCAAATTAAATACAAAAAACTCCTTATTGCTTTTTGTTTTTTTATTGTTTATTCTGAACTTTGCCAGTGTTGTTTGTTCCCTGCATAAATTAGTGCTAATTGTGCTGTTGCACAACATAACATTTAAGCTCCAAAGAACGCAACACAAAAATTGAATTTTTATGAAAGTGCGCGAAAAAATTTTTATCAAACTATAATTACAAAACTCAAAAAAATTTTTTTAATGGTTTATGTTCGGCTGCTCCTCTGATCATATGTGTTCCTTTTATGATCATAGCGGCGGATGAGTAGTGATTAATTTTTATAGATTAAATTAAGATGAGAAATATATTTATTTTATTAAAAAAAATTTTAAACCCTTCTCAATACATATATTCTAATGTGATTTTATTTCAAATTATTAATTTTGAGTTTTATTTGAGTGTTTTTAATATTTGATTTTTATTTTAAAAATAGAGATATAGTCGGAACAATCTTTAACAAATTATTAAATTAATTTAAAAATTTTTTTTATCATTTTATTTTTAATAATTAATTTATAATAGATAGCATTTCAATCTTGATTTATTTTTTCATTTTTTGTTATTCATCCCTATGAATCAATCCGCTCAAAGAATCTTTCCCATTAAAAATTTACAATTAACAAACATTCCTTTTGTCGATATAAAAGCACAATGATATTTTTGTTATTATTTCATTAATTAATTTATCATTTATTTTAAATAAAGAAAATATTTCAAATCGTTTGCTTTTTGTTTTTTTATTGTTTATTCTTAACTTTTCGAGTGTTGTTCCCTGCATAAATTAGTGCTAATTGTGCTGTTGCACAACATAACATTTAAGCTCCAAAGAACGCAACACAAAAATTGAATTTTCATGAAAGTGCGCGAAAATAATTATCGGTACTTTTCCGTTTTGGGGCCAAAAATTGAATTTTTTTAAAAATCAACAGTGGGCCCGTAGAATTGCTAAAGCTACACACCACAATTATTTGTGAGGCATAAATGCCACAATTTGAGCTAAGATCTCTTCGAATGGGTCTGCGCCAAGGTTTTGGATATTTATGCAATGGGAACGGAGATTAATATAAAATTCTACGCGCCCGCTGCTGATTTAAAAAAAAAATCAAACTTTGGCCCCAAAACGGAAAAGTACCTAATTATCATCAAACTATAATTTATTTTAATCACAAAATCCAAAAACAAACTTTTTGATAGTTTCTGTTCGGCTGCTCCTCAGATCACATGTGTTCCTTTTATGATCAGAGCGGCGGATGAGTAGCAAAGCGATTGATGAATCAATTATCGAAAATTAATTGCAAGATCCATCTTCATTACCATCATCCATCCCCTGTATAACTCGAGAACATCGTTTCAAATGTGATCCGATTACTTTTTTGGGATCCGCCCACATTAAAATGAAAAAGATTTGGTGCGGCTGATACTGACATTAATTAATAAGGTCATAAATTGGCGAACAGTTGGGTGAATGTTATTCCTAATTAGGCGTTCATTTTAAGAAGTAATTATGTCCATTAATTAATTGTATTCTTTCTTTGGACAGACGGCAGAAATCAATTTGAAAATACAATTATATTATTATGCTAATAATGAAAAGCTATGGCCAATATGCCAAATCACTGCTCAATTCGCTTAATGGCCATGAACTGACATTGGTCAGCGTATTTTTGACCGCAACATTCATTAACACAATTACAATTAATTGCATGGAAACAATTTACCCCAAAGAAGTAAATAGTTATTGTCTAATTAATATTTTTTGAATAAATTAAAATATTTGGGCGAGTAATTATTCTATTTTTAGGCCATTTCTCGAGGCATTGATCGAGGCCATATTGGCCTAGTGATCGGCATATACCAATTAAGCAGATTTTTCATGGCACCAATTATCGGAAATTATGTAAATGATATAATTTTTTAAAGGCACATACATACAATAAATTCCATTTTTAGATTGTAAAAATTGGAACAAAATTTACATTTTACACCGCACTTTTTCTTGTGTCCGGGTCAGCAATTTGTTTTGGGTGTGTTATTTTTTTTAATTATTTATTAATTTTTATTTAAATTTGTGTTTAGGTTTCTCACCTTTTTGCACAGCAATTTGACTTTCTTTTTGTGTTCTTTGGTCATCCGTTTTTTCCAAGCTGTTGGTCGGACATTTTTTGTGCTGAGTATTTTCACACTTTCAGCTGAACTTTTTCCTGAACACGTGTCGTTGATAGGCGTAAGAAAATTAAATATTTAATAATAAAAATTTCACTCCTTAAAATATTAATTTAAAATAATAAATTTTTAAATGCTTTTTAATTTGTTTTAGAGTATTTTGGAAACATTTGAAGGCGTTGGCCAAATCTCAGGGCCAATTTTTGGCACCTCATTGTATGAAATTGGCGGATTTATGCTGCCTAATTTTGTGATGGGCACAGCGATGGCACTGATGGCATTTGCTTTTGTCGCTTTGGCACCGTTTCCAACGGCACTCGTTTATGAAGACGAATTGCACAAAAAAACGATGCAAAACATTGAAGAGGGCAAAATGGAGGAACAGCAGAAAAGGGTGAAACAAACTTTTAATTAATAACTTTTTTTAATTTTAAAGAGAAATTTACGA
>CP049706.1:3760229-3782387 GCA_004148225.2 Heterodera glycines | reverse complement strand
CTTCATTGCCCCATTCAAATACATGTATATTCCTTCATTTGTGTCATAGACCATATTCATTCGCTTATTGACTCAAATAGATTATTACCTATTTATTTTCAATTTGTTTGGTTTTTGCTTTTATAATTAAGTTAGCACCACCCAATAGGCTCAACAGAGCCTGACAACGATTTCTATTAATTCCCTATCTTGAACCCGAATTTTGCACAAAAAGTGAAAATTCGAATTTTTCAATAACTTCATTTTGCTCTTTAATTGATTAAAACAAGCTAAAATTAGTAGTAACTCCTTTTTCCCAAAAATGTTCTAAAATAATAAAAATGACAAAAAAAGATTTTGATAAAATAATTGAATAATTTTTTCAAGCGAATATACTAAAAACATTTGTGAAATACCTTTTACTTGGTTAAGAATTAAAAAATTTAGCCTATTAAAATATTTAGAAATTTTTTTTTATTATATTGTATATTTTTTGAAAAATTTCGGATTTCCGACGTTTTTGGGGCCGGAAATCCGATTTTCGACACTTCCGAAAATTTTTGGGGCCTCGGAATGCCATCCCTGATAAGGACCGCCGGACCCCCTGTTCCTAGTTTTTTGAAAAATTGCACCGCAAAAAAGTGGTTTTGGAAAGAAAAAAATAGTCAAATTTATGAACGTTAATAATTTGATTTCCGATCAACTTTTTACCGTCGGATCCAATCGAAAAATCTTAGTCGACCCATCAGCCCCTTTTAATGCATCCCGCCAGCCCTTAAAAATTTATTTTTCAGCATTTTTTGATTTTTGGAAATTCTTTGAATTTAATTGAAATTTTTTCGATTTTCCAAAATCCCGCAATCCCGCACGGGATCCCGCAAATTTTAAATGCGGGATTTGCGGGATTGCGGGATTAATCCCGCGGGATCCCGTCCCGCAAAAAAATTTGAGTTCCAGTCCCGCAGCGGGATCCGCAAATTTGAAATTTCCGGTCTCTAACCCCGACCCCCTCTCTTTGGCACTTTGACCCCATTTCATTTTGCCCCATTCAAATACATGTGTATTCCTTCATTAATTTTTTTTCGCAAGGTCCTAACAAATCAAATCTCATTTTCAACACCAAATTTACGACTTTCATTTTCGACACAATTTTTCGCACTCACACACAATCACAAGATGGAGAACAACAGACAAAATGAAGAGGTCAAAATTAAAAAGAAAATTTAATTATTCCTTTTTAAGCATATATTTATTTTAAAAAATTACATTTTAGACTCATTTAGAAAAAAAATTTTTTTTCTATAAATCCGATTTTTTAGTCGTCAACTTCGGCAGCGAGTGTTCCTGAAGCAGTGACAAATGGTGACCACCAGCGCAAGTCGACCGCGCCAATTCCATCGGCCAGCGGTTGTGGTCGACAGCCAGGCAGCAGCGGAGGTGGCGGCGGCGAGTCGTTTGTAAAATTTTAATTTATAATTAATTGATTAATTAACTAATTAATTAAAATGTGATTAGGTGAAGCAACGGTGTCGTCATGAAGTTGGTCGGCTGGAGGAGGAGCTTCGACGTGCGCAGCGCGTCAACATGGAATACAAGCGAATTTGCACGGTACTTCGCCTCACTGTTGATGAACAAAAGCGCAAGCTGAACGAACAGCAAAAGGCGGTGAAAGTGAGAAAAATTTTTAATTCATTTTTTTAATTTAAATTTATTAATTTATTTACACATAACATTTTAATTTTGCTGATGACCCTCCCCCATCCCCCGAAAATTTAGAAATTTAAAAAAAAATCGTAGAAAATTTTCTCATACACGAGTTTTATGAAAATTAATTCTCGTCAGAATTTTTTTCCTATTTCTGTCGAAAATTTTCAAAATTTCGATGTAATTAGAGTTTGTTTCTGAATTCATAATTGCATGGAGTTTATGGGATTGGTTTTCTCTTTTTTTGTTTTTGAAAAAGTTTGCCACCCGATTTTAATTACTTTTAATTAAAATTTATTTATTATTTTTGTATTCCCATCTGTAAAGGCACGTATCGCGAGCTGTGAACGCTGCGCGGATGCGTTGCGCGAGCTTTGGCCCTCACCGCCGCCGTTGTCGCCGCCCGTCATCGATGATGGGTCGTCGTCGTCAACCTTGAGTCACACCAAAAAGGTCAACCATTGTTTCAATGTCCGTCAATAAGGCTTCTAGAAGTTTTTCTTCATCTCGAATACTTCGTTTCTCTCTCGTTTTTCGTTTTATGTATTCTTCTCTAGCCCCACGACGAGCAGAGTTTGTAGCATGCGAAAAAGAATTCTGTGCGGTTCGTACCTTTTTTGCTAACGGTTCACTTCCTTCGCCCAAGAGCCTATACAGAGTTTTACCCAAGTCAATTGGATTTGTGACATTCGATGGTGGTACTTCAATACGCACCGTATTTCCTGTTTGCCATTCAACTTCTACAAATTGCTGTTCAACAGTACCAATCGAAGGCCAAGTATGAGGATATACAATAACAGCGAGTCCAACTTCCCATTCGGAGTTGAATTGTAGTTTTCGTGGTAAACGAACCCGGAATGAATTTGTCTTGTTACCTTCAACATTTGTATTTGAAGGAAGAACAATGTAAAAAGAATTGGATGGCATTTTTTTTAAAAGATAAAGCGCAATAAAGTTTTTATATATTTTTCTCGGAGATAGAACTCAATGGAACCCAGCTATTGAATTTAATACTGTATCCTTTCCATTTTACCAGAACGTATTCAATACCATTTTGTTTTTTCTTCTTCAAAATTTGTTCAATATCATATAGTGATTCTTTGTTTTTGAGAATTTTGCATAAATCATTGGAATAAAACCATCCCTTTATAATTTCGTTGCTATCGTCACTTAATCTGTAGACAACGGGCGAGCGTTCTGTATGTACTTCTGCTACCGTAAATATTTCATCGGTAAATCGTGGTAAATAACCCTTTTGGAATACATGTTTGTATTTTTCTATTCTCACACGGTCGCCCACTTTGAATTTAGGACTCTTTTTTGGAAATTTTTTCGCTTCATTATATAACTTTTGTCTCAGTTCCTCTGCATTTTCAAAATTTACGTCAGCAGGTCGCATTCCAATGGAGGAGTTTATAGACTGATTAATGCCCTTAACAATGTCCTGAACTACCTCAATCCATTTGTAAGTGTCTCTTTCGGTGAAGTAACGATATAAACGTTCTTTTATACTACGATTGGCACGCTCAGCCATACCAGCGTGGAATTGAGGGGAAGTCAGCATGCAAAAATGTTCAACATCTTTTGTATCAAAATATTTTTTTACTGAATGAGCTGTAAATTCTTTCCCTTGATCAGTCAAAATTTTCCATGGAATGTACTTGCTTCTCATAAAGATATTATCAAATGCTTTAATTATGTTTATACTTGTTTTTGACTTTACAGGCTCAACAAATATTTGTCTACTTAGAGTGTCAATGCAAACTAACAAATATTTGAATCCACGATTATGTTTTGCAAGTCTATCAAGAATGGCCAAATCTGCCTGCCATTCGGTATGTAATCCAGGAGCTAATGTTGGTAAGTGTCTGTAGCGACGCTTGGCTTGCCGATGTAACGTATAAGTTCGTTGTGTGTACAAGAAATTTTGAACATCTGCTCTCGTGATTTTTCTTTGCCGTTTTTTCGCCTCTCTCAACAATGGTTCAAGACTCGTGAATGCGACTGGTGAATTTATGTCTTTATACAAAAACTCGAGTAATCGCTGTTTCTTCAAATCCATAACGAAGGCTTAAATTTTATCATAGCCTTTTTATAAACTCCCGTGCCAATTTGACCTTCAGAAAAGAGACGTTTACTCAAAAGCGGATTTTGTTTGGCTCTAGCAACAAACTCTTTGAGTGCTGTTGGTTCTTTGGTATTTGCACGCTTGTCTTTGTTTAACAAATGCGCAACAATATCTTCTATATTACTCGTTCTAAGAACATGGCCATTTGTTTTGATAATCTGTCCATCCTCATTGATTCCCAAGGCCTCAGAGTTTTTATAAATGTAATTTATAATATCCCCTTGGTCAAATGTTTCTGCATCTTCAAAAACTTCATTTTCTTCATCTTTTCTTGTTTTACCAAGTTTGATATTACGACGTCTACGAGCAACCGGTCTTCTTACCAGATTAAAAGGTTTTGGCATAGCCTCTGTCATTTCCTGTAGGTTTTGCAATTTAACATCAACAGGGCGTTCCTCCTCATCTTTATTTAATTTTTTGAGGCGTTTAAATTCTTGTTCATATTTAAATGCCCTCTCATCATCGTTAATTTCATCATCATTTTTAATTTGCTTAATTCGTGATCTAACTAATCCAAGAGGACTTCCATCTTGAGGTGACGTCAGACTCTGATAAATCTCCTCTGGAACGAGCAAATACCGCTTTGTGTATTGCATTTTTAAAATTATTTATTGTTTTTTGTGGCGTTATTTATAATTTGCAATTAAATTTGAAACCAAGGGCAAAACAATTGAAGAGAGCAATCCAGCTATGGCGGGAATTCCCGCACCGTGTTGCAATAATATTCGTTTTGCGGAACGAGAACAACGTGTTCTGGCTAGATGACGCAAAATCTGAGCATGTGTTTTCAATTTTTTTAAATGTTCAGGCTTTAGAGGAACCCGTCCTTTTAAAATATTAAGACAAATCTCAACGATACATAAAAGCTGTTCATCTGATGCTCTCTGTATAAGTTGTTTGGAATTTTTTGCATTACAAATACTCTCTAAAAAATTTGTATTCTTTGTAATTAAATTGGAAACATTCATTTTTGAACGTAAACAATTATCTTTTCATCATATATATGTGTTCTCAACCGTAAAATTTCAAGACTTTCTGGATGCATGTCAACTAGGAGATAACCAAAATTTTTTGAACATGCGTTACGGTATGACTCCATAAAATGAGCTGTCCTTGAAGGAAAAAGATGTGTGGCTAAAGTACGAATTTGAAGCTCACCGGCTGGGTTCCGCATTAACACCAAATAATGTGAATTTCCACGCGCGACACGCAACTCTTTATTAAAGAGGTGTTGAGTAACTAGAATTATGCTAACTCCCCAATTATGTGAACCGCGAGTAAAGAGTGTGTCTAAATATTGCTGTCTCATACCAACCAATAAATCGTCCAACACCAGCAACAATTTTTCCTTTTTGGCATTTCCTTTAATGTAGTCTTCAGCAGGAACTCCATTGTGAACAGTGACTGTTATATTGTCAATTCTCCCATTGCGTTGTAAATTTAAAATATTCGGATTCAGCTCCCCGTAACAATACAATACACGCTCAATTGGTACTGAAATAATTTTGTCCAAGTTACGTAATAATCTCATTATCCATTCCGACTTTCCACTTCCCGTACTTCCTGACACAATCATTGTGAATGGATGACGAAACTGTACATCCGTATGATCAAAAGTTTCCTCCATTTTTAATTACATTTAGATTTAAAACTCTATATATAACTTTTAATTCTGTTAATTTAAAAAAAATGGATTTAATTCTCGCCACTGATTGGATGAATAACGCTTACCCGGAAATGGAACAGGACAAGGCTAACATGTCACCAAAGGAAGACCCTAGTTGGATTAGTCTCATTGATGAAGAGGAAAAGCGGGAGCCTATAGCTATTGTGCAAATCGATGAGGAAGAGGAGAAACAAAGAAAAAGTTTGTCTTTTAGTGTTATTTTTTTTTAATTAAAATTTAGATCCTCCCGGAAATTGCGACTGTCGAGAGAAGCGTCGTTGCTTTATTCCGCTTGTTGACCACTTGTGCAAGAAATTTGAGTGTTCCGCCCACGAGTTACACGTACTCTTCAAAGACTTGGGGAAGCGTCGCGCCATCGTTGAACACCTACGCTCTTCTCAATTGTGCACCTCCCACCTGCGTCCATCGATACGGAATTTCCCAGTTCGCTGCAACGATCTCTCCATTTTGGATGCTCACTCAGTCCCTGCATACCGTGGTTACCTCGGAATCACGGTGTTTATTCTTTTTATTTTTTTATTTCTCAAAATATTTTAGGTTCGAATGCACTATTACATCAAACACGGTATTCGATTGCGTCATTCAAATTTGCCTTGTGTTGTTGAATTTGGCGGTGGAGATCATAAGACTTTCTTCCCATTAGAAGCTTTGAATATTGTTATTTAGATGTTTTCTGTATCAAATTGTACTGTTGTTTTTAAAATAAATGCTCAACCACTAACAATTGAACAATTTTTGACTATTGCACAACATGGAGCCAATACTGAGTACAACCCACGCCGTTTCCACGCCATCATCATGCGAATCCGTTCATCAAACAAAAAAACAGTGGCTGCTCTAATTTTTCAGTCGGCACGTGTCGTCCTAACCGGCGTACCCCACCCAGACAGAGCAAGAGTGTTTGCGAAACGAGTTTTGCGAAGAATACAACATACACATAAACACCATCTTCGATATACATGAGATGCGTGTGGTTAACTTTGTGGGTGTGAAAACCTTTCCACAACGAATCTATGTGGAGCGCCTCGTAACAAGACTGGGTGGTGTTTACGATCCAAGTATTTTCCCAGCACTTCGATGCAAATTGGAAAATGATGCAACGTGTCTCATCTATATCTCGGGAAAAATCATTATAACTGGTGTCAATTCAATTGATAATTTACACAATTTATTTCAATATCTCTCAAGTGTGATTCCCAAATTTTTTCGTTGAGATTATAATTTTTTATTCATTGATAATAAATTTTCAAAACCATCCAGAATAACCCGGTCGAGTTGGGTCAGGGTCAATCAATGTTCTCTTTCTTCGTTCAGCCGTAGGTTGTATTGGTGGATGTGATACATCCTCCACATATCCAAATGGTCGTGTTTGCATTCCCGGTCGAACACGGCCCTTGGCGTAGAAAGGTCTGTAGTCTTTGTGGGCCTCGCAGGTGTATACGTCAGAACGGACATTTCGGTCAATTTGCGGGAAAGTTACTCGGATGCAACGATGGGCTCCACCTCCTCCGTACACGTAGAGATCATCGTTGTCGATGACGTCATCACTAAAATTTAAAATTATTAGTTGTGAAAATTAAAAAAAAAAACTGACATAGGTCCGTCAATGTTATATGTAGCCAGTGTCAGATCCTTCATTGCTTCAAAATTCAGTAATTGTTGAGTGGCGTACGATAATCTGAAGCTTCGTATTTTTAGGTTGGCCCGCTCATCAGTTCCGTCTCGTGCTGTGTGCCGAATTCCATAATTTTTTGGACCACCAGCTACAAATTCCACAATTCGACGATCAACATGCTCACGCTTCATTTGTCCAAGTGCCTCGCCTTCCGGAACACACCGCCCACCCATCTTGTTCACGTAGTAGATTGAGTCAGTGTCTAAAATTATCTAACATTTTTTTTTCTATTGTATTCGCAAACCACAATAAAGAAGCTCAGCCCCTTCCAGTGCAATCACTTTTTCCATGTATGAATAGAGATGAAGTCTCGCGTACGATGTGACGTATATTGCGACTGGAAGACAGTTTGTGAGGGGTGCCTTTGCAAACTCGGGACGCTTCCTGACAACAACTCGGTCCATATGCTCGGAGACGTGGACAAAGTCCAGTTTGTCTAATGTTGGATCGTCCAAGAGTTGATGGAATTCCGCTGGAGTGCGCGTGTACTTTATCTGCGTGAAACCCACGCGCTGTGCCATTTTTCCCCTAAACATTTTTTTTTTGTTCAAATAGAAGTTTAAAAACGTATACCACAGAGAATTTGCCAATGTTTTGGCAATGAGGCGGAGCCCTGGGTTGGGTGTCATTTTCGTTGAGTCTAATTGGATGCCTTCCGTGCGCATGAAATTATCCACGAATTCTTTACGTTGTTCATCTGTCTCACACCCTTCCGGCCACCCAGTCGCTTGGACTTTGAGACCAACGAATGTATTGACATATTTGCTGAACAAGTCGTCGTCCCACTCGTCATAGTTCCAAACCTTTTTTTTATATTTTTTTTTTCGTTATTTTTAATGTACCTCAAAGAGATCAACGACAATATAGCCGAGTTGAAGTGCCTTGTTCAATTCCATGTGCGTGTATGCGCACACCCAAGAACGCTTTTCGTCACCATGTTGACATGGACGTTGCTGGCGTCTGTCCGCACACCAAGCACAGAGTGGAAAGGTGAAACGTCCATCTTTGGTGCGATAGCCCAGCAACGGGACACGAATTAGGCGCGGTGCGAGCACTCGTACAAGTAAAAGTCCCCGGAACATGTTATTTGACGAACATGTCCAGGGAAGTGGGGCCGTGGGTGGATGAAGCAATACCTCACGCGTGAGAACACGTGGATTCCCCACTGGGAAAGGATTCACCTTCTAAATTCAAATTTAAATTCAAATTTATTGAGAAAAAGCACAATGACGTAGGGATATAGGCTAACTATATCAATGCACAATATCTCTTCATCGTCTGAGCACACATGATGAAGTTTGAAGGGCTCCGTACGACCACCACGGAGTGCATCGTTTCGTGGATCCAATGGACACGGGACAAATACTGCTTCGAAACGCTGCTTGAGCTCCAAATCGCGTCGGAGCCGTTCTTTCCACTCACAACCCCATACGACGTGAAGCTCACATCCATGGGTATGTTCGAGTTCAAAGAGTCGCCGCATCGTCCTTTCGTATAAATCCTCCGCAGTTCTCCCAGCAGCCAACTTTTGTCTTCGATTTGGAAAACAGTCGGGACATCCTTTAATCGTTTAAGATTTTTATTTGAAAATTAAGACGATAAAACACCATGATAGTAGCAACCCATCCACTCGATGGCCAGTGGACGAAGCGGAGGCTCTCGTCGCCAGAGGCCGTCCACACGATAGCCTGTGTCTTCAATGTTGGCCTCTCCCACAGACCAATCCGCGCACTGCACTTGGGCTCCAGGGTTTTCAAGCTCGAAGAACCGGATGTATCGGCGGGATTCGGCGGAAGCTCGTCGTCCACGGAGGTATCCTCCCTCAGGTGAGTGAACCAAACGGTTGAACGGTAGAAAACAACGTCGGAGCGTTGATAAAGCCAGACCAGCAGCTGTTGAAGACACCAAAAAGGGATCGAGGCCCTGAGTGTGTTCTCCGATGAGTTTTCGAAAGCGCAACACGGATTCTCGAAGAATGGCAACATCATTTATGCAGTACATGATCAGCTGCTCACGGAGTTGGAAACGAGCATCACCATTGTTATTACAATGCCATCGAAGAAATTTTTCCCGTTTATCAGCTTTCATCGTGTTTGGTGAGTAGAATTCGATAGGCGGAAGCCCATCGAGTCGTTGATGTAGATGTTGTCGTTTAATGTACAAATATGGAAAGAATGGTTTCACAGTTGCGAGATGTTGTGGCAGATCAAAACTTTTTACGAGTGCATCCAATTCACAAAAGAAGTAATTGATGGAGTCTTTAAAAGTTATTCGCCGCTGATTCATGCCACGAAGCTTCATTGAATAGATTTTTAGACCGCTGGTGCACAAACGTTTTGGTGGGTAACTCCGACGATGTAGTGCTTCGAGTACCAGATGAAAGTCGTATTTTCCTCCGTTATGAGCGATACAAATGGTGTGTGCTTTTCTTGATCCATGATGGATAAGAAAGTCGAGAAATTGGTCTACGGGGTCAGAAGCTTCGTTATCAAAAGAATGAAAAAATAAACGACGGTTGTTGAATACAGGAGCTCCTTCCGGCTGAGGAGTATTATCCCCAGGAGCATTTACAAAAGGTGGTGACATCCATTGACGCATCTGTTGACCTCTCACTCTTCCACATAGGCAAACGCAACCGGGTGCGCGCTGACCTTGCCCATCGTTGATGTTGATTCCAGCTCGAATGCAAGGTTCACAAATGAATTCAGCAACTATTAGCAAAGGTACATGTTTATGGGCGACTTGGTTGTTGAGCTGTAGTGGGCGCTCCTGGGATGTTTCGGCATCGAAGAAGCAAAGACGAAGTGGTAGCAGTTCATCTCGCTCATCATCATCATCATCATTAATATCATCCCCGTTTTCAACATCATCTTCATCTTCATCACCTTCTCCTCCCAGATTGTTGATTATGAAATCAATATCATTTTCATCCTCATTGTTGTTGTTGTTGTCGTCGTCGTTGTTGTGAACAGGACCAAGCATTGGTAAAGGTGGTGCAACACCAATCGGTTGGATGTAGCAAGGTTCATCCAACATATGTGGACCTTTGCAACGAAAGCAATCAACTGGCCCAATAGCACGACGTATCGAGGGGCATTGATGGATTCCAAAATAGGCAACACGACCGCATGTGGGACAAAAACGTCGCCATTGACAAAGTGAACGCCGTTGTCTATGTCCGCGCCCATCAATTGGAGCAGGGGCATCATTCGCCAAATGATATTCATAACAGTTGTCATTTGGGAAAATGAAACCACATTCGGTACATTTTCGTGAACTGATCTGACCATCAGACAACTAAAAAAATTTTATAACTGAAAAAAATAAGCTCAAATTAAAACCCGTTCTCGTTAACACGGGTATCCACCCCCGAATCGAAAACAAAGACGACATGCCGCCTTGCAACCAATCGCATGGTAACGCGCGTCTGCTCTCCGTTCACAGTCAATGCAGTATCCAGGAACCTTGAAGAGCTGTGCAATTCGTCCAATATAGTTGAAGTGTCCTCGTTCTAGCAGGATACATAAATTGAATTGCGCTGCAGTTCTTCAAATGTTTTTTTTTAATTTAGATAAACAAAAAAATATTACCCCTCTCCCTTGAAGACAATACGGTATTCTTGCTCCTTTTCGAAGATTACAAGGCGAATTTGTCCTACCCCATTCTCATTATTGATATATTGTTGGAGTTGCGCAACATCCTCCAGTGTGTACATGTGTTTGTCAACAGAAACACCGGCTCTTGTAAGCAAATGAACGGCCTGAGTCCCATGTTGGTATTGACGACTTGCGTATGTGTTGAACGCTCCACGACCACCTCCATTTGGCATTTGTGTCTCACGATCACAAAGTCCAAGAAGAACAGCACGCGCGAGGCAGTAACGATCGTTGGGGTTCACAACACGAACTATTGACTGCACGTTGTGTGATAAGTGATGTTCGTTATCCAAATCGCACGCACCTATATTTTATTTTATCAAAATTTTAAATTTTTTATCAACCCCCTCGCTGAGAATCGACACGAACGGATTCCAAAGGCCACACAGCGAGAACTTTGGTGACGGTCGTTCCAGAAAGCAAGTCTATTCCAGCGGCCGATTGCTCATTGAGTCTTTCGATAGCTGCAGCAAGTGCTGCCGCGTTGTTTTGTTCAGGTGGCCGAAGTCGGATCACGTAGGGTCGATCAAACCCCGGCGGTTGGAGCTGCAGTCCAACTAGGATTGGACTCGGGTGCCCCTCTAAGACACGGTCGAGAAGGTGTTGAATGAGGATCTCCATCACAAGGTCGGGACGCTCATTGTCCTCCAAAGGCAAGAACCTGATTTCACACACTTCCCCTCTCGTGTTTCTCAGTGTGTTTCTCATTGGTGTTGTACGTTCAATTACGAAGGAGTCATCAATCGAACGATTCACCTTTTAAAATATCGTTGGACTAATTTGTAAACAATGATCTCTGATCCTGGCCTTTGTTTTAAGAGCAAATCAGTTACAATAAAATAAACGAACACTTTCACCCACCCTTCTCTCGGGAGGTCGCGTACGGATTGGTATGCCAAAACGGTGATGAAGTGTCTAATATAATTTTTATTCCACAGAAATTATAAAAATGCTGAGAAGAAATATCATTTCCTCACGTTGTTATTGTTCACATCCTCTTCATTGGTTTGGTTAAAACGGAGCTGATTACGTGAACCATTCAAATTTCCATTTACCTATATATTTTTTTTAATTTTTTTTTAATAAAATCAGACCACTTCATTGCGACCACTTCCCGTCTGAATTTGCACCGGTTGAGCCTTAATTAAATTATACACAACTTTAGTTGATTTTTAAAAACTTGAATTTGTTCCCCCAAAATAGATGCGATTGAGTGACGAAGTCCAACTGATTCATTAGGACGAGCATTGGTTGTTTGCTAATCAGTGATTTTTTTTTAATAATAATAATAATAATAAAAATTACCTGGTGTATTGGGTGAGGAATTATGGTAGCATTTCTACCATCAACGCCAATTCGGTACCAACAATCCAGTCGCTGATACCGTGAACGTGCCATACAGTTCATGAACCAGTAAGCAGTTCCAATGGACAATGACGCCAAAACACCCGCTTGAGTTTGCCATCCCGAAGCTTCAATCCGATGACCATCGGCATTGCGCAACACAACATTAGTCACAGAAAGCAATCCTGCGGGAGTCTGTTGTTCGGGCCGGTGATCAATTGAAACAACGATCAGGCAGAGCGGTCTTGGAACACAAATTTAAAGTCTTCACCATCAAAAAAACATACGGTAAAGGTTGGCCAATTTGGGTAACGCATCCATTCAAGAACTGAATATTGTGCGTTCCATCGGTGCAGAATACATTCTTGAACAATTATGGAAATTAATATAAATGACAAATCTATGTTGGCTAGTCAGATCAATTGAGTAAAACAACCCATTTTTTTTAATGATATATTAATATTAAATGTGCCAAAATATACATTTCCAAGTGCTGACTGTCCTTGCTGAAGTTGATTATGATTGGAGTTTGCCATGGAGAAAAATTTAAATGGTAAGTTCACTAATTCTTATAAAAATAAAAATAAATTATTAATTATTATTATTAATGAATTCATAAAATAAAATGGAACGAAGTAAAAAATCAAAATTCTTTTTTATTGGAATAATACTTTAATAACTCTGGATTAATAAAAGGAAAATAGTATTAAGGTTTTAGTGATGCTAATAAAATTAAAATTAAATGTAAAAAAAAATCATAAAATAAAATAAATGGGACGAAGTAAAAAAAATTAATTTCTATTGGAATAATTTTTATTAGTTTTTTAAAGGTTAACAAAGTGAAATAACAAAAAAGGGGGGGTATGGTATGGTATGGTATGATATGGTATGATATGGTATGGTATGATATGGATATGGTATGTATGGTATGGTATGTTATGTTAGTTATGCTAGTTATGTTAGTTATGTTAGTTATGTTAGTTATGGTATGTTATGGTATGGTATGGTATGGTATGATATGGTATGGTATGATATGGTATGTATGGTATGTTATGTTAGTTATGTTAGTTATGTTAGTTATGGAGAAAAATTTAAATGGTAAGTTCACTAATTCTTATAAAAATAAATTATTAATTATTATTATTATTAATGAATTCATAAAATAAAATGGAACGAAGTAAAAAATCAAAATTTTTTTTTATTGGAATAATACTTTAATAACTCTGGATTAATAAAAGGAAAATAGTATTAAGGTTTTAGTGATGCTAATAAAATTAAAATTAAATGTAAAATATCATAAAATAAAATAAATGGGACGAAGTAAAAAAAAATTAATTTCTATTGGAATAATTTTTATTAGTTTTTTAAAGGTTAACAAAGTGAAATAACAAAAAAAGGGGGGGGGGTATGGTATGGTATGGTATGGTATGGTATGGTATGATATGGTATGATATGGTATGGTATGGTATGGTATGTTATGTTAGTTATGCTAGTTATGTTAGTTATGTTAGTTATGTTAGTTATGGTATGTTATGGTATGGTATGGTATGGTATGATATGGTATGGTATGATATGGTATGTATGGTATGTTATGTTAGTTATGTTAGTTATGTTAGTTATGGAGAAAAATTTAAATGGTAAGTTCACTAATTCTTATAAAAATAAATTATTAATTATTATTATTATTAATGAATTCATAAAATAAAATGGAAAGAAGTAAAAAATCAAAATTTTTTTTTATTGGAATAATACTTTAATAACTCTGGATTAATAAAAGGAAAATAGTATTAAGGTTTTAGTGATGCTAATAAAATTAAAATTAAATGTAAAAAAATCATAAAATAAAATAAATGGGACGAAGTAAAAAAAAATTAATTTCTATTGGAATAATTTTTATTAGTTTTTTAAAGGTTAACAAAGTGAAATAACAAAAAAAAGGGGGGGGTATGGTATGGTATGGTATGGTATGGTATGGTATGGTATGGTATGGTATGGTATGGTATGGTATGATATGGTATGTATGTTAGTTATGTTAGTTATGTTAGTTATGTTAGTTATGGTATGGTATGGTATGATATGATATGATATGATATGATATGATATGATATGTTATGGTATGGTATGTATGGTATGGTATGGTATGGTATGGTATGGTATGGTATGGTATGGTATGGTATGTATGGTATGGTATGGTATGGTATGGTATGGTATGGTATGGTATGGTATGGTATGGTATGGTATGGTATGGTATGGTATGATATGGTATGATATGGTATGGTATGGTATGATATGGTATGGTATGGTATGGTATGGTATGGTATGGTATGGTATGGTATGATATGGTATGATATGGTATGGTATGGTATGGTATGTATGGTATGGTATGGTATGGTATGTATGGTATGTATGGTATGGTATGGTATGGTATGTATGGTATGGTATGGTATGGTATGGTATGGTATGGTATGGTATTATTATTAAGCAGTTAAAAGCAGTTATTTATAAAGCATTATTTATTATTATTAAAGCTTTAATTATTATTATTAATTGTTAATTCCTACCTAATTATGGGAGCGCCGTGCGGACTAGAACCCCAAAGCATTTAATCAAAAGCGTTAACCACTATGCTACGGCGCTCCCATTCGCTAATTATTATTTCTAATATTTATATTCAAAAATTAATTTAAATATATTTTTTTTAATTACAAATTAAAATAAAGCGTCAAAAATACTTGCGCAATGGATTAGAGCCCTTTTCAGACCAAAATAACGAGTTCGAACAAAATGTCGAAAAGTCGAACATTGTTCGAACTCTACAAAAATGATCAGGAAGACATTTCCAGACAGGGGGTTACTCCAAGGGGGGTCGAAATGTTGTTATTTTTGCTCCAAAACGACGTTTAGACCCACTTTTTGGAGTTCGAACAAATTTCATTTGTTATTTTCGCTCACAGAGCACTTGTAAGACCTCAAAAGAGACTTTAAATGTTTGTACAGTGACTGGGAGCCCTGGGTTATTGAAAATAAAAAGTTCGAACAAAAGGTCGAAAAGTCGAACATTGTTCGAACTCTACAAAAATGATCAGGAAGACATTTCCAGACAGGAGGTTACTCCAAGGGGGGTCGAAATGTTGTTATTTTTGCTCCAAAACGACGTTTAGACCCACTTTTTGGAGTTCGAACAAATTTCATTTGTTATTTTCGCTCACAGAGCACTTGTAAGACCTCAAAAGAGACTTTAAATGTTTGTACAGTGACTGGGAGCCCTGGGTTATTGAAAATAAAAAGTTCGAACAAAAGGTCGAAAAGTCGAACATTGTTCGAACTCTACAAAAATGATCAGGAAGACATTTCCAGACAGGGGTTTACTCCAAGGGGGGTCGAAATGTTGTTATTTTTGCTCAAAAACGACGTTTAGACCCACTTTTTGGAGTTCGAACAAATTTCATTTGTTATTTTCGCTCACAGAGCACTTGTAAGACCTCAAAAGAGACTTTAAATGTTTGTACAGTGACTGGGAGCCCTGGGTTATTGAAAATAAAAAGTTCGAACAAAATGTCTAAAAGTCGAACATTGTTCGAACTCTACAAAAATGATCAGGATTAGGTCTAAAATCTGAATTAAATAAAAATGACTTTTAAAGTAGCGTAATAAAGTGATTTAATACATTTAACTTAAAGTAATTTTAAAATGCATTTTTTCATTTGAAAATATGCTTTTTCATATTAGAAAATTAATATATAAAAACGAATATAATTAAGGAATTAATATTTATTATAAAATGAGAATGATGTTTGTTGCTGATGAAAATTTTAACAAAACTGAAAAAATGAGAAAAGGCAATGTTCAGGAGCTTAAATATCCTTAAACAACGGTAAAGGGATAGCATATAATCAATTAATTGAAAAATCGAAACAGAGGCGTCCACCATACTCTCTCATCGCCACACGCCCGCCTCCGCAGTGCTTGTGGTGAAGCAAAGGGGAAAATTTTTCACCATTTAGTCAACAATTATCCCATTCCTTTCAACTCACCCTGTGGCCAAGTGGTTAAGCTCCTCGCTTCCACTCTCAACGGTTCGAGACCGCGACCATGTTTTTGATTTTCCACAATTTATCGGAAAAAGTCGCGCAGCTCTCGCTCATTTAAATTAATTAATTTAAATTTAAATTAATTTAAATTAATTAAATTCTCGCGCACAAGTCCATCCAATAGGTTTCGGTTGAAGGGATCAAAGATCATCCAATAGGTATGGGGCGGGGGGGGGGGGGGTCCGAAAATATGGATTGAAAAAAATCGATAATCAAAGTACTCGTACATTGTAGTCTTGGCCTTGGCTTGGAATTTTTTTCTGTAGCTCAGCTCCCTGACAGTCGTTTTTTGATTTGAAGTTACCATTCGAAAGAGCTCTTTTTTCTAGGCCTAATGGCTAAGGTGGCGTCATTTTTTACGGAAAAATAACCGGAATACAAATTAATATTTTCAATTAATTTTTGGCACTATACTGCTATAGTGGCTTGGCCTTGGCTTGGAATTTTTTTCTGTAGCTCAGCTCCCTGACAGTCGTTTTTTGATTTGAAGGTACCATTCGAAAGAGCTCTTTTTTCTAGGCCTAATGGCTAAGGTGGCGTCATTTTTTACGGAAGAATAACCGGAATACAAATTAATATTTTCAATTAATTTTTGGCACTATACTGCTATAGTGGCTTGGCCTTGGCTTGGAATTTTTTTCTGTAGCTCAGCTTCCTGACAGTCGTTTTTTGATTTTAAGGTACCATTCGAAAGAGCTCATTTTTCTAGGCCTAATGGCTAAGGTGGCGTCATTTTTTACGGAAGAATAACCGGAATACAAATCAATATTTCAATTAATTTTTGTCACTATACTGCTATAGTGGCTTGGCCTTGGCTTGGAATTTTTTTCTGTAGCTCAGCTCCCTGACAGTCGTTTTTTGATTTGAAGGTACCATTCGAAAGAGCTCTTTTTTCTAGGCCTAATGGCTAAGGTGGCGTCATTTTTGACGGAAGAATAACCGGAATACAAATTAATATTTTCAATTAATTTTTGGCACTATACTGCTATAGTGGCTTGCCTTGGCTTGGAATTTTTTTCTGTAGCTCAGCTCCCTGACAGTCGTTTTTTGATTTGAAGGTACCATTCGAAAGAGCTCTTTTTTCTAGGCCTAATGGCTAAGGTGGCGTCATTTTTTACGGAAGAATAACCGGAATACAAATTAATATTTTCAATTAATTTTTGGCACTATACTGCTATAGTTGCTTGGCCTTGGCTTGGAATTTTTTTCTGTAGCTCAGCTCCCTGACAGTCGTTTTTTGATTTGAAGTTACCATTCGAAAGAGCTCTTTTTTCTAGGCCTAATGGCTAAGGTGGCGTCATTTTTTACGGAAGAATAACCGGAATACAAATTAATATTTTCAATTAATTTTTGGCACTATACTGCTATAGTGGCTTGGCCTTGGCTTGGAATTTTTTTCTGTAGCTCAGCTTCCTGACAGTCGTTTTTTGATTTGAAGGTACCATTCGAAAGAGCTCTTTTTTCTAGGCCTAATGGCTAAGGTGGCGTCATTTTTTACGGAAGAATAACCGGAATACAAATTAATATTTTCAATTAATTTTTGTCACTATACTGCTATAGTGGCTTGGCCTTGGCTTGGAATTTTTTTCTGTAGCTCAGCTCCCTGACAGTCGTTTTTTGATTTGAAGGTACCATTCGAAAGAGCTCTTTTTTCTAGGCCTAATGGCTAAGGTGGCGTCATTTTTTGACGGAAGAATAACCGGAATACAAATTAATATTTTCAATTAATTTTTGGCACTATACTGCTATAGTGGCTTGGCCTTGGCTTGGAATTTTTTTCTGTAGCTCAGCTCCCTGACAGTCGTTTTTTGATTTGAAGTTACCATTCGAAAGAGCTCTTTTTTCTAGGCCTAATGGCTAAGGTGGCGTCATTTTTTACGGAAGAATAACCGGAATACAAATTAATATTTTCAATTAATTTTTGGCACTATACTGCTATAGTGGCTTGGCCTTGGCTTGGAATTTTTTTCTGTAGCTCAGCTTCCTGACAGTCGTTTTTTGATTTGAAGTTACCATTCGAAAGAGCTCTTTTTTCTAGGCCTAATGGCTAAGGTGGCGTCATTTTTTACGGAAGAATAACCGGAATACAAATTAATATTTTCAATTAATTTTTGGCACTATACTGCTATAGTGGCTTGGCCTTGGCTTGGAATTTTTTTCTGTAGCTCAGCTTCCTGACAGTCGTTTTTTTGATTTGAAGGTACCATTCGAAAGAGCTCTTTTTTCTAGGCCTAATGGCTAAGGTGGCGTCATTTTTTACGGAAGAATAACCGGAATATAATTAATATTTTCAATTAATTTTTGGCACTATACTGCTATAGTGGCTTGGCCTTGGCTTGGAATTTTTTTCTGTAGCTCAGCTTCCTGACAGTCGTTTTTTGATTTGAAGGTACCATTCGAAAGAGCTCTTTTTTCTAGGCCTAATGGCTAAGGTGGCGTCATTTTTTACGGAAGAATAACCGGAATACAAATTAATATTTTCAATTAATTTTTGGCACTATACTGCTATAGTGGCTTGGCCTTGGCTTGGAATTTTTTTCTGTAGCTCAGCTTCCTGACAGTCGTTTTTTGATTTGAAGGTACCATTCGAAAGAGCTCTTTTTTCTAGGCCTAATGGCTAAGGTGGCGTCATTTTTTACGGAAGAATAACCGGAATACAAATCAATATTTTCAATTAATTTTTGTCACTATACTGCTATAGTGGCTTGGCCTTGGCTTGGAATTTTTTTCTGTAGCTCAGCTCCCTGACAGTCGTTTTTTGATTTGAAGGTACTATTCGAAAGAGCTCTTTTTTCTACGCTTAATGGCTAAGGTGGCGTCATTTTTTACGGAAGAATAACCGGAATACAAATTAATATTTTCAATTAATTTTTGGCACTATACTGCTATAGTGGCTTGGCCTTGGCTTGGAATTTTTTTCTGTAGCTCAGCTTCCTGACAGTCGTTTTTTGATTTGAAGTTACCATTCGAAAGAGCTCTTTTTTCTAGGCCTAATGGCTAAGGTGGCGTCATTTTTTACGGAAGAATAACCGGAATACAAATTAATATTTTCAATTAATTTTTGGCACTATACTGCTATAGTGGCTTGGCCTTGGCTTGGAATTTTTTTCTGTAGCTCAGCTTCCTGACAGTCGTTTTTTGATTTGAAGGTACCATTCGAAAGAGCTCTTTTTTCTAGGCCTAATGGCTAAGGTGGCGTCATTTTTTACGGAAGAATAACCGGAATACAAATCAATATTTTCAATTAATTTTTGTCACTATACTGCTATAGTGGCTTGGCCTTGGCTTGGAATTTTTTTCTGTAGCTCAGCTCCCTGACAGTCGTTTTTTGATTTGAAGTTACCATTCGAAAGAGCTCTTTTTTCTAGGCCTAATGGCTAAGGTGGCGTCATTTTTGACGGAAGAATAACCGGAATACAAATTAATATTTTCAATTAATTTTTGGCACTATACTGCTATAGTGGCTTGGCCTTGGCTTGGAATTTTTTTCTGTAGCTCAGCTCCCTGACAGTCGTTTTTTGATTTGAAGTTACCATTCGAAAGAGCTCTTTTTTCTAGGCCTAATGGCTAAGGTGGCGTCATTTTTTACGGAAGAATAACCGGAATACAAATTAATATTTTCAATTAATTTTTGGCACTATACTGCTATAGTGGCTTGGCCTTGGCTTGGAATTTTTTTCTGTAGCTCAGCTTCCTGACAGTCGTTTTTTGATTTGAAGGTACCATTCGAAAGAGCTCATTTTTCTAGGCCTAATGGCTAAGGTGGCGTCATTTTTTACGGAAGAATAACCGGAATACAAATTAATATTTTCAATTAATTTTTGGCACTATACTGCTATAGTGGCTTGGCCTTGGCTTGGAATTTTTTTCTGTAGCTCAGCTTCCTGACAGTCGTTTTTTGATTTGAAGGTACCATTCGAAAGAGCTCTTTTTTCTAGGCCTAATGGCTAAAGTGGCGTCATTTTTTACGGAAGAATAACCGGAATACAAATCAATATTTTCAATTAATTTTTGTCACTATACTGCTATAGTGGCTTGGCCTTGGCTTGGAATTTTTTTCTGTAGCTCAGCTCCCTGACAGTCGTTTTTTGATTTGAAGGTACTATTCGAAAGAGCTCTTTTTTCTAGGCTTAATGGCTAAGGTGGCGTCATTTTTTACGGAAGAATAACCGGAATACAAATTAATATTTTCAATTAATTTTTGGCACTATACTGCTATAGTGGCTTGGCCTTGGCTTGGAATTTTTTCTGTAGCTCAGCTTCCTGACAGTCGTTTTTTGATTTGAAGGTACCATTCGAAAGAGCTCTTTTTTCTAGGCCTAATGGCTAAGGTGGCGTCATTTTTTACGGAAGAATAACCGGAATACAAATTAATATTTTCAATTAATTTTTGTCACTATACTGCTATAGTGGCTTGGCCTTGGCTTGGAATTTTTTTCTGTAGCTCAGCTTCCTGACAGTCGTTTTTTGATTTGAAGGTACCATTCGAAAGAGCTCTTTTTTCTAGGCCTAATGGCTAAGGTGGCGTCATTTTTTACGGAAGAATAACCGGAATACAAATTAATATTTTCAATTAATTTTTGGCACTATACTGCTATAGTGGCTTGGCCTTGGCTTGGAATTTTTTTCTGTAGCTCAGCTCCCTGACAGTCGTTTTTTGATTTGAAGTTACCATTCGAAAGAGCTCTTTTTTTAGGCCTAATGGCTAAGGTGGCGTCATTTTTTACGGAAGAATAACCGGAATACAAATTAATATTTTCAATTAATTTTTGGCACTATACTGCTATAGTGGCTTGGCCTTGGCTTGGAATTTTTTTCTGTAGCTCAGCTCCCTGACAGTCGTTTTTTGATTTGAAGGTACCATTCGAAAGAGCTCTTTTTTCTAGGCCTAATGGCTAAGGTGGCGTCATTTTTTACGGAAGAATAACCGGAATACAAATTAATATTTTCAATTAATTTTTGGAACTATACTGCTATAGTGGCTTGGCCTTGGCTTGGAATTTTTTTCTGTAGCTCAGCTTCCTGACAGTCGTTTTTTGATTTGAAGGTACCATTCGAAAGAGCTCATTTTTCTAGGCCTAATGGCTAAGGTGGCGTCATTTTTTACGGAAGAATAACCGGAATACAAATCAATATTTTCAATTAATTTTTGTCACTATACTGCTATAGTGGCTTGGCCTTGGCTTGGAATTTTTTTCTGTAGCTCAGCTCCCTGACAGTCGTTTTTTGATTTGAAGGTACCATTCGAAAGAGCTCTTTTTTCTAGGCCTAATGGCTAAGGTGGCGTCATTTTTGACGGAAGAATAACCGGAATACAAATTAATATTTTCAATTAATTTTTGGCACTATACTGCTATAGTGGCTTGGCCTTGGCTTGGAATTTTTTTCTGTAGCTCAGCTCCCTGACAGTCGTTTTTTGATTTGAAGGTACCATTCGAAAGAGCTCTTTTTTCTAGGCCTAATGGCTAAGGTGGCGTCATTTTTTACGGAAGAATAACCGGAATACAAATTAATATTTTCAATTAATTTTTGGCACTATACTGCTATAGTTGCTTGGCCTTGGCTTGGAATTTTTTTCTGTAGCTCAGCTCCCTGACAGTCGTTTTTTGATTTGAAGGTACCATTCGAAAGAGCTCTTTTTTCTAGGCCTAATGGCTAAGGTGGCGTCATTTTTGACGGAAGAATAACCGGAATACAAATTAATATTTTCAATTAATTTTTGGCACTATACTGCTATAGTGGCTTGGCCTTGGCTTGGAATTTTTTTCTGTAGCTCAGCTTCCTGACAGTCGTTTTTTGATTTGAAGTACCATTCGAAAGAGCTCTTTTTTCTAGGCCTAATGGCTAAGTGGCGTCATTTTTTACGGAAGAATAACCGGAATACAAATTAATAT
>CP049706.1:3708440-3752819 GCA_004148225.2 Heterodera glycines | reverse complement strand
GAAAATTTTAAAGGCCGATGATTTTCATGTTGATAATTCTAAATTTCGAAAAATAGGCACATAAACTCAAAATCAGGTAAAAACAATTCATTTTAATATTTCAGCACGCAAATGTGGAATATTTGACCAAATTCCCGAGTGTCCATATCCAATTGATAAAGCTGAAACTGCTCGGCGTTGAGTTCGACCTTTCCTTGGTCTCTGTGCCGGACATGGAATTGCTGCCGGACGAACCGTTGGAAGCAGTCGACGTGGAACTGATGATGGAAATGATAGCCAACCAAAGAGTGCCGTCCGAAGTTATGCTCAAAACGATGGCTGGTAAAAGAATATAATTTACCTAATTGATTCATAATTAAGCTTTCAATTTTATTTTTAATTGCTTCTGTCCCCATAGGTTATTTGGACAGCCACCAAATGATTGGACTAATCGCGCCAATAAACCGGCCAAAGTTCAGAAGCTTCGTCATTGCCTTAAAACACTGGGCAAAACGTGAATTTAATTTATTCAAATTTTTGAAATAAATAATTAATAATTTTGTTTAGGATCGCATATTTATGGCAATGTTTTCGGCTTTTTCACCGGTGCAATTTTGTCCGTTTTGGCAGCAAAAGTCATTTTATGGTATCCGAACGCATCGCTTCCTTTCTTATTCCAAAAGTTCATGCTGCTCTTCTCCACTTGGTGCTTTATTTATTTATCCAATTCCAATTAATTTTTTTTCACTATTTGTAAAGGAATTGGCCAATGCCGGTGAAATTAACGCAACAAATTGGCACAACTTTTGACGCGTTCGCTTGGAACACGTCGGCAGATGGGCAAAAAGGCGCATTAATGCCAATAATAACGCCGGGAAAATTGGCGCAAAACTGTGCAATTAACGTAAACGAATCGACAATTAAAATATTACAAGATGAAATGAGAGAAGGTGGTTAATTGGGCAATTAAAATGATATTTTCTGTCCCTTTTCTTTTTCAGCTCATTTGTATTTGACCAAAAGGACCGCCGCAAATTTTGGCCAATTGTTTTCTCAGCGAAATTTCGTTGAAAAAGTTGGCTAAATACATTGTAATTAATTTGCTAATTGTTCTTCACCCTTTTTACAGTTCGACCATTTTTTGATCATTTCATGCATTGTCAGCCTAAACGGTCAAATTGGTCAATTTTGTGACTTTGTCCAAAGAAAAATTCGTCAACGTTTGGCCAATTTGGATCAAATTTTGGAAAGATTCGTCCATTATAGCCAAGTAAATCCGGCAAAGAATGGCGCAGATTGGGCGCACAGCGACAACAAATGTCCCGAGAAAATGCGACAGCGCTTCGAAAACATTGAGTGAGGCTGAAGGGCGGCAATAGCGGCGCCATTAAATGAAAAGAAATTATATATTTATTTAATCGCTTGGCAATAGCTTAACAAAATTTCCTATAAATATGTAGAGCTTTAGAATTGTGCCAAACTTTAAAATTTGGCCAATTCGGAAAAAGTATTAAAAACCTACAAATTGCATCCCTATTTATTAATTTAAAAGAAAAGAGAACAGGCCACGACACCGGGTCCGATCTATAAGAAGTTTAGTTCTTGGTGATTTGACGGGAGTTGGGTGGTTCAATAAAGCATCACCACCCTAAACATGGTTGCTACACTTACCATAAGCACTTTGACAAGGAAATTGTAAGATAAAATAAACAAAAATAGAATTCTTACAGATTTAAGTGTGCTCTTTTATGTGATATCAAAAATTATATAACAAAAGTTGGACAAAATGGTAAACATTGGGGTGGGAAATCCAACCCTCCACCTTTGTCCCGACGATTGGCTCCACTTTTATATGGGTCTTTGTGCCTCCGCTTTTTAAAGAGTTTTTGAACCTCCCCGCTTGCTTAATTCTTAGATTATTTCCTTATTTACCAAGTTTATCACCAAATTCGTGGTCATTTTACCACGTCATTTAACCAATTTCTTATTGATCGGGCCCCAGTGGCAAAATGGGGACAATGGAAATTACTTAAGTTTTATCCAATTATAATAAACGCATTAATTAATGTCATTTTAAATTTCAGTTCTCCCCTTTGTAAATTTTGGATTGTCGGACTCAAAATAAAAGAAGAAAACTTTGGCACTGACCATGGAATATTTATGAAAGAAATAAATGAAAATTTGGAGAGAGAATTTGACGCGAAAATTCACAAAGAATATGTGATAAAAGTGCTGAAAGGGTGGATGCATCAGATGGTCAAATTGGAAACGAAATATGTGAAGGGCGAGGAATTGGCCGAATTTTTGTGAGTTTGAAAAATGAAAAATGGGAATAAAATGGCAATTAATTAAATACATGCCTAACTCAATTAAAATATATATTCAATTATCAATTAACTCAAAATAGGAAAAAATAACCCAATTACATAAAAACCTTTAGAGAAAAGCCAAAGAATTTGTGACAATGAAAAGGAAATGAACAGCACACAATAACTAGGACGACATTGCCTCATTTTATTTCTTTTTTGTTGATTTTTTGTTGTTTTTTTTGTTTTTGTTTTTTATTAAAATAGCTGAATGTAAATTCTACCAACAAAGTTCGCCACCATTATTTAATTCCAAGGAAATTATTAAATTAGAATTAATTGCGCACATAAAAATTTAACAAGTATTATTTAGAAGCTTCTTAATTCCTCTGACCAAAATCTTTTAATTTTGTTATTCTTAGCAAATAAAAAATACAAATTGGGAGTTGTTAATTCACTTGAGTTGCCACAATCTTCAGGATTTCAATGGGCATTAAGAATAGTAGAAATCTGATTTTTTTTTATAGTAATACTCAAATAATCGTCAAATTTTCGTGGTTATAACTTAAAGTAAAATTTAATTTTTTAAAAATCTGAATTCAGCCTTTAGAAAATCTTTTTTCTTATCGTTGTTATCTAAATTATATTTACATCTGCTGATGATTTTGCACTCTCCGCGGTGGTCAAATTATCGGCTGATATTAATTAAATCGATCAATTAATTTACTCTTCTCGCCATTCCTTTGTCTCTTTCTTTAATTGCTTTATCGAGTAACTGTTAATTGTGTAATAAATTCCTTCGACCATTGGTAAAAACTGGGGTAGGTCGGGGCCGGGAATTTTGGGCAAGACCGGGACCAGGACTTTTCGGGTTGAAAACCCGGGACTTTTTGGCTGGGAAAACCGGGAAAAAACCGGGAGTTTCCCGGTCCCGGTCAAAACTGGTCAAAACCGGGACTTCGGTACTCAGTTGTCCGTGTTTTGGTCCCGGTCCCGACCTACCCTAGTAAAAACAAAATAGGCACAAGATCAATTCTCAATATTTGTGCAAATTCGTTAAATTTTTTTTTGCTAAAAATTTACAAAAAGCAAAATTCAACTTTCGCCAATTTATTAAGAACCTTCCCAGGATGCCAAAAATTGAATTTGCATTTTTATACTTTTCGAGTAATTGGCTAATTAAATGTCATCCATATAAATAAATAAATTATTATTATTTCGTTTCCTGTCCATTGGTTATTGTGCAAATTTATTATTTCCAATTTTGCCGATGAATGTCGCCGTGGTGGGCGAAGGTGTCGTTGGGACAAGCGTTGCATTGGCCATCCGTCGAGCTCATCCCAAAGCAAATGTAGTCAAATTATCTGGATTTTATCATGCCCAGGGCTTCCAATGTTCTAATTTTTATGTTCAGATTTGATTTTGTAAGTTTTTCACTCGGAATTCCTTTTAAATTTGTTCGTTTTCAAAACTTTCAAAATTTCACCGAAACATCCAATTTTTCTCCGACGGCCTTTGTCGTTGTGCAAACTCAAAAATTTCAGTTTTTTTTTAAATTTTCCGAAAACCCAAAAATTACCCTTTTTAGTGCAAAACTTTGTTAGCAAATCGGATAAAAAAAATTTTCTTGCAGTGCTTTTCGGAATTGGATAAATTAATATTATGTTCATTTGATCAAATGAAGATACATAGGAGTTGAAATGGAATATATTTTTTTATGCACCTTCATTGAATACGTCAAAGATGGATTCAAAATTGTAAAATATTTTAACTATTTTTCCAAAACTTGGCCAAATTTAATTTGAAAAATCAATCTTTGGCACTGCGTGAAAGGAAAGAATGGAACGGAATGGTTAAGAATTTTGGGAAAAAATAAGAAAAAATTTTCCTTTTTTAGAGAAGCCTCTCCCATATTACCAGGCTTTGCTATTGTAATAGCGCCAATTAAATTATCATTTCCAATTAATTTTTTACCAACTCACAGATCACTATTTTCTCGGACCGCGAATTTGAACAAACGACGAGTTACGGACCGGCAGGCATTTTTCTGATATTTTTGCCAAACACGGAACGATGGGCCAAGGAATCGTTCGCCTTTTGGGCACAAATTGAAAGGAACGAATTGGCAGAAAAAACTGGCGGTAAAATTCGGCAATTTTCGCTTAAACTGCAATGCCTTTGTTTTGGTGCAGTTCACCTCATTTCGGGATATTGCCAATCCAATGACAAAGGGTGGATCGAAGAGCATGTGATTTTTAATTATGCCAATTAGCCTTAATTTGTTTTTACTAACGCATTTATTGAGGCTGATTTAATGTCCGACATTGT
The DNA here is from genome assembly GCA_004148225.2 of Heterodera glycines. NCBI lineage: Eukaryota > Metazoa > Nematoda > Chromadorea > Rhabditida > Heteroderidae > Heterodera > Heterodera glycines. Next base: position 3,748,206 of record CP049706.1, on the reverse strand, counting down.
GTATGACTGGAAATGGTTGACCGATCACCAATTGGGCTCACTATTCGTCAAACCGTACAGGTGGTCTCATTTTACACATCTCATTTTACCAGGGAACCTGGCTTTGTTCAGCAGGGTGACCAGGGTATTATATTATTTTTCTGTGCTAGGGAAGAGTTGGAATGTCGCTTTTCGTTATCCAATTTCTGACATTTTTCAGCAGTCGAAATTCCTATTGCCAATTGCCGGATTATTTTTAGCCATCGGAATGCCAATTTCCGTACTTTTTTGAGGTAGTCGGCACACATCCCTGGTCTATGCCATATTTTACCGCATATTTAAAAAAATATTAATTTGGCATTTCTATAACTTGCGTCCTACTCCATATTGCCCCCTCCAAGCTTTACGCCTCATTTTTCAGCTATGGCGCCCACTACACGACTTATGCAGCACAAGGTCGTCTGTATGTGCCATGGCTCCGTGCCCAACTGGCGGCCGAAAGTGGCCAAGGTTGCTGCACTTCCGACGCCAACAGATCGGCTCTTTGCAGGAGGTGCGTGTCAAACGATGCTCTATTAATTCCTCACTAATTGTAAGCTGGTCGACTCGGATCAGTTCCGTTTGGTGGTGAATTGTGCCGGATTGGACGGCGGACGCTTGGCGGGCGATGATGGCACTTCCGTCTACCCGAACAGAGGCATTGGCATCGAAGTTAGTGGCCAAGGCTTTATTTGGTCAGATGTTAAAGCGCCTTTTCTTTCTTTGCCTCTTATTTTAAAGGTTGAAGTGACTGGACATTCCCATTTCAACTACTGGGAAGATGGCATCTTTTGCCTTCCGTTGTATGGCAAAGGAATGGCCAAAGAAAATTTCTTCCAATTTTCAGTGTGTCAAATGGCCGCTTTTTAATTGGCACAGTTCGACAGGACAATTGTTGGCAGTTGGAAGTGACTGAGGAGGAAAAGCGCACAATTTGGACACGTTTTGTTGATTTGCAACCGAACTTTAGAGTAATTGAAAAATCATAAACACAAATTAATGTTGATATTAACATAAAATATTCATGGGTATTTTTTGTTTCTTCAAAGGATGCCAAAATTGTCTCCACGTGGTGTGGGCTGAGGCCAAACCGGCACGGCGGAGTTCGACTTGAGCATCAGTTGCGCACCAAATCCAACGGCACAGGAACAGTGCATGTGAATTCTTGCAAAAACTTCAATATCCCAATTAGAGGGTTTAGGGCAATGGGTTTTTTTTGGTCTCTTAATTAAAGAAGATTCGGAATGATATGGGGAAGGGTAATTTGGAATTTGAGCGAATTTAATTATACTTTTATAGATCATGAAGCACTCATACATTTTTTCGAATTTTCATTGGTAAATAAAATGTAACTCCCGCCCTCAAAGTTTTGTATTTCGTAAACCAAAACTAAGAAATCTCTTCCAATTTTTATCTTAAAATCCATTTAAAAATGCACTTCTTTTTTCGTTTTGAATATTTTAAAGAAAACACTTTCAGATAGTAGTGTAAGAGTTTCCTTAAAAGTTCAAAATTAATTATATTTATTTATACAAATTCCATTTTTTCATATAATTCAATTTTTTGGGTGCCTAATTTTTATTTGTTTTTTTAGGAATTTATAACACTTTCGCATTTTTGGTGCCGGTATGCGGCCTCAAAAAATGAATTCTTTGCAGGTCATTCACAACTACGGACACGGCTCGAATGGCATTTTGTTGAGTTGGGGCTGTGCGAGTGAAGTGATCAGACTGATCGGACAACAAATTGTTGGGGAGGAGAAAAGTCATCACTAATTGGCATTGAAAAGTAAACAAAGCCATACGAAAAAAGATTAAAAGTTTTAAAGGAAATGATGAATCTTAATTAAATATGTTCATTTACTGAAACTAAAATTGTTTTTTTTTTGCTCGATAATCAAGTCGTAATGCCATCCCAGCTGAAAAATTAGGCTCAAATCCAAAAAACTGAACAGACCAAGACCAAATTCATAAATCGAGCAAATTGATGAAAAAAATAATTTATTTCGTCAAATTGCAAATTTACTGGCCATGGAATATCTGATGAAAGCGGACCGACAGTTCATGTTTTGCTTCTTCACTTAGCGAAGTCACTTCATTAAAATTTGCCATAAAATTTTTGGCATCGTAAAAATCCGCACGATTTATTTTATTTAAAATTATTTCCTAATGATTATGTATTTTAAATACAGACTATTCTAGTGTTACCCTCAGAGCAAGGAGACTGTATTTGTCTGCAATACGGTACTTTTGTAATTTAATCATTTTGCTGTTTTTGCTGACCAAAAATTTGGCACACATTCCCAAAACATGTTCAATCATAAACTGATGGGCCAAATGGAGAATCCCTTCAACATTCGAATCTGAAAATAAAATAATTAATAATTAAAACGGATTTTAAAGTTTTACCGTTCAGTGATTGCTCGCCTTTTTTGTCGTGTAAAAGGTCAATTAGAAGCTTCAAATGCTCAAAAGTTACTGGTGCTTCAATGCTAATTTCATGTTGATGATCAACGGCAGAAATTTTGTTCAGCTAACTTTCGCTGAAGAATAATGTACGGAAGAACGGAGAATGAAGTGCCAAAAGCTGCAAATTGAAAGGATCAATGAAGGAATAGGATGCCAAAATTAATTGTCAAATGAATGAATGGAGTGCCAAGAATTGGCCCTATAATATATCCAAATTTAATTTTTTTTTTTTAATCAAATTTAAACAATAAAAAACAAACATTTTTATCAACATTAATATGTTTTGGTGAACGAGTTTCATTTTCCTTCACAAATAATACACCGAACTGAGGAGAGGAAGAGAAAAACTGAAAAGCGAAGAAAAAAACACAAAAAAAGGACTGTGCTATTTAAACATAAAAAATTAAATTTAATAATTAAGTTAATTATTAATTTTATTTAACCTAAGTAAATAGGGTTTTATTAACCTATCTGAGACCAAACAAGTATCTGGCATTATATCGATGTTTATCATTATGGGATCATTATAATGTGCTCCGCAAATATTCATCACATTCTTTAATATGAAATTTTTAGCATTAAAATAGAAGCACAAAAAACACCTTTTCAAATAAATTAAGCGTAAAAAATACCTCAAATTCGACGTCGATAAAATTACCCCTTTGAATTTGATTGAAATTAACTGCTTTAAACTTATGTGTAACTGCTTGCGCTTCACCAATTTTGATGTGCATTTCTGCGCTTGCCATACAACTCCAATTTGGCACTCAATTTTTGTTGGAAATTATTTTAAAAAATTAACAATTTTAAATCGCAGGGATTGGCAAACGACATAAAAGGAAAACAAATTTTATAAATCAAAAAACAAAAAAAAATAGTGTACAAAAAGTGATCATAATATGTAAATAAATATATTAAAAAAAATCCCGAAATATGTAGGAAACATGTACAAAATCCAAACTTTGTACGAAAATATGAAATAGAATTTTGTAAATGGTTTTTTAAAAATTCTTCATAAAGGATGAAATTGGCATAAATTGTCATAAAAATGACCTAAATAGGCAGAGAATCACATTTAGTATTTTATGGAGTACATTTCAAAAAAAATAAAATAAATAAAATATTTTTCACTATAAAATTTCAAAAATTCTCAAAATGTACGGATAATGCCGAAATTTTGGATTTTTTTCGACTTTCAAAAACTTTCGTAAAAAATCCAAAAAATATGTAAAAAAAAAATGAATATGTAAGAAAAAAGTCCAAAATATATAACAAATATGAAAAAACCTCGAAATATGTAAATAAGTCCGATTTTTGTTCGCAAACACAAAAAGGAAAGTGTAGAACATAAAAGGTAACTCGCCCGGTGGGACTCGAACCCACGACCTCAGCAATCCGTGCCGTGCTCTAACCAACTGAGCTACGGGCGCCTCTTTTAGAGGTTCTCTCAGGTCCTTTATCCCACTTTCTCCCACACTCCGTTCCTTCTGGCATCACATTCCGCCTCCCTCGGAAGACCGGTCCCTCGGGCTCTCCTTGGCCCTTCACCGACGGACTTGGACTCTCCTTGGTCCAGTGGTCCCGGCAGTGTGGAGGGGATCCACCCAGGAGCGCCAAATAGTAAAACTTCTCGCCGTTCGGTGCTGTTCGCTGCTTATTTGCCTTAGATTAATTAGGGCAGGGGCACGGGAACAGTCTTTAATTAGGACAGGAGAGATTGGGGACAATATTATTATTAGGGACTTTGACCAATTCGTTCGGCTTCTTTCCAATTATGCCGACTCAGTCAATTCGCAATAAATGCAATTGACTGCACAATTAAAACACAAACAAGATTATTCCACAGCACACAAATATCCGCAATTACCACGAATCATTATTAAAACAAATTACTACAATTAACGACTAAAAAAAACGCAAATGAAAAAGCTCAACAAAAATAACTAAACAAAATGCCAAAAATAATAAATTAAAATAATATCGAATGGTCAAAGTCAAAATATCACTACATCCCCCGCTCCTCAAAAAAGGCGTCCCTGCCGTCAAATTGGAAAGGTTTGGTGGGTCGATCAGAACAACAAGGCTAACGACGAGAGTGCGACGGGCCACGACCACGGTACGGCATCACGGCGCGGTTGTTCCAACGGCTGTATGGATGATGGCGTTCACGGCTGGGCACTTCTCCGAATGTGTGGCGCCGATGGTCCCCCAGACCAATCGAGCCCAAGCTCTGACGTCGCTGATCACGATCGCGATGTCCAACTGATCCAATTGTGTGACGTCGACGGTCCCCCAGACCTATCGAGTCATTTACGGCCAAAGACGAAGTGCTTGCTTGGCGATGGTCCCCCAGACCTATCGTAGCAACGGCACGAACGGTCGATCGAATTGACCGAATTTTCAGCTTCTGATCGCCCGGGAAGTCGGATTGGGTGAACAGCCATGCCTTCAGCGCTCGCAAACCGGCCTCTTTCATCAGTCCATCCGTTGTCACTCTTTGGTTGTCGAATGAATTGGCGAATCGGAACACTTCGTGAAGCGATCGCCCTTTTTCTGTCACCCAAACAGGAAGAAAAGGTTTTTGGCTCATCATCGGCACCAAGCTTTCGATCAGTTCTTCGTACTCGTCGTGTTTGTCGTGCACGTACGGTGGGCATGTCCAAAAGAACTTCACTTGCGGGAATCGGCGGCACAAATTGGCAATCATCTCGTATTGCTCCATCATCACTTCAATGGTTTCTCCGCCCAAGAGTGAATCTCGTCCGACAATGATCAGTGCGGCCTTCACTTTGCTGGAGAGCACCACGGGCTTCAGGCTTCGCACTGTCTCCGCCAATGTTCCATTTTTTGGCCCGATCACCGCCGTTTGATCCAAGATTTCGGCCAATTGGTGGGCTGTCGAATCTCCGATTATGACACGTGGCAAGGCGATCAGTTTTGTGGCCTTGTGAATGATTTTGGCCCTCAATTTCTCCAGCACCCACGGTGTCTCTCCCATCGCTTCTTCCCATTTCTTCTTCTCAGAATCGGCCAAATGATTGAGTCCGACGGGTTCGTCCATGCCGATTTTTTTGAATCCGCTCTCTTCCAAAGCATGCTTTGCCACGGAGCACTTTTCGAACCAACACTCCAGCGCCTTCATTTGGTCTTCTTCAGTTGGACATTGTCCTGTCGCCACATAGTCTCCCTTTTTGGTCACGAACAGATGGAGTTCCTCTTTTGGCGCTCCTTCAATTTGATTTGACAAAACTTCTTGCGGCTGTCATTGATTTGACAGTCCCGGCCTTCATGAGGAACACCGCCAAAAGTGCCTGCAGTGGTGTCTTCACTGTGATTGAGCCCAATTCAGCATTTCCAAGCGCTGGATCGAGTTCTGCGACACGGAGAATGGCACAAAATTCATGTTCGCCTTGACCGACGTCACACTTGGCATTCCAACCGAACGTGTCCTCTGCTTCATCTTCGTTGTCAATTTCCATCTCTGAAAAGGGAATTTCTCTTGATTGCGCCGCCTTTCCATTTTTCTAATCATTCCTTCGCCACCCTTTAAATTAGCAATTGCCCCTAATTGCTCATAATGGGCCATTTGTCCATCTGATTCACAGACTTCAAAACTCGATAAAATGCTGACAATTAATGATTTTAACGCATTTTTAAATGGGTTTTTCCCCTTTGGAAGTGTTGAAATGTCCGGGATTCCTGGAGGAATTCGAATTAGACGCTCAATCGGAACTTTTATGGGCTCAGCATTTCTGTTGTCAATTGGGACTAAAAATGCCGACGATTCGTTAATTTCTAGGATAAGATAAGGCCCGAAATGAGACCACAACAATTTCTTGTGCCGAGATCGGCGATTCAGTCCGGGAAAGGCAACCATTACGCGTTGCCCCGCTTCAAATTTGTTAGCCGTCACTTTCGGCTGGGAATCGTACCAAATTTTACTTCTCATTCTTTCTTCATCAGAATTTTTCCTCGCTTCGTTCAGCATATTCAACACATTTTCACGAAATAATTGGAGGTATGTGTCGCTGTCAATTGTGTATGCTGGGTTGACTTGTAAGGGCACTTCCCCATCCATCGGAAATCGAGCGATTTTCCCAAAAATCATGGAAAATGGCGAAAATTTCGTCGTTTTAGACGGCGTAATGTTGTAAGCGAACACAATGTACGGCAAACGTTCATCCCATGTCCAGCAGCTTGCCGTCGACTTTTTAAGCATAGCGATTATTATTCGGTTTACTCTCTCAACAAGCCCGTTCGCCTGGGGGTCATACCCAGCTGTGAGAGATCGTTCAATTCCAAAAGTTTTGACGATTTCTTCAATCGTTGAATTGACAAATTCCTTTCCTTTGTCAGAATGGATTTTTTTCGGTGTGCCGTATATCAAAATAGCTTTCTCAACCAACACTTTCGCAACTGCTTCGGCTGACTTATTTCGTATCGGCTCCGCGATTAAATATTTCGAAAAATGGTCGACCATCACACAGATATATTTGAACTCTGACTGACTGGGGCCAACGTCCAAAATGTCGATGCATAGCAATTCGAATGGTTCTGACGTTCTAACGACTTTCAGTGGAGGTTCATTTGCTCTCGCCTCCTTTGTATGAGCACAAATTCGGCAGTGTTGATGAATTTTCATGCAATCTTTCAGCATATTTGGCCAGAAATACTGTTCTGCCAATTGAAGAAAGAGTTTTTTGGCACTCATGTGCCCTGCGCATTTTCCTTCATGTCGTTGCTTTACCAAATTTTCACGAAATTCGGATGGGACGAAAAGTCGCAATTTGCCATTATCTTCACATAAATAAAGCAGTCCGTCGAGCAGCGTGTATTTGTGGCACGTTTCCTTCAAATTTTGCGCCTGTCTTGGATCGTCCGGGAATATTTTTTTCTTTAAAAATTCATATATGTGCTTCATTTCACTTTCTTCGGATGCTCGACTCCACTTTTCTCTTTTCTCCTCAATTGACGCTTCAACTTCTTCCGCTGTCAGTATTTTTATCATTCCAATTAATGCTTTATCTTCCTCCAGGAGCGGTTCGGCGATTCCTTCGTTGTTTAGTTGAAATGATCGCGATAAAAGGTCTGCAATCACATTCATTTTTCCTGGTTGGTATTCTACTTTCAAGATAAATCTCGAATTCAATTCCATGAGCCATTTGTCGACTCGCGCATTTCCAGTCTCCTCTTGCTTTTGAACATGGGCACAAGAGATTTGTGATCCGTGAGGACTCTCGTCGGCAGCATTGTTATAAACTGAGCAAATTTCTTTGCTCCGAATCTCACTGCTAACGCTTTCTAATTGGGACAGCCGTAACCAACAAAAGCAGGGGGCAAAGGCCCATTTTTAAATTGGGACAATTTCTTAAAATTTTGCCAAAATTTTCCCGGCTGCGCCTATTTGTCACCCATGGACCGGTGATTTCCTTTGATAATTTTTAATTGACCAAATATTCTCTGAAATTTTTATCATTTTTGTGCAAAAAAAAAAAAACAATTTTCTTCAACGCCAACTAAATTTTGGGGAAATATTTCACTAATTTGTTTCTGGTTACGGGCATGGATTGTGTGTTTGTATAAAGTGAATTTTCGATTTTCGGCACCGATTGGACCGCCTTTTCCCATCAAAGGCCCGACTCCCTTTGCCCACCGTCGTCCCTTTCGCTTGGGCTTTTGCTGCCCCTTTCTCTTCGTCCCCCTCAATGTCGCTCTCCTCGCTGACCAGCTCGTCGTCGTCCTCCACCAGCTCGAAGCTGCGCAACGGCTTGAAACCCTGCAAATGAGTTTGGTTTTCAATTTTTGGCACATCAAAAAAAAGGGGAGGAGGTTCCCTTGGGTTTTTTAATTTTTTAAAGCCCCCAAGTCCCTCAACCATTTTACACACAGTTTGGTAATCACAAAAAGACACATGGACCAATAACAATGCTATAAGGTGGGAGGTGGAAAAAGAAAACAAATGACGACGGTTTTTTTCGATAAATCCCATTTTTACGACACAAAATTTGGATCCAGAAAAATTGGGGCGTGCAGAAGCAGCACCTTTCTGTCCATTGCGTCCTGCTCAGCGCGGTCGAAGCAGAAGCGCCACAGCAGCAGAAAAAGGGCACAGCAACCGCAACACAACACCAAAAGGAGCACCAGGGCGGACGAGCCGTACACAAAATTGCTGTACCCTTCAAAGCGACGGGCATCGTCTGCGAATTCGAAAGCGGAAAATGGGGGAAGCGATTATAATGTAATGTGTAAATTTAAATAAATACAAATGAAAAATTCGGAATTTATTTTAATTGACTTATGTCTCGGTTTATTTACGATTTTTAAAATTTAATAAGAAAAAATTATTAAATGTATGTCATTTGAAAATACAAATGATCCGCCTGAAATTATGCGATAAAATTTTGATATTGTCATGGGGTTTATATTTTTTAAAAAGTTTTATGCATTAAAGTGGGTCAAAAAAAAGTATTGCCCTCCCAAATTTTCCGTGCCTTTGCCATGCCCGTCTCTCTCTCCTTTTTTACCATGATTTGGTGAGCTCAAATGCATGGGATTCGCCAACATTTCGCGTCCCCGAGCAGCAAAAGACTCTTTGGCCGCTTCCGGTTGGATTTCCAATGACCACAACACTCCTTCCCCGTTGGCAATCTCTCCGACATAAACCTGTGTCAATTAGTAAAAATTTTGTTTGTTTGTTTTGGCATTTTTTGGGTTTTTGCCGAATTCCCCCCTTTTTTCTGATTGCCAATTTCCGTCACCTGATTGGCCCAACAGCGCAAAACGTGGGGCAGTCGAAAGGGCGCGAATTGGCCACGGAAAGCGTATTGAATTTTGGGCTGCGTGGCATTGTCCGAGTCGGCCTGCGGCACCACAAAAATCGCAATTTCCTGTGCCTGGCCGTATTGAGTGTACAACGGAGTGCCGGGCACTAAATAAATTTCGGATGAATTTTTGGTAAAATTTTCCATAGTGGTGTATTTTTCTGAGATTTTTCAGATCGATTCTTAGGGTTGTAGTTTTCATTTTAATTGCATTTTTGTTAATAATTTTTTAAATGCTGAAATTTATTAGAAAATTCCTCAAAACCAGCACCAAAATGCCAAATCAGCACAAAAAGTAAAAATCGAGAAATAGCAAAAAATTGGCATGAAAAAAGTCGACTTAGAAGCCTAAACCCGCCCCAAGTTTGCAAAAAATTCCATATTATTTAAAGATTATTATTTATATTCTTTTATTATAACAATTTTATTATTATTCTTCACGAAAAACATTGGCCATTTACGTTCATTTGTCCATTTGTGGCCCTAAAGAGGGCCGTTTGGGTTAAGATGTTGTTGCCTCTCCTCCTCACTCCGAATCAGTAGCGCCCGCATCCACAGCAAAGTCGAGCCGTCTTTTAATTGTATCTAAAGATGCTCTCAACTGGCCAATATTCCTTGCCAGCTGCCGCAAATTCTGCTCATCTTCCAAGGTGATGACATCAGCCCCAAAAACGCGCTCGGCAAGAACAACTGCTCTGCGCTCAAAATGCTCCTTCAAGCCAATGAGGTATCTGAACTCGCGGAGCAACGCTGACAATGGCAAAGTGTCGAGTTGGTCGGCGCTGAATCGTAGGTAGGACATCTGAAAAATTATGCTTCCATTAATAAAAGCTTAAGCCACGCACACTGCGCTAAATAACCTTTTTCGAATTGGAGGACAAAGTGCAAAAAATGAAAATATTGGAGGAAATTAATGAATTGAGAGTGAATAATGTGCGGTGATTGGCGTCCTAATGGGCAATTAATGACCAATTAGTGACCAATGATCAAAGAGCACAACAAACGACGCCATTTTCAAAGGAACGGCATGGAATAGATGACCAATGAGCAATTGAGATAAACGACTGGGGGGGGGGAGGGGGGGTTGAGAATGTTGGCCTCTGAAAATGCAGTGGATGCGACGCGACCGATAGACGCCAAAAATCAGCGCAATGGCATTCAAAGACAATTTAAGAGTTTCGACGACTGATTCAATCCTGCTAGGCTGAAATATTTAAGGGATTTCGAGTGTGACTAATTATTTGGTAAAATGATTGCTTAGTTAATAATTATAAATGCGGATTCAAAAGTCTTAAAATTTTCGATAATTGTAAAAAATTTTTGAATTCAACAAAATGTTGGGAGTCAGATTTGGCTCAAATAGACACCTCTGCGAAAAGGGATTTTTTTTAAATAATTCAAAATATTCTTGGCTAAAACTTGGATTTATCATTGCTGAAGAGCCTCTACTAAATTCGAGACTGATGACATTAACAAGAAGCGAAATCTTTCCAAGATTCGTGAAAATCAGGGCGACAAATAATCTCTCTGGATGGCAAAAAACGAACCGGCGCAAGATGGTCCTTACCCATTCACAACCCGAAGTACAACAGTATCCAATTGACCGCACCAGGCCGAATACCATATGTATGTGGGAAGAGTACCGTCCCAATCCGTCAATAGGATGGTTCTGAAAATCCCGAAATTTCTTCAGAGAGTTTGTTTTGCATTTTTACAATTTAATTTCAAAAAGCCAAAAAATCCGGAACCAATTTTAAAAAACGAAAATAGTGTGCACAAAAGGGGAGCCGCTCACGGTGGGCATTAAATGCAGTGTTAAGCAAAATTTAAATCGAAAGTAACTTTTGTATATTTTTTTATATTTTAATTTCATAAAAACAGACAAAAAAAATTTGATACCATTTTGGAACGAAATAGTGCATAAAGAAGGGAGGGGTAGACGAAAAGAAAAATTTTAGATGTCCAATTAAATTTAATTTCAAAAAGTGCAATTCATTCCAATTTTGCTTCGAATTCCCATTTTGTCCAATGTCCATCGTCATGTTTTGAACAATTCGTCCACTCTGTGGTCAAATTGGGCGCTGATCAGAGCAATGCCAAAGCCAAGCTGAAAGGACGGCAGCAAATCGAACACATTGAGCCAACAGTGTGTAGAGATGAAGCAGAAAAAAGAATTAATTGCCAAGTAAAAACCAAATCAAACAAAATTGAAAAAGAAATGAACTGAACTGAAAAAGGATTATCCAAATTTAAGTTGACGATAGTCTCCGAAAATTTACATTCCCCGAATACAAAATCTAACACTCATCTCATCAATGACCAATATTTTCTATTGGTTCAAAAGCTGCGAATTTATCTTTCCTCCGCCGACCACCGCCTCATTTCATCTGCTGCAATTGGTCAAAATCAACAGCAAAGCCGGGTTCGGTTGTGACGTCATCTTTTGGAAGAAAGTACTGAATCGCAAATCATCGCCACATAATTTACGGCGCCTCGGACATCGAATTTTCGGACGAGGCCATGCGCAAGGCTGAACAATTCAAGTGCCAGGGCTTCGCCGGACTGCCTGGCTCGAGATGAGCAAACAATTTGAATGGATTATTCTTCCGATTTTATGGTGGCAAGAATTGCATTGGGTGAACAACGGCATTTGCCATTGTTAAAATGTTCATCAAATTAAATTATGCTTAATTTAGGCCATTGTGTCCACCAACAAACGAAGAAGCGGGACAAAGCGGAGGAAAGGTCGCCTAATTATTTGGGGATCAATTAATTAATTGCATTAGACAATTGCCGATCATTTCGAATAATGTTGATTTGTATTTGAAATTTGCCATTTTATTTTTAATAATTCATTTTGTTCAAATTTTATTGCTGCGACGGCACTTTTCAGGTGAGTTTTTCCGCTTCTCGGCTTCGCTACTTCTCCCTGGTGATCGATCGGATGCTCAGCGTGGAAATGAGGGAGAAGCAGCAGCGATCGGTCACTTTGAACGAATTGGGCATTGACATGGACCAATTTTTTGATTTTCTTCTGCACATTCGTAAATGCACTGCAAGAAATAATTCTTCTAAACACTAAAAAGTTTTCAAAATTCATTCGAAAATTTTAAACAAAATTTTTTTGCCAGTGCAGGTCAACCAACCCCAATTTCTATTGTATTTCCATAAGCGACAGAGGTCGAGAGTTCCTTCTCCGAATCCGATAGTCATTCTTGACGAAGTTTACTGTCTAAGGTTCATGACATCATACTGTCTGATTGGGTTCGCTTTTGAATCAAAAGGGCACCATTCAGAGACGTGCGAAAACCAAAAAAATAACTTCCGAAAAAGAAACGAAAAAATATTTATTTTTCACGAAAACGAAATGAAAATTTAAAATTTTAGAATCCGAAAACGAAAGTTTTTTGTTGGCGAAAACGAAACACGAAAAATTTTTGTTAATTTCAGCCATAATCAAGAAACATAAAACTTTAAATTGTATTACCAAATTTAAGAAATTGAAATCCAAGATATTTTGGAAAAGAGTAAAAATGAATAAATCAAGAATTCTTAGCTAGATCATAATCCGAAAAAACCGGTCAAAAATTCGCCGGATCGGACCGGATTGGCATTTTCAAAAATGACCGGTTTCCGAACCCGGAACTCTAATCGCCTCCCTAATCATCAGTTGATCAACTCTGACTGACTCTCGAGGAAATGTTTCCGTTTAAACAGAGGGACCCGTGGGAAAAGAAAGGGAAGAGAAAGCTGACAATGAAAAAAGAGAAAATGTTTTAAAGTGAATGTGGATAAATGGCGCTTTACAAGAACAATACCGCACTTTCACTGATCAAAGAATCAAAATCGGAAAGGATCTTTTTCCTAAAATGCTCGTCAATTCGTCCTCCTCAGTCCAACAATTTCTTTGCCGTTTCGTCAATTTGTGCCAAAATTTTCGCTTCCATTTCTGCGCACAATCGCACCGCCGCTTTTCGCATTGCGTCCTTTCCGTTGGGTTCGGCCAAACTCAAAAAGGTTTGCGACTTTAAGAGTTTCTTTTCCACAGATGCCCAACAATTTTTGTTCTTTCGAAACTTTTGGAACACTTTCAGTGCCAAAATCATTTCCTCTGTCGCCGCCGTTACTTTGGGCCGGGTATCTTTCTGTAAATCCGGCACATTTTGAGGAGGCAACGGTTTGTTGGCGGTCCACAGCTTCACATAGCCTTTCTACAAAATGTTTAAACAACTATATTCATTAATGACGCTTAAACGATTTCCAACTTCACCTGAATCATTTTGTTGGCGTCCATTTGGTCCTGGAAGAATTTTTTTCCATAATCGCCCCCAATGCCGGCTTTTTGTCCTTGCGCCGAAACACTTTCCAACACTTGATTTTCCCGTACAAAATCATCGATTGAGATTTTGTGATGAAATTTGTAATTGACCACGTCCTTGGCCAACATCAGCCGTTTGTTAGCCACGCCGACGATGAAGTGTCGCGGTTTCTTGGTGGCCTATGATTTTATGAGAATTTTATTTGCTTTTTCTTGTACAATGTGATCACTGATCAGACATTCATTCATTCGTTTCCCATTCCATCCTTTTTTTGTTGTTTCATAAATTCTGAATCACTACTTTTAATCGCTTTTTGTTATATCATTGCTTTCTAATTTTCCCTAATTAGGCTGTTCAGAAATGAGCGATCATTTCGAAGCATTGACTTCTCGAGATTGAGAACTTTCTGAGGCTTAAGGCCGAGAATGTCCTCAAGACTGACAATGGGCCCTGATGAGTCCCGGGCTACGCACGGTTCACAGTCCGGACCAACAAAAATATTTTAGAGTTCGATTCACACGGAGTTCAGTTAAATCGAACATTTTTTTCGGGATTCATCATGCACATCAGCCAAAAGTTAAATCACTTTTGAAATTGCATATCAATTAGAGATTACCACTCCATCCATATCAATCGGCAATTCATTTTTCTAATTAATTTTTGTATATATGAATTGTTTAATTACCCATTTGCTGTAAATAAAATGAGTAGTGAAAGTGTCCGTTTGCTTTTTTTTTTTTTTTTGCACAAATGCGACTATTTTGGGTGATCACCACTGATCAGAACAAAGAAAAGAATAAAGAACAGTGACAACAGAATAAGCGACTGATCGGACGACGGTCCCTTCCCCCCCCCTCCGTTTTTTACGGAAACAAATCGCCCACCGGTCCAAAAGCATTCATTCATTCATTGCTCGTCTTTATTTGCGCATTTCGTTCGCCTTTCTTTAGTCGCTGGTCATTCATTTCCTCACACTTTACCATCACTCATTTTTTGGTGCTTTTCCTTCTCCCCTTTGAATTTTCATTTTTTAAATTTTCTATCGCTTTTCATTAAAATTTTCGATTTTAACGGAGCATGGACAATTAAACGCATTTTTCAGTTGTTTAAAGGGCATCCATTACAGTCGCGCCCTGTCGCCGCTTTTTCAACGATTTTGGCAATTTTACATCAAAAATAAATATTCTGTCTTAATGTTGCGGCATTTGGCCATCCTCCGCCCTTTGTTCGTTCTCTCTTTTTTCTCCGTTTCTCGTGCCCATCGTCGCTTCCGCCATCGTTGCCACTGTCACCGCGTTACTTTACATCCGCCGACAGAGACAACGAAAACCCGTGGATAGGTCAGTTTAAGTAAAATCCGAATTTAAAATGTCAACAAAAATGCTAATACATTAGTGGATATATAAGCAACAGAATTGGAATGTCAGATTAAAAGTTCATTTGAAATGGCATTTTGAAGGTCATTCGAGGGAAAGAAGGCCATCCTTTCCTTCCGAAGATTGCTCGCTTTGAGACATTTGCTTATTTATATTTCAATTTTTGGTGCGTTTCCCCCATCCTCTCTTTAATTCCATAATTTAATCCATCCTCATTTAGCAAATGCATCACATCAAAGACCAATTCATTTGGGTCGGGCTCAGTTCGTCGCCACTAATTTTAACTCTCTTAAAAACGAAAAGGGGGACCCATATTCTGACGTCACTTTTGACCATTCCCGAATCCTGAATTAAACCGCATTTTTCATCTTTTTATGGGACCAATAAGTGGTGTTTTTGGCTCTAGTGCACTTTATGAGTCCAATTAATTGACAATCCCGGGTTTTATACAATAACTTTGTTCATATTCGAACAAACCCTATCTTTTTGGTAACATTCGAAAGCACAAAGTCCAACGAAGCTAAAATATATAAAATCTCAACGTTTAGGCAATTACGAAAAAAGAACTGACCAATTAAGCAATATTGATTATTTTCGTTTGTAACTTTTTTGAAAAGTTAGAATTTTCTTGTTTTCCCGTATTATTACATTATTTAGACTTTGTGCTTTCGAATGATACCAAAAAGATAGGGTTTGTTCGAATATGAACAAAGTTATTGTATAAAAACCAGGTATTGTCAATTGATTGGACTTAAGAAAAAAAATTGCAATGAAAAAACCTGAAATTCATAATTTTTCGTGTATATTCAACAACAATTTTTTGTTTATTGCCTTTGTCCGAGAATTTTTTTATACAAAAACAACTGTGTACTTTAAGCTCTCCTCGATCAAATCAAAACACACACTGGGCACAAAAGTCGACAAAAAATTATAATAAATAAAATGTAAATTCACAAATGGATGATAAAAATTTATAAAAGAGAAAAGCCGGATGTTTTTTTAATTAATTATTTTTTTATTAAAATTTTATCCCATTTATTCCGACCTTTGCGTAGCAATTCGGCTGACACGAATGGTTGATGAACCGCGCGAAATTGCCCTTTTTGGTGGCGTCAATTACCTGCGAAAAAAAATGTGAAATAGATTAGAATTAAAACACTCTTAAGCTTCAAACTGCAAATGAATTGAAAGATCGTAATATTAAAGCAAAGCGTAAGAAATTAATTTTCATGAAAAATTCCAAAATATTTTATTTGAATTAAATTTTTTAAAATTTGACAAAAATTTGTAAGTTCCGATTCAACACAAAAGTAGACGTACATTGTGGTCGTCAATGCGGAACAGGTAGGAGGAGCCGATGCCCTGCCGCTCGTAGGCCAACTCACGCACGTTGTTATTTAATTTTGGAGAATTGAAATCCATAAAAAATTGCCGATAAAACAAAATTTCTGATTTTTGAAGGGTGCAAAATAATTAAAAATTTTTTATTCCTCATAAACTTATCGGTTGTTTTTGTATTGATAATCAAAAAATTTCTTAAGGTTTTCGGCAGTGAAGCTCACTGTTGACCCACTCACGCATCCATTCAGATTTGGATTTAATTTTAGCATAATCAAAATTTTTCTTAAGGGATATTTAAATCGGAAAATATGCATGAAAAATACATAAAACCTAAAATATGCAAATAAAAGTCCCGATTTTTATACGCAAACATAAAAAACAAAGTGTTTTCCTACTATTTAAAGCATGGAGAAGCCAGGAAAAAAGAAGCATTTGCATGTTTTTTGCAGCCCTGTTTATTTTCAATATAAATTTTGGAAAATAATAAAAAATAAAAGTGTCCATCAGCAACATTGAACTTTTTGGCGCCATTCCGCTGCAGAACCTTTAAAATTTTGACGACGGTCCAACTTGAAAAATCCGCTGATCCCCGACGATTGCATCGGTCTGTTCGAACTGCGCGGATGGGCAGGGCTCAGTTGGGTCAGAAACGATGGGTCTGAAATGAATGGGTCTGAAATGAATGGGTCTGAAATGATTGGTCTGAAATGAATGGGTCTGAAATGAATGGGTCTGAAATGATTGGTCTGTTATTGAAGCAAAAAAGTGGAAAAATAAATGGACTAATTCCGATCGAATTAAAACCTTCAATTTGCTGTCGGTATTCCATGTTGTAGCGGAGAATTTCCATCAAACTTTGGTCTTGGCGGTGGCAAGTCTCGTTCGGACCAGGCTGCATATAAATGCACCGAATCGTCTGTCCGACTGGGACCATACAGTCGGGTTCGGCGGCACAAAGCAAAGCCATGGAATTTTAAATTATTCATTCATTTAAATTGAAATATTAATTATTTATTATTTATATAAATTGGATTATAAATGATTTATTCATTTAAAAAGGAATTTTAAATTATTCATTCATTTAAATTCAAAGTTTAAATACTTCATTAAATATTTTTAAATTATTTATAAAATTTAATATTTATTCATTTAAATTCGAAGTTTAAATATTTATCATTTTAAATTGGAATTTTAAATTATTTATTAAATTTAATATTTTATTCATTTAAATTGAAATTTCATTATTTATTTATTTAAATTGGAATTTTATTACCATTTCATCGTTTGCCGCGTTTGCTCAGATTTGTGCATAATCACAAAGTTTGTCTCAAATTGTGGTGGGTCAATTTTGCTGACGGGCGCATAAGTTCCAATCAGTTCGTATGTTCGGTTCGGTTCGAAATTGGTGTACATTGGCAAAAACTCGAACATTCCTGGAAAATTGCAAATTTTGAGAAATAAAAATATAAAAATTTTTTTGTAGAAATTTAAAAAATAAATAAACAAAATTTTAAAAAATTTAGGTGAAAATGAGAAAAGTTAAATTATACCGGGATGAGTCGACATAAGCATTGAGTGAAGAGCAACTAAATGAATCAAATAAAGCTCATTAAGGATTTAAATTCAGCTTTTTCTTCACTTACAGCTTGGGATTTGCACTGTGCCAATTTTGCCCTTTTGCATCGGTTCAAAAAACATTTTAAAATTGTCTTTTTGGAAAACCACCGAAGTGTCCAGCCAAACGACAGTGTCATGCTCCGACAAAACTTCCTTAACCATTTTAATTGAAATCTTTTATATTTTTAATTTATATTTTACCGCCCATACAAAAAATTTCCATGCGAAACTTCTCAGCTCGCGACCGCGTCCTTCCACCAATTGGCTGAAATCGAAAGTTCGCCATTCCAAATTACACACCAATTTCAATTCATGCATCTTCAAAAATAATGGAAAATTATTAAATTAGAGTGAAAATTTTTGGTTAGAAAGAAAAGAAATAAAAAAATGAATTTTAATCTTTTTTAATTTTGAATAAATTATTAATTTTACAATAAAAAAACAATTAATATTTTTACCCATTCTTTGTTTGTTCTCACATTTCCCAAATCATAAGCAATTATTTTCTGTTTGCATCCAAATGTGTCTTTTACACTTGCAATTACCGTCCGAAGATAAGGGTAATAATGATCGTTGGCGGCTGTCACAAAAACAAATTTCGGATGGCCGGGGTATTTGACATAAAAAAGAATTTAAATTAATTTAAAAATAAATAAAAATACAAAAATAGACCTCAATTTTCTGTTTAATTGCGAATTTGTCTGAAAGTTTGTAGCGCTCCAAATGCCTTGTGAATGAGCAATTAAACTTTTTGCCACGAATTATTCGCGAGTCATTCATTTTCAAAGTGTATGCCATCTAAATTTAAATGGACCTCTAAATTCATTGGTCAAAATTCCTAATACTCTTTTAATTCAAAATGAGTTTTTAACAACCAAATGAATGGAATAAATATAAAATATTTTTAAAAAATACCTGACGAATAACCAAAAAAAACAAATTAAAGGTTTAGAAATCGAAAAGGAAATCGAACACAAAAAATATTTTTTTAAAAAAAATGGTAAATTTAAAAATTGTACTTTTTAACAAATTCGATTTTACCTTTTCACCATCGCATTCGTCTGACTCAGCAGCAATTCCCGAAGCACAAGTTGAATTTTTCTGAAATAAATAAAATTTGATCGAAAATTCAGTTAAGTTTTATAGTAAATTTAGCGGCCATTGGCAATTAATTAGTTCTCCGATATAAAAAAATAATGCTTTTCCATGCACATTGGCATGGAAAATGGTTGAAAAATTATAAAATTTTTTGAAATAATTTTTGCTAAATTTTCAAAATGTTAAATGAGTCATTAGTGTAATTATTGACCAATTAAAACACAATAATCACTCGCCTCACATCCAATTTGGTCGTCCGTTTGCTCCATTTGCTTCACAATCGGTTTGCCCAGCAGCAACATTTGGCCTTGGACCTGCCACATTTATGAGATTTAAAATGTTGTTTTTATATAAGGTTTCTGTACTATATTTTCAGTGTTTTTTCGTCTTATTTTTTAAATTAGATGGTCGCAATATTTAAACAATTTTTATTTTTAATTGCTTAATTTGTTGCCCAAACTTCCCGGTGCCCAAAATCTTCCCCCCGCAATGATATCGCCCTCTGGTGCACCTTTATCCGATTGATCGCCTCCCAAGGCAATGGATCACCCGTTGGACAACTGAGGCCTCCGAACTGAGCACCGTTCAGTCTGATCATAAAGCACCGCTTGACCACAACAATGTCCAAGTTCACCACGTAACTGCCGCGAGCCAAACGCACGCCTTTGTTTTTGATCAATTGGGACAGCTAAATGATTAAATGACAATTTTTAATAATATTTATTTGTCTTTTAATTATTCAACAGGGCCCTGCATTTTAGTGACGAAAAAGTCAAAATAATGTGGCCCCAAAGCAACAAAATTTGAATTTTTGGTTTCTTATATGTGCCATAATTGTTTTCGATTAATCTGCAAAATTTCAAAAATAAGTTACCCCTGGTAATGCCATTTCAAAATCGCTGTCCGTCCCAATTTTGAAGCTGACTTCCGTTTTGGTGACACCGTCTAAATGACATCGATTAACCAGCAACTAATTAATTACTCTCTTTGATTCGATTACCCATTTTGGCTCTCAAAAGGTCCACAGTTACGTTTTTTATGTTGGAATCAGTCAATGCTTTGATGCTGATCAGCTGCTCTTTGGTGTTAGTGAATTTTGCAGAAAAAGTGAGGTCCACATATTTTGGCGGAAAAAGATCGAATCGGTCGACGTGTGGCATTTTCGGAGGCCTAACGGAATCTGACGATTGGATAAACTAAAAGGAACAAAATTTGATCAAAGGTAAATTGACCAAAAACGGGTAATATAAAACAGTTAAAATTTTAAGCCTAAAAATGCGGGAATATAAAAAATTAGTATTTTAAATGTTTAAGTATTTTAAAAATTTATTCCTACTCTTTTCCAAATATTGAAGAAAAAAAATGAAATTTTATAAGCCAAACAATTATGGGATGAGTCCCGGGATTTTCATCCCCGGCCCCGTTTTCTACCCAGGCATCCATGGTGCAGTTTCTGCTGCGGCTGGTGAACAGCGTCATCTTCAGCTGTTGTTTTTGCTCTTTTTGGTGTGCCATCGGCAGCATATCCA
The DNA here is from genome assembly GCA_004148225.2 of Heterodera glycines. Classification (NCBI taxonomy): domain Eukaryota; kingdom Metazoa; phylum Nematoda; class Chromadorea; order Rhabditida; family Heteroderidae; genus Heterodera; species Heterodera glycines. The sequence goes on along the minus strand of CP049706.1, from coordinate 3,727,619 downwards.
GCCCAAGAAGCCAAAGGCCGGCAAAATCGGACAAAAAAGACGGACCATTTGCACTAATGAAATCATTTTGCATGGCACGTCCATCGATGTCTGAGAATGGCACTTTGAATAAATTAAAAATGACTTCAAAAATTATAATTCACCATTTTCCACCAAAGAAATGCGAGTGAATGGCCCAGCAGTTTGCTTCAAATTGAAAAGAACAGAAAATTGGCTTTGTTCTGGGTCCAAAAAATTGCTTAAAAATTATTATAAATAAACTTAATATTAAAATTTAAAAATTTCACTTCCGATTTTTGCTTAAAAAATTTAAAAAATACACTAACTATTTCTCTGAGGCAAATGATGACTCAAAAATGAAGCTTCTTCCATCGTTCTTTTGCGTTGGCATTGTGCGCACTTTGAGGCCTCGCCAAAGAGTTGTGCCGTTTTTACCGACATCTTTTGGCATTTTTTGCGCACATTCCTTTTCAATTGAGTTGCTCTGAATAAAGTCAATTAAAAATTAATAATTTTGTAATCATTTACCAATTGGGCATTAATGATGAATTTTTTTCTGTTCTTGAAATTGCTGTTCATGTGCCAATGATTGCCATTTTGAAGCAGTGCCGGGTAACAGATGAGAAGGCTATCAATTGAACATTTAATTATTTAAGTCATTGAAAATAATTTATAATTGTAAATTTATTTTCAATTTTTATTTTATAGTTTTTTTTTAAACCCATCGTCACAATTTCCGCCTTCCCGCGTCAGACGAAATTCAATTCCGTAATAATTCAGTGTGGTTTCATTCGACCCATTGTTAGCATGGCAATGTGCCAATGGACGAAATGGCACTTCTTTGAATCCATCGCTGAAATTTGCCAAATGAACAATTGAATTATAAAAAAATTAAAAAATCATTACGATTGATCAGATGACAACTGACAAAAGGTGAATTTGGAGAGCACAATTAAAAGAGAAATTACATTGGTTATTAAAAAACCCATTTTTATTCTAAAAATGCAAAAGATTTTGTATATATTTAAATATTTAAGCATATTTTTTATTGTATTTTTTCATTCGAAAAAAATTCTCCAAAATTTAATGAATATATATATAAATTTGAGTTAATAATATCACAAAATTGTTATGGAATATTTAATGAATTCTGCCGATCACCAATGAATAGTGATGGGAATGGACGGACGGACAGAGGATGATGATTAAGCAAAAGATAAAAAAAACGAAATCATTTTCATAATGGAGAAAAAATGAATAAATAATTCGAATTTATGAATGAATGCTAATTGAAGTAATTTGTAGAAATTGGTGTTGTCCCATATCCAAAGAGGCTTAAAGACATTTGCGGATAATTAGGAAAAAAGATTTTCTTGAATTATTAATTCAAATAAATGCTAAATTATTAAAGGAAGAATGGGGACAATTTTTAAGTGCATTTAAATATAAGAAAAGAATGTTTGTTAATTTAAATTTATTAATGGAAAAAATGCATTGTGCGGATTGATTCATAGGGATGAATAACAAAAAATGTCATTAAAGAATTTTAGAATTTTATAAAAATGTCAAAATTGTGATAGGTGAAACTCGAAATTTTTTGAGAAAAGTCCCGCTGCAGACTCAATAAAAAAATTACGCAAAAATGACAAAGTATTAGATTTTTCATTTAAAATCAACATTTCAGCTTCTATATTTGAAGAAACATTTTAATTATAATTTTAATATTTTTGGAATTTTTGATTTTGTAAAATAAATTTCACAGTCAATAATAAAAATTATCTTGTTTTTTATTCGCTTATTACAAATAAAATGAAATTTGTTTTGCGTCAACATTAGTATTTTTATTTAATTCGAAATAGAAATTCGAGATGATGAAATCTTTTAATTAGTCAATTAAACTTTGTTAATTTATGACCGTGACAAATGGGATGCGTTTCCGTTCAGCAACATTTTACTTTTTTAACCCATTCATCAGAGGTTCCAGCGAAAGTTTGAAGACGATTGGTTTTGGAATAGCGATTGGTCCAACGTGGATGCTGGGGATTTTGGTGTGTCAAAAATGAAGAATCTGTCACAAAATGCCAAAAAATCAGAAATGAGTTTTGAAATTGTAAATTGGCAAACAAACCCTCAATTTGTCGACGGAATTCCAAGTCATATACGAGAATTGTCATTAGACTCTGTTCTTGGCGGTGACAAGTCGCGTTCGGCGGACTGATCGGCATGTTTGGCACATAAAGGCAGTGAATCGTCTGTCCAATTGGCACCATACAGTTGGCTTCGGCGGCACAAAGCAAAGCCATGAAAAAGGGAAGGTAACACATTAAGTGAAGAACATTTAAAATATTTATTTTAAATTTGCTAATTGGCTTATATTTTAGAATCTAATATTAATTAATAAAATTTCCATGTTCCAAGACGCGCGGTTCCCTGCAAATTTCACAATTTCCTTAGAAATTATTGAGTCGATGCCCGCCGTTAATATTTAGCCGTCAAAACTCTTGATAATTTTACAAAATTTGAATTTCCATCACTTTTTGAAACGGGATTAAATTTTAAGGCATTGGCTTAAATTCCCGTTAATTTTGTACCATTTCATCAGTTGCCGCGTTTGTTCGCTTTTGTGAATGATGATAAGGGCGGACTCGAATTGTGGTGGGTCATTTGTCAGTTTATTCCATTTTTGGCCTCAAAATTGCTGAACATTGGCAAAAATTCGTACATTCCTGGAAAATGAATGGACTTTTAAATTAAAAATGAAAATATTAATTGTGTGAGGCCACAAATTTTCATGACCTTGGTTTGATAAAACGAATGTAAAACACACAAATAATTTTGGAACTTTAATAAGGAATTATTCCAAAAACACTGACTTTCGAAATAATTGCCTTGTGTATATTCTATATCTGTTAAATGCCCCATTTAAGGCTTACATTTTGTAAATTTTACATTTTTTAAGCTTTTATGGATTTTGGTTTTAAATTATTCATAATTTTTCAAATGACTTAGCAAAGATCAGCTTTTTTGTCAAATTTGAGTTTTTCATTTTCTCTACTCATTATGTTTCACTAATTAACTTCTATCATCAACTTTTAAAAATACCCTTTTTAAATCAATTTTGTTTACCCGGATGCGTTGCAATGTTTGTGCCATGCCAAGCGACTTAAATTAACCAAGTTTAAAACAACAATTAACTCTTATAAATTAGTTTGTGAAATTTCCATGCCCCACCTAGTGGCATTTGTACTGGTCCAATTCTACCCTCGTTCATTGATGTCAAAATCGCCGTCAAATTGAAATTGTCAAAGATAATTGTCGTGTCCACCCAAACGACAGTGTCATACTCCAACAAAACATGCTTAAAATTAAAAAAAGCTTATGGAATTTTAAAATAAACAAAAAAAAATCTGAGCGGGCCAGTTGCATCTGAGACAAGTTTAAAACGTCATAACTTTTTTCTTTGTTGCTTCTCAAAAATCACAAAGATAAACGGACTTGTAAAAAAGTTATAAATAAAATATTATAAAATTTGGTCAACACGGAAAAAGTTATGATGTTTTAAGCTTGGCTCAGACATACAACTGACCCCTACCAAAAAAATTGCTTGTTACCGCGAGTAAAAACACCTTCCACGCGTAAGTTTCCAGCAGCAGGCGGCGCACCGAACCATCGACCATTTGAGAAAAATCGAACACGTGCCTTTCAAAGTTGCATATCGAATTTAATTCATCAACCTTAAAATTTGGGAACATTGAATTAAAAAAAATTTAAATTAGTAAAAAAAATGATAAATTGTATTAAAATGTGTTTGATTTTTGTGAAATTCTCATTAACTTTGTTCATTTTATTATATTTTATAATTATTTAATTATGTTTTTACGTTTTTACCCATTTTTCGTTTTCTGTCACCCCTCCCAAATCATAGAAAATGATTTTTTGGTTGCAGCCAAAGTTTTTTTTTATGTTTGCGATCACTCTCCTCAATGACGGAAAAAAATTTTTATCGGCGCCCGCCACAAAGGCAAATTTTTGATGCCCAGGGAATTTGACCTTAATTAAAATTCGAAATATAATTAATTCTTATTGCAGATGGAAAATAAGCAAATTTTTGTTAATTACCACAATCTTTTCCGTAATTGCAAATTTGTCTGAGAGTTTGTATCTTTCCAAAAGCCACGCAAATGAGCAATCGAATTTTTTGCCGTGAATTGTACACGAATCATTCATTTGCAATTTGAATGCCAACTGAAAAATTGGAAATTTTATAAGAAATTGGCACACAATCCAAAAAATGATAAAGCCAGGGCAAATGCATGGATTAATAATATTTTTAGACCTTAAAAATCAAAATCTATTCAATGCATTCTTTTGCTTAAGTCGAAAACAAGCAAAGACCGTCGACAATTGACCGTGCCGGGTTTTAGACTATAGAGAATACGGTATTACAGTTTTGCATTACATTTTCACCGCAGCATTTGTTACTGTCCGTCAGTTCAATGTTGGTCAATCTGTAAAGCATTTATGTAGAATTATGAACAAAACATGAAAGGCAAAATTACGGCTCGGACGTAAAACATTGCCCGCTGGCAAATTTGAAGCCCAGAGTAAAAATTACAATATTAATCAATAAAAACACATCTGTGCTTTAAAATTAATTAATTATTTATTTAATTTAAATTAATTAAAATAAATATTTTGGTGATTTAAAAGAATTATTTTTCTTCAAAATGGGGAAACAAAAAGTGAGAGATCTTTTTGTAAGACTAAAAAAAGCTAAACTAATTAATGAAACAATACAACAATTACCACTGTGCTTTTATATCGAACAAAGGAATGTTTGTTAATTGAATATTTTTAATGGGAAAGATGCTTTGAGCGGTTTGATTCATAGGGATAAATAACAAAAAATGAAAAATGGCATTAAAGAATTTTATTAAAATGTCAGAATGGGTAAGTAATTGTTAATTCATTCTTCTTCATAAGATGAAAAATTAATTGAAAATGTGAATAAAAAATGCTAAAATGGAAATATTCTATGATTGCAAGCGTTTATGGCGTGTAAAAAGTCAACAGAAAAAGAAATGCTAGCAATTACATATTAGTAAAATTATTTATTTATAAATTTAATTACAACAATTTTCCAACCATCAAAAATAAAGGAATTCATTTTTTTCTTTTTAAAATATAGCCAAAAACCAAAAAAAAAATTATTTTATTTGGTTACAAAATCGTAGATAAATATTTAAAGTTTCAATCCAAAAATCCATAAAAATGATTTTTTGGGCAAAATTTGTTAATATTTGCACTCTAATTTTCAATATTTCCCCCTGCGGCTCCTATTGGCATTGATATTTTTTAAAAATCGAACAAAAATTTACAAAAAGTGGTGATAAAAACTCCGAAAAATTTAGATTGAACAATTTTGACACTGACTTTTTTAAAAATTTAATAAAATAATAGAGAAATATTTGGCTATCTAATCATATCAAGAGTTGAATTAATTAACTTTGAACAATTTTCATACATTTAAGCTATCTTACATTTTTTATGACAATAAAAATATGAAACATTTAATTCATTAGTAACTTTTTTTCAAAAATAACCAATTTTAATTCTGTTTATGCACGTTCAGTCTAAATTTTTCGGAAGTTTTTGATTACAACTTTTTAAATGTTTTGATGATCTGCCGTCCTTTATTGCAAATGAAGCATCATCAGTTGGCATAAAAATTTGCTGGTGTAAAATAAAATTCCCGGGGTCCCTATTCGTATAATCAAAATAGTCTTTTTACAATGCACCTATTATCATTAAATGACTTTGAATTCACAATTTCTCATAATACCCAACCGCCCATTTCCAGATTATTTAAAAAACTATTACTTCTTCCATATGTTTTTGTTGTGTTCGAATCGAGGGAGCATCCTGGATGCCACCTCAGTAAGGTACTGGCCTGCCTTGTTCTTAATTTCTTCGGTTAGCTCGCACGGAGCAGACCATTCAATGGTGAACTCCGGATCTTGGTCGGCTTCAAAGTATTTTATCTGAATGCAATCCCAATATACATTTTGGTGTAAATTTATTTTGTAATTGAACAATCAATTTTACATTCTTGGAGAAAAAATAAGCCGAGAAGATTTGGGAAAATTTTTTGCATTTTGTTCACAGGTTTTGTCCAAAATAGGCTAAAAAAATTAATTTTTTATAATATGTATTGAGACATTTTTACATAGTGGTTAAAAAATTAAAAACACCAATCGGAATCATTTATTATTTTTTATTCAATAATAAGGACCAAAATTAGCAGTTAAACATAACTACTTATTTTTTAAAATAATTTTTGGTAAATTTTATGAATTATTTGATTAAAAAATTTCTCGCTCTCAATAGTCTCAGGTTTTTGGTTCTCGGTTTCAAGTCTAGGTGTAGTCTTGGTCTCGAGTCTCGGGGTCAATTCTCGGTCTCGTCTCGGGAAATTTTCGATTTCGAACAAAAAAATTTTTAACTTTAATTGGATTTTTTAAAAGATCTTTGATAAAAGCAAAACAAATTAGCAATTTTGAGCCAATTTTTTTAAAGAAAAAATGTAATTTTTGGAGTCCGGCGGTTCCGGTAGGTGCGCCGGGAAAAAATTATAAAATTTGAATCTTACCAGTACCCGTATGCATAAAGATCAGGATCGGATCCCCGGATCGTGATCCACGAATCACTGATTCGAGGATCGAAAAATCCGTGGATCAAAATCCGTATGCATAAAGATCGGATTGGGTGATCCATGGATCTCGATCCGTGGATTGTATTCCTTTTCTTTTCCTCAGTAGTTCTCATCAAATCCAACGCTATTTTCCTTTCCTCTAAATCGACCTGATCCGCGGATCACTTTATTTACCATGAATATTAAATATTTGGGTTTTTTGCATTTTTGTTGTTGCATAATTTATGGATTAACCTAGATGATCAATAACTGAAAGATTGTTTACCCAAACTATGTTTTTGATGGCGGTGAATTTACATCAAAACAATTTCTTTTGCCATTCTTTCTTATTTTTCCCAAATCAATTTCCCCAAAAAATTAAAATTATTAATGGCGGCGCGATTCAATGAAGCCATGGTGGCTCGCTTGATCGAACTTGTTCAATCGCGTCAAGATGATTTGAACCCTCCAACTCGAACTGCAAAAGCAAACGAAAAGCAAAAAGAGGCGTGGAAATTTGTCACTGATTCTATGAATCGTGAGTTTCCTCAGGAAGTGCCCCAGGGCGGCTTAACGATTGCACAAATCCAAACAAAATTCAAAAATCTAAAACAAAGGGCCAAGGACGAACGACAAACCGAAAAAAAGTTAATCATATGTGCGCCTGTGCTGGGTTTCAGCATTTTCTTTAGGCATCAGCGTGCCACAGGCGGTGGAAAGAAATTCGAAATGACTGAAGTTTCGCGCAATGTTTCCCAATTGTTTGCTGATTCACCGGCATTTGAGGGTAGATATGTGTTCGAGCTAATGTGTAAGTAGATGTTTGTTAAAGGAGTGCCCGGCGGCGTACAGACCGGTCTCAACATCGGCGACACCATTTTCTTTGAAGGCAAAGAACAAGAGGAAAGTGCCGAATTTTATTTGTTTATTTGTTTATTCATAAAAAATAAAAAAGTCATCAGAAGGGCGAGAACCACTTACTCTGACGACTATTCCGGTAAATGTGTCGTAGAGTAAGTGACAAAATATATGGATGATCACAGGAATTAAAAAAAGACAAAAATATGTGAAAATAAATAATTAATAAATTGAGGTCAAAGTCAAATGAGGTCGAAATACCAAATCACTTAGAAATTTGTTACATTCTAGCTTTCCCGGTCTTACATATTACCCTAGTGAACTTTAAGTTTTATTTTAAATTGATTTAGAGAATTTGTTTTTATTAGTTCTTTATCTAGTTGATTCCACAATTTTGTTACCCTCCCAGCAAAGGGAATGAATTTTTTGCCCAGTTTGTATTTTGTGTTAAATCTATAAAAGGGGATGTTAAAGCGTGCTGATGGATTAAAAATAGAAAATAGTTTCAGATCTGTTCGGCCATAAACAATTTTATGCGCCATGAACAGATCAAACAGCTTTCGCCTTTTCTCAAGTGTTGGCAGTTGCAGGTATTCTAATCGATTTTGGTATGGAATTGGCGGAAGGCTACATTTAAAAAATACTCTTTTGGTGAAATATTTTTGACACTTTTCGATTTTTTTAATATTTTTTTTGAAGAGACGGATTCCAAACCTCTGGAGCGTATTCCAATAAAGGCCTAATATAAGTTTTATATAACGTAATCCAAATCTTAGACGATTTGGATTTAATTATTCTAAACAAGGAACGCATACGTAAATACGCATTCCTTGTTATTTGGTTAATATGATCTGAAAATTGTAATTTGTTATCAATGTTTACTCCTAAATCCCTAATTGTATCCACAGCATTTATTGTATTTCCATCAAATTTATATGTTTCTTTTGGGTTTTTTGAACCCAAATATAATACAAAAGTTTTTTGCATTGAAACTTTTATTTGCCATTTATTTGCCCATTCGAATAAATTATGCAATGCTTTATGCATAATTTCTGTGTCGGTTCTTGCTTTATAACAAATATATAATTTAACATCATCAGCATATAATTTTATTTTCACTCCTGATGGCAAAGCATCAGGAAGATCGTTAATATAAATCAAAAATAATAAAGGGCCCAGGACAGAGCCCTGGGGGACGCCAGAGGTAACTTTTTTACTTGAGGATAAAGAATCCCCTATTTTAACTCGAAAAGTCCTATTACTCAAAAAGCCCTTTATCCACATTAAAAGTTTGCCCTTTATACCAATTTTTTCCAATTTGTATAATAGTAAATTATGGGGCACTGAGTCAAATGCTTTTTGAAAATCAATATAAATACAGTCAACATTTTTTCCATTTATAATTGCCTCGTACCAATCTTCCACAACTGTTATTAGTTGACTTGTCGTAGACCTATTTCTAACAAAACCAAATTGGTATTCCGAAATTTTATTGTTTTTTAGGAGAAAGTTGTAAATATTTTGGCTAAGAATTCTTTCCATAACCCTGCAAAGTGAGCAGGTTATAGAAATAGGCCTATAATTTTCAGGATTAAATTTGTCCCCTTTTTTGAAAAGAGGAAAAACTATTGATTCCTTCCAGATATCTGGAAGAGAACCAGAGTCTAATGAAATCCTCTGAATAGGTCAGTAATAACAGTTGCTAATGAAGAATGGCAGTTTTTCAATATTTTATAGCTAATATTATCCGGGGAGGTCCCGTTTTTATTCGGAAGTTTTTTCAAAAGTTTTTGTGTCTCGATGATGTTAAAGTCTATATCTGATATAAAACATTGATTAACAAAAGTATTGCCCAAGTTTAGGTAGCCTGGGTCAACATCAGAATTGTTAAACGAATTTGCAAATAAGTTGGCAAATAATTCACATTTTTCATCACCATCATGATAGCATTTGTTTTCAAAGACTAAATTCGGTATTTCAAAGGGATTAACATCGTATTTTTGTAGATATTTAAAAATGGAATTTCTTCCCTTTGAAATAGCCTTTTTCTCAATTTGCGAGTGAAATTTATTTGTTTGTATTTTTATATGTAAACTAATGCTATCATAAAGTGCTTTTTTTGTTGGGTCAGTTTTACATTGCCTATACAGTCTGGCTTTCTCTTTGATGGAGGCCAATAAATGCGTTGGATATTTAGGGGTCAAATCTTTTTTGGTAATTTTTTTCATTGGAATACACTCGTTTAAGGTTTCTAGCAATGTATTATTAAAAGCGTTGTATTTTTCGTTCACACTAAAATGCTCGTTAGATAAAGCACTAATTCTAGAAGAAACCATGATATTAAAAAGAGAAACATTCGACGGAAAAAACCGTCGATTGTAAAAAAAGTTTGTTTTTTGTAGTGTTTTTGGAATAGTCAATGTGAAAATTTGCGCTAAATGATCCGATGAAAAAACACCACCTTCAATAGTACATTGCTTTACAATTTGATCATTTGCCGGCAAAACTAAGTCTAACAACGAATTTCCCCTGGTGGGTCCACTCGTGGCATTGAAAAAAGAAAGCTTACTAAAAAAGTGGCAAAAAATTTCACCAAATTTACTCATAGAAATGGGCTGCCCTTCCTTCCATACCAGGTCTTTATTCGGAAAATTAAAATCACCCAACACAACACAATTATGGCTATAGAATGTTTCTAAAAATTTAAAAAGTTCCTTGGTTTGTCTATATGTTGTCTTGGGTGGTCGATAAACAAGCACAAATCTAATTGATTTTAGTTTTTGTAATTGAAAAACCAAGATTTCGCAATTATATTTTGTTTCAGAAAATTTAACAAAAAACTCAATTTCTTTCTTAATTAAAACACCGCAACCACCCCCACGTGTTATGCCGTTCTTGGCACTGTGCCACGCGGAGAGGCGGTGAAAACTCCAAAATTTGAATCAAGCACCTCTCGCGTGCCATTCCGATCTCGTGCCGGAACTGCTTCAACTGTTACAGCTGCTGATGTAATGGAACTGCAGCGGAGTGTTCTCGAGATGCAATTGAAAGAATGACAAAAAACAAAAATTTTTAAAAAAATTTGAGGATGTTCTTGACGATGCTAAGACATTTTTTACTGAGGGTCGCGAATATTTTTCGTGGAAAGCATTCAAATGAGAAAGAAACTTAAATAATGCTACATTCATTTATTAATTGGTGCGTTTTAGCACTTTGTATTTTTCAGTTTATTTTAATAAACTTTTTTGTCTGCAGCAATGTGTGCCGCGTTTTTTCCAATTGAGACACAAACAGCGGTAAAAATTTACCGAAAGAGGGCAGAAATTCTCGCCCAAATGTCTGATCAAGATCTCTATAAGAGATTTCGATTTGACAGGGAAGGGATAAAGGTACCATTTTTATAAATTCATTTAGAAAAGTAAATTAAGTACATTACTAATTTGGTGCGTGAAGAAGTTGAGTCTAACGGCCGTTCGAGAGGGGGAGCAATTCCGGTAGAGTTGCAAGTTGTTGCAACTCTTGCTTATTTGGCATCAAATTCTTTTCAAATGATCTGTGGTGATTTGCTGGGATTTGATCAATCTACAGTGTCCCGATCAGTGCTAAGAGTTACTACAGCATTACGAAATTTGGCTGGAAAATTCATTTATTTTGCTCCTTATGAACAAGTACCGGAATTATGAATGAATTTTGGTCAAAAAATTAGTACCCTTTGCAGGCCAGAGAAATAATTATACCAAGCTTTTATAATGTTGCTAATTTTCCTGGTGTAATTGGCGCCATTGATTGTACACACGTGCGAATTATTCCTCCAGCATCCGCTCACGAAAAGGACTATTTTAATCGAAAAGGATACCCCTCGATTAACGTCCAAGGTACAATACATATAAAATGGACAGAATAATTCATTAGCAATGTGATTAGGTGTTGTCGATCACAATGGCCGATTTTCAAACATTTCTTGCCAATGGCCTGGTTGCAGCCACGATGCCTTTGTTCTCCGCCAGTCAAACGTATGGGAAGCATTTGAAGGTGGCCAAATCCAAGGAATTATTCTGGGTGATAGTGCTTATCCAACACGTCGCTGGCTAATGACACCTTTTGCAAACCCCACAACTGCTGCTCAACAACAATATAATTATGCACATGCAAAAACAAGGGTTATTGTCGAGAATGCATTTGGGAGATGGAAGCGGCGATTCCATATTTTACATTCCAAAGTACGAATTAAATTGCAGAATGTGCCAACATTGATCACGGCAGCAGCTGTGCTGCACAACATTGCAATCGATCGCAATTTGCCAGATTTTCTTAATGAAACTTGTTGACAATCAACCCTCTCTCCTCCAAATTAATTCACTTCCTACATTTCGATCGCTTGACAGTTTTAATTTGCGCAATAATATTGCCGAAAACTTTTTTGGTGGCTCTTCGTAATTTATTTTATTTTTTCTTTTCTATTCATGCCAAAAAATGATAAATCATTAGAAAATTGTGAATTCAATTAGCGCTTTCAGTTTAAAGAAATAATTTCAACTTCATTTGCTAATTCAAATTGTTGATAAATAAATATTTTCTCGTTAAACAATTTACAAAAAAAAATTTATTAAAAAAAATTCAGATTTATTTAATACCAAACATATTATAAAAGCATAAACATGATCTGAGGAAGCACGCTTGATTTTGAAAGTAGCGAAAAATTTCTAGTACCAAAGTTGAAAAATAAATGGATATTTAAAAGAGGGCATATTTGAAATTATGAATTTCTTTTATTATATTTTAGGATGATAATGAAAGGTGCCGTCTTCAGCAACACCGCACCCGCTTAAGCCATTCATCATCAGTGCCTTTAAAGACTTGGTAACGTTCAACACTGAAAAACTGTTGAACTTCGGTTGACCATCGCGGATGGTCATGACTTATATGTGGCAAAAAAGAAGCATCTGTTAAAATAGGAAGTTAAAAAGAATTAAAATTTGGTTCAGAAGGACCCTGGATTTGTTGTCGATATTCCAGGTTGTATCGGAGGGTGTTGAACAGACTCTGATCATGACGATGGCACGTCAAACTTGGTGCAACTTTTCCGAAGCAGTCTTTTGTCTGCCCAATTGGCACTATACAATCCGCCTCAGCAACACAAAGCAAAGCCATGAAAATTTAAAGTTCAATTTAAGATAATTTAATTTTTATTTCCATTTTAAAATACCCCACCATTTCATAAATTGACGTGTTTGTTCCGTTTTGTGAAAGATGATAAAATTTGCCTCAAACTGCTTTGGGTCCTCGCCTTTTCCAGTCTCGAAATTGGCGAACAGTGGCAAGTATTCGTACATCCCTGGGACATGTTTAATTGGGCTCCCGGACAATCCGTCAGTAGACAATCCCTCAGTAATGTACATAACCCGTCATTAAACTACACATCAACAAAACTTATTTTTAAAACACCAGATTTTATTTAAAATTGTTTAAAAATGTATTTTATTTATGTTATTTGTAAAAATTATGAAATAATCATTTCAAAAATTAAATGCTAATTTCTATAGATGATCAATTTAATTGAGTTATTAAGTAACTATAAATGTTTTAAAAATCTATGTAAATTTTATTATAAATTTAACAATGATTTTCGCAAATTTTGATCATTGATAAAACAAATGAGGAATTGTCCACTGACAAATTGTCCTTCACTGACGGATTGTCCGAACATAAGAAAAATTCTTAAAGCAACCATTTGATCTTGAATTGGATTTAAGAATAAATATTAAATAAATTATATTTTTTTAAGTGGGATTTTTAACTAACGAATTATACGAAGTTCTTAAATGGAATAAATATTTGTTGTATGATCATAGTTTCATTAATATAATTTTACCCGGATGAGTTGCAAAGTTAGTACCATGCCAAGTAACTAAAAGTTAAAAAATTTTTAGCACAATATTTGCATGTGTTCACACTCACTGCTCGGCATTTGCACTGGGCCAATTTTGCCCGTTTGAATTGAAGCCAAAATTGGCTTAGTGTTGTTGTTGTGAAAAACAATTGATGTGTCCACCCAAAACACAGTGTCATGTTCCAAAAAAACATCCTTAAAATAACGAAAAATTCAAAATTCATAAATTTGAATTACCGCAATCACAAAAAGTTTAAACGCGTAACTGCTCAGCTGGCGCACCCGACCAACATCCATTTGTGAAAAATTAAAAGTTCGCCAAGTCAATTTGCACACCGAATTAAGCTCATCCGTCTTTAAGTATTCATTTTAATTTAAATGCAAAAAAGTCATTTTTATAATTGAGCAAAATTATTTTCTTCTATTTTATTTATTTTTCCTAAAATAGCTAATTTAAGTTGTGAGCGTTCAAATGATGCCAAAGGCCAGGATATGTTTAGTGGAATTCAAACCCTGATTTTTAGGAATAAATCCCAAATCTGGGTTAAATCACTATTTTGCCCTAGAATCTTTATTAGGTGTTGACGACAGGCCACAAATTTTTCATAAATTTCTATGCTTATTTTAATGATTTAATAAAATTTTGAGGAATTTTCATAGGAGCTGGAATCCGTCGAAGCTATTATCCACGAAAATCGGATTAGGTAATATAACCGTACCATGGATTTGTTCTGTGTGATATTTCCCAAATCGTACGCAATTATTTTTTCTTTACAGCCAAATCTCTGTTTTATGGTTGCAATTAATACGCGAAGGGTTTTGAAATAAGCATCGTTGGCGGCAGTAACGAACACAAATTTGGGATGGCCGGGGTATTTGACCTGTGAAAAAATAGAATACCTATTAGAAAAATGAATATGAAAATACGAAAAAACCCAGAAAAAGGAAAATAATTAATTAAATACTATCAAAAAACATAAAGAAAATAAGAAAATACGACAAAAAGTCATGAAGTATTTAAAAAACAAATACACGTAAAACAAATTCACGAAAAAAACACAAAAACAAAAATGAGTAATTGGAAAATAAGGAAACAATTTAAAACACACGCAAAAAAAGAAATAAACACAAAAAAATACAAAAAAACAAAAGGAAAAAGAATTAGGGAACAAAAAATACAAAAACACAAGAAATGTGAAATACAAAAAGACAAAAAGAAAACGGAAATACACGTAAATACAAAAACACGAAAAAAACACAAAATTCAAATGAGTAATTGGAAAAATGAAAAACAAAAATTTAAAAAACACCAAAAAAAAATAAATATGAATAGAAAAAACGAAAGGAAAGAAAAGAAATAGGGAACACACAAATACAAAAACACACAAAAAAAAAATACACGTAAAACAAAATCACGAAAAAAACACAAAAACAAAAATGAGTAATTGGAAGGAAACAATTTAAAACACACGCAAAAAAAAATACATAACATGAAATACAAAAAAACGAAAGGAAAAAAAATACAAAAACCCAAGAATTGTGAAATACAAAAACACAAAAAGAAATATACGTAAACACAAAAACACGAAAAGAAAAAGTAATACACGTAAATTACAAAAGGAAATGAAAGAATAGGGAAGACAAAAATACAAAAACACCAGAAAAATAACACGGAAAAAAATGCAACAGGAAATTACGAATACAAAATACAAAAAAAATAATTAAATAAAATACCCAAACAAAAACACACAAAAATGACTAATTAAAAATATGGAAAACTAAATTACAAAAACATGAAATAAAGGAATATAAAAACGAAAATGCGTAACAGGAAATTACGAATAAAAAAGAAGAAATAGAATTCAAATATAAAAATATGAAACTTCACTAATTAGATAATTGGAAAAATAAAAGACAAAAATTAAATTCATTTAAAAAAATAAGTACCTCAATCTTTTCCTTAATTGCAAATTTGTCCGAAAGTTTGTATTTTTCCAACAGCCACGCAAATGAGCAATTGAATTTTTTGCCCCGAATTGTCCTCGAGTCGTTCATTTTCAATGTGTATACCATCTGTTCAAAAAAAGATTATTGCTATTCAAAATGGATTAACAAAACATTCAAAAATAGCTTTTTTTCATAGTTTACAATAATTTTTGATTTTAAAAATCTATTTACAAATTATGGATTGATTGCCTTAATTCAAAATTAATTAATTAAGCAGTTTTGCCCCGAGGTCTTAACTTACATTTTCTCCAACACATTCATCTGTTTCAGTGTTAATAATTCCCGATGAAAATTTTGAATTTTCCTGAAAATATGCGAATTATTCATGTTGGCATTGCTTAAAGTCGCACCTCATTTGGCACAAATGTTTTGTCATCAATTTGCTTCACAAGCGGATCAGCAAAAAGCAACATTTGGCCTTGGACCTTAAACACCCAAATTTAACATTTTGCTTAATTCAGTGCTGAATTATTCAGGTCTCATTCATTCACCTTTATCCGATTGATCGCCTCCAATGAAAAATTCTGACCAGGGCTGGGATTTATATGTGCTAAAACACGAAATAAGTAAATATAATATATGAATACTAGGTTGTTTTTTTCTCAAAAATTTGTCCCTGATAAGCTTTTTCCATAAATTTTGTAAAAAATGTTTATAATTCCGAATTTTCTTAATTATTAGAAAAAAAAATTTATGTGCTTTTAAAGCAAGGCTCGGATCTGTCCTTATTTATAAGATTTGTCCTTATTTGGAGTACAAAAAAAAATGTCCTTATTTGTAAGATTTGTCCTTATTTTGGGCCATTGTTCTTATTTCTTAAATATATTCATAATTTTGAAATTTTATGGCAGAATGTCACTATTTTATCAAGAAAATATAGGGTTAGCTCAAAATTTGGTTATTTTTTGACAAAAACGGTTAACAAATTGCATTAAAAATTACAAATTTTTCCCGTCAGCGCCTATCGGCGCCGCCAGACGCCTCAGTCCCCCAAAATTTTTGGAAGCGCTCCGCGTAAAAAAAAGCGTTTTTAAAAGCGAAAAAAGTAGTCGCTTGGCTTTTAAATGCAAAAATTTACCTTTTTTGGTGAAAATCTGTCAACAAATCAGAACGAAATTACAAAAAAATTTCCGGCGGCGTCTATCGGCGCCGCCGGACCCCTCCCCCCCCCCCCCCCCCCCCCCCTCCCCCCTCCTGTTCTCCAAAAGTTTTTTAGAAAAATGTGTCGCAAAAAATACACTAAAAAAAATTACGATTTGCTTATTTCCTACAAATTGTTAAAAATGATCATGGGAGGCGAAAAATATGAAATTTGATACTATATTAATTGATTAAATTGTTACACAAGCGATTTTAAGCAATTTTGCGAAATGTTCTTATTTTTGGCCCTAAAATCTTATTTTGTGGCCTTGATGTTCTTATTTTGAAAAATTTTCGATCCGAGCCCTGTTTTAAAGTGACACTTATTACAAAATTATGTATTAAAACCAAAGGGAGGATAGACTCGTTTGGATTGAAAATTCTTCATAAGATGGATAAAATTAGTCATAAAATATTAAATTTTTGCATTTTTCTTAATTTAAACCGTCTTAAAAATTCGCTCAAATTATTGGAGAATCTTCGATTTTAAAATATTGCTTAACACCTGCTTGGCAACTAAGTCCGCCAAACTGAGTGCCATTCAGTCTGATCATGTAGCAACGCTTGAGCAGCACAATCTCCAAGTTCAACACGTAACTGCCACGGGCCAAGCGCATGCCTTTGCTTCGAATCAATTTCGAGGACTAAATGAAAGTGATTAAAGTAATTGCAATAATAATTTTCAAAATTACCCCAGGCAATTCCACCTCAAAATCGATGTCCGTTCCAATTTTAAAGCTCACTTCCGTTTTGATGGCATCATCTAGACATATTTACCTAATTAAATTGGCTTGGCTTTATTGAAATTTGTGTCCCAATGTTTCGTTACCCTTTTTGCCACTCAAAAGTTCCACCTTCACACTTTTGATGTTGGCATCTGTCAGTGCTTTGATGATAATCATTTGCTGTCCGGTGTTGGTGAATTTGGCCGAGAAAACATTATTTGTTTGTTTTGGAGGACATAAAACCGAACCAACGCATGGAATTTCCAAATAAGTTGGCCCGTTGGAATTCGATGGTTGGATAAACTAAGCAAATGAAAATAACTTATTAGATCGAATCAGTCAAATGGAAGAACATCCAAATGATCAAAAGGATGAAAGTACCGATGATTTCCCCCCCCCTCCCTTCTGCGCTGACCCTATTCAAAATTAACAAAAAGAACATTAAATTATTAGGAAGTGATCAAAATGATGCAATTCAAAATGATCATTCTCAATTTGGCACTGATTTGCTAACCCTGGCCTCCATGGTGCAGTCGCGACCGCGACTGATGAACAACTTATTCATCTGTTGCTGTGTATTATTTTGCTGGTATGCCATTGGCGGCATGTCCAACCCAAGAAGCCAAAGTGCCGCGTAATCTGCCAAAAAAGCGGCACCAGCTTTTGAACTAAGGTGGCGCAAGAAGTTATTTTTCAATGCACCGCCACCGAACAATGGCATTAAAAATTGGCGTTGTGTTGTTCCAAAATTATATCTTAACGCATTTACACAATTATTTTTATATACTTTTTTCAAAATAATTTTACAACTTTCACTCCGTCCTTTTAATTCGAATTTATTTTAAAAACAAACATTTTCAGTGAATCGTTAAATGTTGTCTCCAAAATGGTGACTTCATCATCATTATCAGTCGATGATGATGAGTGTTTGCCTTTGTTTTTGTCCGATGGCACTGGCACTGTGCGCAGTTTAATGCCACGCCAAAGCATTGTGCCACTTTTACCACTATCCTTCGGCATTCTTTGAGCACATTCTTTTGTAATTGAATGGTCCTGGACCACAAACAATCATTTAAGCAAGCAATTAACTAATTACATTATTAATTAAATACTATTTACCTTTTCAGTATCAATTGCGAATGTTCTTTTCGCTTTGTAATTGGTGCTTGTATCCAAAGTGCGACCACGTTGAAGAACAGGCTGGTAGCAGATCCAAAAACTAAAAAAGCAATTTTAAATGGCATTTCTATTTGTTATAAATATTATTTTAATTTTATTTTCAAATGTTTCTAATTTTATTTCAACCCGTCATCGCAATTTCCTCCTCCATGTGGAAGGCGAAATTCAATTCCGCTAGGCTTCTTTGTGGCTTCGTCCGTCCAATTAATGACATGGCATTGTGCCAATGCGTCAAATCGCTGGTCCTTCACTTTCTCAATGGAAACCGAATTATGTCTTAAAAATGAAATTAATTAAAAAATAAAATATTTATTACGGTTTTGTGGTCGGCTGGCCTTTTGTGAATTTTATTGTCACTTTAAAAATGATGAAAACGGTAATCAAAAAGTTCATTTGTCTGTTTTTTTAATATGATAATAATATTCTATTGTGTATAAAATGATATATTCTCATTTTTATTTTAAATAATCTTTTTTATTAATTTATTTTTACGAAAGCTCAAAAATTTCTCTGTTATTAAATGGATAATATTTTGTCAATTTGTGTAAAATTCCATAAAAATCACAACAAATTTTTTTTTGCTGTTCGTCAAAAAGAGATGGGAATGGACTGACACTCAACAGAATATGGTGAATAAGCAAATCAAATGACGAAAATAAAAAGAAAAACCATTTACTTTAAAATAAATT